>PVHX01000186.1:0-382677 GCA_004024805.1 Geosciurus inauris | reverse complement strand
TGAAAAAAAAAAAAAAAAAAGAAATGTCTATAGGCATTATTGTTTTTCTGATACTGAGTTTAATTATATAATCCCATATTTGTGTTTTGTTTTTTCTTACTGATGTTTTTATGGTATTAAATTTTTTTGTTGAGTCCTCTAATTTTATTACTTATTGAGGGATGTTGTTTCTTTTTATTTATTCCTGATGTGTTCTTAAGTGGCCATCATCTAACATCTCTGCCTTTCATTCATATCTTACCTTCATTTTCTTTTCTTTCCATTCAATGGATATTCTCTTATTTACTGAATTTTAGTACTGGTTTTGGCTGTATGACTATTCTTTGTAACAAAAATATGGTGCTCTTTGCTTTCAAACATCTATTTTAAAGTGCAGCTTGTTTGTTTTTTTGGGTCAAAATCTTCTAAAAACAAACTACAATAGTTTTCAAAAGTCATCACAGGATATAACAGAAAAAAAGAACTCCAGAAGTAAGATGTATTCATTTCTTTTCCATTCTGTTTTCTTTTTCCTCCCTTTCGACATTATCTTTTGTGAACATATGGCAAGCAGGTACTTGCCAAGCCAAGATTCATTAGTGCCTCTGGCAACATTTTTAATTCATCTTTAAAGTTTTGTTGCTGTTGTTGTTGTGCCAAGGATGGAAGAAGTTGAGCACATACCTGAGACCACACTTAATTCTCGTTTCTACATTCTAAGAAAGTTAGATCCTGTACAGTTAAAGCCAAGATCCTTTAGAATGATGACTTCCATATTTTCTTGATATGGTGGTGGGCATTGTCAAAACAAATATAAGAGAATATATGTTATCTCATATGCAATTAACATAATCATAAAACAGTTATATTCTATTCATCTCCACCTTTCATAATGAACACAGTTCTGTAGAATAATCACTCTAAATGGAAGTTGTGGGTATTCACATTATAAAATCACTTCAGTTATTATGACATGACATGAAGAATAGAATTGTGATTATAAAAGTTACTTACTGTCTTATTTTTTATTTTATCTTAAGCATTGAGTATTTATTACTTTTTTATTTGCTTTCTTTCTCTGATGAAGGTCAGCAAGTTGTAACATAAGGAATACAAAAAGTACAAAACCCAGGTCCTACTTTTGTTTTGTCACTTTGTAGTTATGAAATCTTTGGGCAAGTCATCTAAACATTTTGAAACTCAGATTACTTTTCCCACACAAGACAATAAAAACATTTTCTAGTAGCCTCAGTCAGAGTGATTTGATGAAACACATGAGATATATTCTTTATAAATTTATTTTGAATAATTGAAAAGAGAATTTAGATGTTGTTAATTTTTTGATTTGATATTATTTGTACAATATACTTGTGATAATTTACTCAGATGTAATGATATGTTTACTATACATTTAAAATAAAATTATATTGACAAATTTTAAAATAAAATTATATTGACAAATTTTCTTGCCTTTCTCCTAGTGAAAAATGTAGAATGAATGATAATAATTTTATTGCTGTTTCCTCTAAAGTCTTAATATTACATATTTGAGTAAATATTGTAGAAAGCAAAATAATTCCATAACTTTTATTATGTACAGTTTATATATGTATATAAATATGTACATATATCTACATATAACTTTGTATATGCACAGACAGATAAGAATTAAAAATAAATAATATAAAAAGAAGAAAAACACAGGGAAACCAAACACAACTCATTCCCAATATATGTCCCCAGGGGTCAAAAATAGTCCATGCCAAATAACTTCCATATAACCATAACATTCTAAGACTACCTTAAATGTCTTGAAGGTGTATCATATCAATTTGTCTATTCATTTGTATTGGATAATAAAATTCCTTGCCCTACCATCTAAAAACAGACACTGAAGTAAATATATACAAATTTAACACTCAGTCAAGAGGTACTACCTTAATCATTGGCAGAATCTATGAGAGATATGAAGACTAAACTACAATTAAATATATATATAATATTTTAAAATATATAAAATAACACCTAATAAACTGCATGGTATTAAAATGTAACCAAGTTGGAGTAATCAAATATATTATGTAACTAGTATTTTTAATACATATTCATGCAAAAGCAAAACTGTGTGTATATTTTCATTTTTTATGTTTAGGCATTTTTTCAAGCCCATTGTTTCTTAATTATAAATTAACTAATTGCAAAATGAAATGTTAAAATACATAAAACTTCATCCTATTGATTAATAAAATGTTTAAATATATATGTATATGTCTTACAACTTCAAATCCTGTTTAAAAAATCCTCATTAACATACTATGTCCAGTAATGATTTCTTCATTTAATCTTATACAAACGCTTAATATTTGTACCTAAGGTAGGAAAATTTGTTCCTTTTTAGCATCATGTATAAATGGAGTAAGATGTTCTCTTATATTATTTGAAAGCTTTCAGATGATGTGGAAACACAGAAAAATATGCAGATGGTTCAAAGAGCTTTAAAATTTGACTTCTTAGTTTGCTTTTCATATCTTATATTATCAAAAAGTACTATGTCAGGGAAAGGTGTTAGATACATATTCTTTTTTACTATTCAAATCTCCCATGTTTAATATTGCACCACACTGGGGCAGCAGTCAGCAAGATTAGTTTTCTTAAATAAAAGTCTATCGCAAGTACCTGGTGTTTGGCTTTAACTTAAAAGACTAGCAATCAATTTGCTTTTCCCTTTCTTCCTATATTTGACTTCAAAACTGTCACCCATGTGAAATTTAACTTCAAGACACTAATATATAGCTGCTTCTGATTTACCAAAATCCCATAACTAACATTCTTTAAATAATATAAGCACATTAATATATCTCTTATATATTTATTTTAAAACCAAAGTTGAAAGGCAACATTGTGGTTTCTATAGTTTCATTTGTACTAGTTTCTACATTTTTATTTCTGTTAAAATAATTTCTACATGTCAGTATTCGGTATTTTATCCTTTTATAATAAAGCATTACTTCTGTTTTCAGTGCATGTACTATCAATTATTTAGGAGTCTAAAGAAAGGAATTCTTAAGGCCACAATTATTATATTAATACAATTATATTAACCCTAATTTTTTCCTGTCTCATATATATGTTTTGGCCTTTTATGATTAAAGCAATACTATTGTATAGGAAAAATATGGTTTCAAATATTATTTGCTTCAACATCATTGATATCTATTGTCATAATTTTCTATTTCACACTGAAGAGAGTTTGAAAATGTTAATAGTCTAAATAAAAGCAGGACTAAACCAGTTTGTTATCAAGGCAAAGTGGCTATTCCTTTTTGATAGATGGAGATGCCAATTGCTTTTAAATATGTATTTTTTAGCTATAGATATTTATGATTTAAAAAATAAAGATCTAGAGTGAAAGTAGTTGGAAAATGTTAAACTGAATTTTTAAAAAATTCTTAGTATATTAGAGTACTGTAAATAAGTAGACAGGTTATAAGTTATGTAGGAAAACACTAAAATAATATTTGGAAGATTTTAATGATTTAATTCATTGGAGATTGAGAATATAGGGTTTTGATCAAATTTTTATGATTGGTTGATTCCTAGGGCAGTTAAAATAAAGGATTTCTTAATAGGAGTTGTAATTCTCTGTTAAATTCTACTAAATCCATATTTATCCAAGCACTCTTCCTCTTGACTTTGTTTAATCTATCTTCTGATCTTTTTTCTGTAACTCTGCCTTTTTCTGTCATGTTTGCTCATTATGATGTAAATCAGTACAATGACAAATGAAATAATTTTGCTTGTTTGGGAACTCAATACTTGGGTGTTTTTATTTAGTGATCTTTGAATTAAAATGAAAATTGAATATTTATATGTACACATTTGCTGAGCACTTAAATGTGTACATTTTACTTCATGATACACAGTCATTGAGGATATCCAAAAATAAAGTAACAATAAATAAAGCAGATTCCCTCAGCTTTTGCTAGAACCATTGGTATTTGTATTGGTATAGATATCATCACTGGTATTTTACAGAAATGAAAAGGTAAGTGAAAAAAAGTGGGAAACATTTATACTTAAAAGAAGGCAAGATCTTTTGCTGCAGCTAGAGGTTGGTGGTACGGGGAAGCTGGAGGCATATTGATGGTAAGAAGAGCATTAGACAAAATTTGTTTGGGAAGCTTATTTGGCTTTTTCTGCTTGGTCCTAATTTAGAGTAGGGAGGAGGAAAAGGAAATTTGGTTGTCATTGGTCAAGTCCTGTCCAATTTGGGTTGATTATTGCAGAGATTGCAATTTGTTTTCCTGTGCTCTTTACTGCAGAGATTATGGTCATAATTCTATTGCCATGTATGGTCTGGATATTATTCATTTGTATGTACAGTGTCGTTTGCTTTTCCTTGATCAATTCAAGGAAATCTATGTATAGAGAGTATTGCTGGGAGGCATTCAGTTGCCTCCATTGAAAGACGTATCATGAGAACTTTGAAATGAATATTTCTTTTGCATTCTCCTAATTACAATCATTTGAGAACAGCTGCAAAGAAGCATTTTGATTCTGGATAGGATGAATTAAAGCAGAATCACAATCACTATGTCAAAATAAGAACAATAATCCCTGCAAGATGCTTTGGAGTAGGAATCCCAATGGCCAAGAGAACAAATTTCACAGACTGTGAGGATCAATCCTAGTGTGCCAGTTAAATTTATTCTCAAGGTGATCTACCTTGCCTATTTCATTAATTAGGTATAACAAAGACATATTTGTAAAGAAATCTAGAGCAATATGATTGTATATCTCTATTCCTCTGAGAGTAAATAGGATTCCATCTATGGCAAAGGGAGTACTGTTAACAGCTTCTCCAAGAGTTAATGAAATACAATTGGGGGCATCATATACCTATAATTTCAGCTACTTAGAGGCCTAGGCAAAATGATCACAAGTTCAAGGCCAGCCTGGGCAACTTAGGGAGACCCCATCTCACAAAAGCAAACTAACACCTAAGAGTTAGTGGTGCAATTCTTACAGATTTTTCTACTTGTATGAGTCTCACATTTGGACTATTCCTATACTTATTTGCATAAACAAGTCATTTGTTCTTCCAAGAACAGTAAAATCAAGGCATGAGTCAGATGTGGTGTCACATCCCTGTAATCCCAGCACATTGGGAGGCTGAGACAGGAGAATCACGAGTTCAAAGCCAGCCTCAGCAACAGTGAGGCACTAAGCAATTCAGTGAGACTCTGTCTGCAAATAAAACACAAAAAATAGGGCTCAGGTGGTTCAGTGGTCGAGTACCCCTGAGTTCAATCCCTGGTACCAAAAAACCCCCCAAACCAACCAACCTCATTTTGGAGCTCATTTTTGTGTGACCAATTCTAGTCTTACTAAATTATAGTGCTGTGCACCTATCTCAGAATACTGTTGCTAAAGTCCATGAGGTGTTACTCTGAGGAAAACAAGTTTAGATTGGAGAAAAAGGAGTACAGGACAGGAGAATATAAAGATAAAGCAAAAGGGAATTGTTCACAGCATGTGAACAATTGTCCAAATCCTTAGAGTGGCTTGGTTATATATCTGAATCTCTATTAGTGTGTATCAGGTGGCAATACTTTGGATCATGTCTTGTTGGATTAAAATTAAGCATTATTTTAGTACTGTAGAATTGATTCTTTTCCTGGGAAAAACTATCCAACAACGTCACAACTTGATGTATTCAATCTAATTTGTAGATGTAAGTTCAAGTGGATGTAATTCTCTTTGGTTTCATTTGATGAGAATGTAGTTTTCCAGAGAGTTTTGTTGTTATTTTTAATCACAGAAATCAGGCTTTGGATAGCATATCAAGCATTCAGCATGATTAAGGGCAGTTTTTAACTATTTGTGACAATCTAAGAATATCATTAGATTAAGTATGTTTTGTCCTGTTATCAAGAAGAACAAAAATAGCAAAAAGACCATAGAGGGTGGATAATAAGTGTTGGTCTATGGAAATTTGAAGGTAAAATTTTCATAGATGAAAAGCAATTGAAAAATCAAAATAGGAATTAGATATATCATGTTATCCTACAAATAATTAAATATTTATTAATTATTTAGACATCTGAACTTTATTGAGTTCTTTTGTAATTATTTTTTTCTATATTACTAGCATTTTCCCCCCATAGGGTGAGAGTTATGGTGTCAAGATCAACATCTGTGGAATGTATCAAATATAATAGGGAAGGTAAAAATATATGACCAGCACAAACAACTTAAATTATACTTACACATTTCCTTTGGAACCTTAACAGTCCTTGGAGAAGGCATATGTTACAATTCCACTTGCAAATTAAAGCATTTCCTATTTGATTTATGGAAGTGGTATCACACATCTTAGAAGAATATTTTTTTATTATGGGCCCTAAGATTACAAATATGTGAAAAATAAGGAAAATTTGTGGGATATTTAAAATACCTACCATGTGTCATTCATGATTACTTCTAGGCTGATTCTGAGTAGAAGTGTCTGAGTAATGGAGCAAGAGTAGTGTGCCCACATCTACCAGGGATTGATGAGGTTGAGCATCTATATTTATAGTTAGTTCACTTTAAGTGTTCAAGTAAAGGCACATATTGCATTTGTTTTCTTTCTCCAAAACATACTTATTATTCTGAATTGAGACATTTCTCTTGATCTTGATCTTTGTTTTTTGATATAGGATAATGCCTTTTTTTCCAGTGTCCTTTCTGTTTTTATTTTCTATAGATGTCCTGGATGGTCCATTGGGGAAAGGACTATATATTTAATAGGGGTCTTGTTCTGCTTTTATAGAACCCTTTCAAAATATTCTGCCAAGAGATGTAGCTGAAGTAAAGGAACAAATTTCCATTCTAATCTTCATTTTCTAATCAGATCTCTGATTTCAGGTTCAACTTCATTTAAAAAAATAAGACAAAAAGCTGACATTAAACATTGGGACCTTTAATTCCTGAATGTCATTGTAAAGCATTTTTTTAATCTATCTTGAAAATTTTCATAAGTTTCATACTTTCTTCCATATGTGATTGAATTTGATTCATTTTTTTTTATTGTAAATGTTTAAGCCATTTCTATTAGTAGACTTTGCACTCCTCCCTCCCTTATTTTCTTCCTTCTTTCCTTCCTTCCATCATTAGGAGGGAGTGATTCTGTAGATACCTTTCTGGGTAACTTCATTTGGCTTTTTGCAATACAGAATTTACCACCTGAGATTTCTAACAATGTGTACCATTTCATTTAGGAAATCTAGGTCACAGAGATCCAAATGACTTATATATTTTGTGAATCGTCTTAGGAAAAAAAAAAGGTGAAGAAAGTTTAGATTTGTGCTGTAAGAAATGACAATGGTTGATTGAAACTGATGCTTGTACACTTCATAGATTGGCACACTAACCGGATATCTGGCTCTATCCGAGGGTAAACCTGACAATCTGTGTTCCCTAAATGTTGAAAATTAAGAGTTAATGCTAAGGATTGAAACTTAACTTTCAGGGCAGAGAGAGAGAGAGAGAGAGAGGCAGGGTGAGGTAAGGAAAGGAGAGGAGAAGAGAATCTAATTGTATTATGGGAGGTTCACAGCAAAATTCATCTAAATGGACACTGGTTCTATAAGAACCTCAAACTAGTTTCTCTTTGAAAGCCCAGAGAACAAGTGAAGAGGTCCTTTGCTTGCATTTCCTTATGACAACCAGCACTTTCAGACAGCATAACACTTATGGCTGAGGATGTAGGTTGGTAGTAAATGCTTGCCCAGCTTGAGTGGGTCCCTTGGTTCAATTTCAAGCCCCCCTCAACAAATATACTCCAGATAGTATAACACAAACTATCCCAAAAGAATGAGAAAAAGTAATTATTTGATTACACCAATACTGCTAAACACATAGGAACCAATAATCAGTATCAAACTAAGAAACTATGATTTGTTTGGGGAGAGTATTTGGTTTTTCCTGGTTTGTCCTGAGTTGGAAACAGAGGCAAAAATATAAGGAAATTGGCAGTCATTGACTCAACCCTGTCTATACTGGAGTGATTGCTACAGAGCTGAAGTTATGGCTTGCTGGACTAGCTGTTGCACAGATTGCATTTAAAATTCTGTTGTCTTATATGGTCTAGCTATTGTTCATATTTATGTTTTTCTCAATACTACTGCCAAGAATAATAATATTTGGCATTTATCAAACTATTATATGGTTGGAGACTTCATGTATTTTTTATTCTTAAAAATACATTGTGATATAAATCTTATTGTAATATAAATCTTATTTTTCTCAGTTTATTGAGATTTTTAAAAATATCCATCAAGGCGTGTGTGTGTGGGTGTGTGTAAGTTGCTGAAAACAAAATTGTATTAGGAACTGATGTGACCAATAACAAACCCCAGGAATGACTGACTTTAGAAGGTGTGTTCCTTGACATCCTATGAATGAATATGATATTTATCTACATACAGCATAACATTATTGTCTTTTGGCATTTAATCATCATATTATGTACAAATGTAGTTAAGCATAAAAATGAATAGGTAATATAAGTATAAAGTACATAAGTAAGAAACATCTCCAGGTTACTAAGTGCTTGATCAATGAGTTGCAATTCTCACATCATTCCAGGGGCAGAAATGAGCAGGAGAAAATGTATTCACTTCAGAATCTTTAAAAATGAGTAGGTTAGTCAGACATGGTGGCATACACATGTAATCCCAGTGATTCAGGAGGCTGAGGCAAGAGGATAGAAAGTTTAAGGCCAGTTTCCACAACTTAGTGAGATCCTGTCTCAAAATAAAATTAAAAGGACTGAGAATATCTCTTAGAGGCATAATGTTCCTGGGTTTGATTGCCAGTACCAAAACATATATATGTTTTCTCCTTTCTGTCCCCATACTACCTAAACAATGAAAAGACTAAGTCCCAAATACAATTACTCTATTTTAAATAATCTTCTATTAATCTCTTATAACATGCCAAATGTCCTAGAAACAATGACCAACCAAAGAGCCATTTGCACTTGCATTCTCAAACAGAATGTCTACTCTAAACATACTAACATAAAACATGTGTAATACACAAGAATAATTGCTACACCTGGGCTATCCAGAAAAATCCTCTTGAGGCACCTTAAATTCCTGCCAAAGAGTGAGTGAGTGAACCAAGGCAACCAAACCTAGAAAGTTCTTAATAGATACTGAATTTAAAACTGATATCACCTGTGGCATGATTTTCAGAGCTATCACTTTAATTACTCTATTTTGAGTAATATTTAGTATGATAGAATTTCTTCCACATGTATGCAATGGACCTTATCTCTATTATTAAAACTCAATTAAAGCTTTCATTCAAGTTTAGAATGAATCAGTAGACAATAAATAAATGCAGCTATTTAATTTTAAATCAAGGTTAAGATGGAGCAACATGATTATTTATTTATGAAATGTACTTATTAGACATTCTAACATAGTCATTATTGCTTCAACATATCATGTTGAACCGTTGTTCCACCAGTATTTTAACTCTCTTCTGTGGTCCAGCATGTAATTTGAAATTAACTTGAAAGATGAAAGGATAAAGAAAATGTGGTATATATACACAATGGAATATTACTTAGCCTTAGGAAGAATGAAATTATGGCATTTGCCAGTAAATGGATGGAGTTGGAGAATATCATGCTAAGTAATATAATCCAATCCCAAAAAACCAAAGGCCAAATGTTTTCTCTGACATGCAGATGCTAATTCACAATAAGGTGGTGGTGGGGCTAGAGAAGAATAGAGTTACTGTGGATTAGGTACAGGGGAGTGAAAGGTGGGGGTATGGAGGAAAGAAGGATAGTGGAACGAATCTGACATTATTACACCATGTGTACATATATGACTACATGACTAGTGTGATTCTACATCATGTACAACCAGAAATATGAGAAATTATACTCCATTTAAGATGTGTCAAAGTTTATTTTACTGTTATGTATAATTTATTAGAACAAATGAAAAAATAAAATTTTAAAAAATATAAAAATTTAACTCTGCTGCATTCTATTTAAAATAAATACTAAGAAATTAGGAACTAAACACATTCAATAATTGATTCTTGAGGCAGAACCCTGGAGAACTTTCAGTTGGATAACAAACTGTTAGTGAACTCTTATTTAGTTCATGCATTTTAATGATGATATATTTGCTTAAATGTATTATTGTACTTTTTAAAAATAACTTTCTAAAAATCCAAGGAATCTATCACTCTGTGAGTTGTGTATTCTGTTTTGTTGCTCTTATGAAGCAGAAATAGTAACATCACCTGTTATGCATTCTGAAAGGAAATGTTGCTATAATTCATTTCATATTTGTCGTAAAAGCTGAGGTTTTAAGATGGTGTGCTTGAAAATATGATGTTCTGTGTACTGCATTGCTTGAAATTATTAGAAATTATCAATGTTTTGATTCACTGTATGACATATAATAAATTTCCCTTTTTGTTTGGCTATTCATATTATATAAAGAAAATGTTTAAATATCCACAGAAGGTACTGAGTCCTCAGGGTATATGCGTAGTCTTTTTTACTTAGCATCTAGATTTCATTGTGAAAAAAAAAACATTCAAAATGCTTTTCAATGACAGCATTTATCTATGACTGTTATCATTTTTAGAGCCAAACCATGATTACATAATTTTTCATTGCTTATTTTATTGATTTTTAAAATTTATCAAATCCCAGTTGTATTGATAGCTTTCTGTACATCATATCTTTTAATACACTAAATGATGAATTAGTGAAACTCTTGTTGTTGTTTATCTTTGTGACAATAAACAAATATTGTCAAATATTTTCTCTTTCTGTAGGTTTTGTCATCATTCTGTTGACTTTTTTTTCTTTGATTTGTTAAAGCTTCTTAGTTTGATGTCATCCCATTTGTCTAATTTTGCTTTTACTTCCTATGATTTTAGGGTCATATAAAAATAATTGCTTATACCAATGTTTTGAAGTGTTTCCTATGTTTTCTTCTTGTAATCTTGTAATTTTAAGTCTTACATTTAGGCACTGATCCGTTTTGAACTGACTTTTGTAGAGTGAGAGATAGAATCAAATTTGTTTTCTGTGTATGGGTAATCAGTTTTCCATTTATTTAAGAGGCTATCTTTCCCCCAAAGTTTGTTTTTAATACCTTTCTTAACAATCGTGACTATAAGTTTGTTCATTTATTTATGGATCTCTGTTCTGTTCTATTGATCTGTGTATGCTTTTATGACAGTACAATGCTGTTTTGGTTACTATGACTCTGTAGAGTGTCTTGAAATCAGGTATTGTGATTCCTCCAACTTTGCTCTTTTTGCTCCAGATTTTTGTGGTTATTTGGGATCACTTTTGCTTATATGTAAATTTGAGGATTATTGTTTCTAGTCTGTGAATAATGTCATTGGTATTTTAATAGGGATTATATTGAATCTGTAAATAACTGCAGGTAGTATGAATAATTAACATTTTAAAATATTAATTATTCTGATCCATGAACATAGGAGACCTTTCTGTTATTTAGATGCAATTTCAATTTCTTTTATCATTGTAGAGGCATTTATAATTTTCATTGTATATTTATTTTGCTTCCTTGGTAAAATTTGTTCTAAGATATTTCATTGTAGTATTGTAGTCATTAGAGTTTGATGAGTTTTGTTATTGGTTTCTCAGTGAGTGTGCTATAATTTTGTAGAAATGTTAGTAATTTTTGTGTATTGATTTGTGTCCTAAAGCTTTACAGAATTTATCTACTGGAAATAAAAGAATGGAAAAAATATATTCCATACAAATGGAGACCCCAAGCAAGTGGGGATAGCTATACTTATATCAGACAAAATGGACTTCAAGACAAGAAATATAAAAAAGGCAAAGTTTACTATATACTAATCAAGGAATCAATTCAATTAGAAGATATAATTATTGAAAATGTATAAGCACTTAATATCAATAATCATGTCTTAAAATTATAACCCAATTTTATAAAGCAAATGCTATTAATTCTAAAGGAAGAGATGGGTTCAAATATAGTAATAATGACCTACTTCAGTACCCCCACATTCATCAATTAACACATTATCCAGACCAAAAAAATCAACATAAAACATCATAAACTATACTACAGATCAAATGAACTTAACATACATTTTAGAGAACATTTCATCGATGTAGAAT
The DNA here is from genome assembly GCA_004024805.1 of Geosciurus inauris. Lineage (NCBI taxonomy): Eukaryota > Metazoa > Chordata > Mammalia > Rodentia > Sciuridae > Geosciurus > Geosciurus inauris. Next base: position 370,499 of record PVHX01000186.1, on the reverse strand, counting down.
ATATATGCATACTTTTCTTCAGCATATATATTCTCTAGACCATCTATTAGGACACAAAAATAAAACTATGAACAAATAAAAAATTTGTCATATTTTGTATCTTTTCTGACCATATTGGAACAAAATTAGAAATTGACATAGGAAATAGAGACAAAAAAATACTTTTATAAATTATACAAATACATGGAGACTGAGTAACCCACTTTTGAAAGTAAGTGGATCATTGAAGAAATCAAAAGAGAAACTTAAAAAAAACTAAACAAATGAAAATGGAAGCCCATAATACCAAAACTGGAGGGACACAGAAAAACTGCACTAAAAGATGAATTCATAGCAATAAGCACTGACATTAAAAAAAAGATTTTAAACAAGTAATAATGATGCATCTGAAGGGCCTAGAAAATCATGAACCAACCAAACTCCAAATTAGTAGAAAGAAACGAATAATGATGATTAATGTGAAAATAAGTGGAGTAGAATAAAAATAGAATGAAGAGTTGGCATTTTGAAAAGATGAAAAATTATTAACAAAGTCTTAGCTAGTCTATGAGTGAAAAAGGAGAGAAGATCCAATTAAATGAAATTAGACATGATAAAAGACATTATAACCAATGCCACAAAGGATCTTTGGAGACTATTTTGAAATTATACCCTAACAAATTAGAAAATGTAGAAGAAATTGATAAAGTAGATGCAATGTAACCTACTAAAAGTGTACCCTGAGTACATAAAATGTCTGGATTGACCATTAACAAGCAATAAGATTGACTTAGTAACAAAATAAAAAGTCTCCCAGCAAAGAAAGCTCAGGACTAAGGGCCCCATTGCTGAATTTTACCAAACTTTTCAAGAAGAAATAAATGGCAATTCTTAAACTATATCAAAGAATTAAGGGAAAGAACCTTTCTAAATTCATTCAGTGAAAACAAAGTTACTCTGATATCACAACTAGGCAAGGACAAAATAAAAAGAAAGAAAGAAAGAGAGAAAGAGAAAAAGAAAGACAGAAAAAAAATATAGACCAATACTTCTAATGAATATAAATGCAAAAGTTCTTTATAAAATATTAATAATCTGCATTTAAAAATACATTAAGAATATTGCATAACATAATCAACTTGGTTTCATTCCAGGAATGTGAGATTGATTCAATATACGCAAATCAATAAATGCAATTCATCACATAAATAGAGTTAAGAAAAAAAGTCACATGATATCTCCACAGATGCAGAAAAGTGACATAATTCACTACCTATTTATGTTAAAACACTGATGAAAATAGAGATGTGAAAAACTTATCTCAACATAATAAATCTATGTGACAAACTCAAAGCCAATAATCATACTGAATGGAGAATGCTGAAAACATTTCCCTTAAAATAAGAAACAACAGAATGTGCACTCTCACCCGTCTTATTCAATATAATTTTTGAAATTTTAGCCAGAGCAATTAGGCATGAGAAGGAAATTAAAGGGATACGAGTAGGAAGAGAAGTAAAACTATCTGTGTTTGCAAATGATATGATTCTATACTTAGAAGACCCAAGAAATTCTGCCAGAAGATTTCTACAGCTGATGAATTCAGCAAAGTAGAAGCATAGGAAATCAACATACACAAGTGAATAACCTCTGTTATATAGTAACAAACCCACTGGGGAAAAAAACATGGGAAAACATTTAATTCATAATAGTTTTAATTCATTTTTAATATTGTAACATTTGAAAACATTGCAACAACTATTTAGAATGTTACTTGTAAAAATTTTGTCTAGTATATATTTTATTAATTTCCTCAAGTTTTATTTTGAAAAACTTTGAGGACTAAGGACAATTCACATACCTTAACCTAGATTGTCCAGTCATTAATATTTTCCTGCATTTGTTCAATTTCTCTCTCTCTCTCTCTCTCTCTCTATATATATATATATATATATATATACACACATATATATGTATGCATAAGCTGTATATATCTGTATGTGTTTATAGACAGAATCATTTGAAAAAACTTGTTATTTTATGCCTCATTGTTATTTTATGCCTTGTTATTTTATGCCTCATTGTTATTTTATGACTCATAAATTTTTTAGTAACTATCTCGAAGAATGTGGTCATTCAGATAACTACAAATGAACACACTCTAAGTATTTAACATTGATGTAGTATTTGTTCTAATATTACATCCTTATTTAAAAATCTATGCATCTATCTATCTATGATCTATCATCTACCTATATTCCCAGTGGTTCCAAACTTTTTTTTTGGTGCTGTGCTTCCCTTTGCTTTGATATTGATTTCAATAACATCACATTTTATGTTGAATTTTTATGTAGCATATATTTTTAAAACATTTTTAAGATCCTTAATAAGATTGTAGTTAATTTTAGATTTAATGTATTTTCTTCCTTCTTTTGATACTAACTATTGGTAAAGTGTTTATCACATGAGTCTCAAAACTCTGGTAGGAAGCTTCTCTTAAAATGATGAAGGTTACTATAAGAGATTAAAACACTAATATACTTCATTAGATATGTTTATTAAAATAAATATCTAGGAAAAGGACCCTGAGAAAATGAGATTCAAAACAAATATACTTGGAAGGACAGGGTATTAAGTCCAATTGTTTTCAGGAAAAAGTACCTGGATTCTGAGAATGTAGGGAGACATTCTGTCTTTATTAGTCTGCCTACACTTCTTTCCCCATATACACATTTATTTTCACTTCCCCTCTTTGTAATATAGTCTCCCAGCTATTTTCTCATGAAAACATGAACAACTCTTCTTTCATGCCTCCCAGACTACTTGCAACATCTTTTAAACTAAACATTAATTTTTTTCATATTATATTCCAGTCTCTGACTATATATATTTTGGGATTGTGAGAAGAAAGGATAAAAAACAGTTGCCCATATTCAATGTTATTTTTGATGCTACAACCTAAATGGGGTACATATAAGGTACCTTTTAATACCAGGTAAAGCCTAGGATTGCTGTCTGCCTTTTATATCCTCCAATGTCCTGTCATGATGACTTCTACCACGCAGTAGAGACCACACAGTGATAGCTATCCTCGTTCACTGCATATCGTAATTGAACTAGTAAAAACAAAGCATCAGAACGTTGTTTTTGAAAAAGATAATTATGAATGAAACTCAGAGTTCATTAGGTAAGAAAAATTGCTGTTTATCTTCTGGTTTGAATCAGTTTTTTAATTAAATCTCAAAACTCCAAACTTCTTAAAAAATCTTTTATGGATCTTAGTGGAAAAAAGTATATATGTATGTATGTATATATATATATATATTATTTTATATATACATGTATACATATATATACATATATATTCATATATTCATATAGAGATTTACTCTTAATACTTCATTTGCATTGAATATAAAATAGTACTTGGTAACTGGAAACTACATTGAGTGTGAATGAAGATCACTTATTAAAGCACAACTCTAAGGGTAATTTGATGCATTCATTTCTTTGGCAGGATGGCAAATGCATACATGTTGCCACTCTTTTGTTCTCTGCCTTGGCAGACATCACACACTGTAAAACGGAGATGAAAGCATGCTGTATCTGGGAGTCATTAATCTTAATATCCTTCACTGCTTAATTCAACACTCTTCAAAATACAGAGAACATATATGGAACTAGAGGATGTGTAAGACATTGACAAGAAAACATTTTCCAGAAGATTTAGAAATAGCTAGCTACAGGGGTCACAAAGTAGTTTGACGGATTTGAAGATATATTTTGTCTCAAGGAACATATTCTTTGTGTAGAGCATGCTTCTTTCTCCTTTTTTTTTCTCTTGTCTACCTGATTTTTGAAGATATACATTTAGGTTTGAAAGAACGCTGATGAAATAAACCAGAGCCGAATAACAATATTTCTATCAGTGTTTGAATTTTAAGAATTTTCAATAATTGATAAAGCCTAAAAGAATCAATTAAAATACAAGTAAGTTGACACAGTTAAATGGCAAGTGAATCTGAACAATATTTCTATTTCTAACCATAAATTTAAATAATAATTGTGATCTGAAATTGTTTGGAAGATTGATAAACTTATTCCCAATTCATTGCTCATACTTTTCATCCTCTAATATTCCATTATATTGATTTGTTTTAAATAAAAAATAAACTTATTTTCAGTACAAAAAAAACTATTTAAAATATTTGTTTTTTATTATTTCACATAAGTAACATTAAATGTTAAGTTCATCTTCATTTTCTACTTGCAGCTTTATGTAATATTTTATGATCATGAAGCTTCCTATGGGGAAGCTATAATGCATAGGAAGCCACCTCTTCTGGAATATGATACCTTTGTACCCCATCTCGAAGTTCTTTGGAGAAAAAGAAATCCACTCTCTAGTCCTAAACAGTTCACCAATAGAAAGAAATCAAAGATGGAGAATTCAATTTGGAGACATTGACTTGAGTTACTATATTAGATTTCTCATACTGTGCACCAATTATTATGTATTTGGCAACTTGAAATGACTCACATTTATTACACAATTTCTGCAGTTCCACAGTCTGGTGCTGCATGGCTATATTCTGTTCAGTGTTTCACAAAACCAGAGTCAACCAGGAGTGCTCATCTCTTAGGTGAACAATTTGAGATTAAATAATCTGCTTTCAAGTGTTTTCAAGTTATTCACTGATTTAGGTTCTTTGAGTCAGTAGGACTGATATCATCATTTCCTTGTTGGCAGTGCTCCTGGGGCCACTCTCCACTCCCTGAGTCTGCTTGTATTCTTGTATTTGTTTCTCAGGTGCCCTGCCTCCATTTTCAAACCAGAAAAAGCAATCTGCATGAGTCCCTCTTGTGCTATGAATTTCTCTGATTTCCCCCTCTATCACATTTCTCTCACTTTATTTTTTGCCTCCCTTTTGTATATATAAAATTCCATTTTGCCTCATGAAATTACACTGTTAACATCCAGATAATTCGCAATAATCTTCCTATTTTAAATGGATGGGTACAATTAGTTACATCTGCAATCTCCCTTTGCCATTAACAAAAAGAATGGGAGTAATATCAAGGAGTAGCAATCACAGGGGCCAAAATTCTGCCTAATCTGATTATTTTCCCAAGGAATGTGTATATTTGAAACAACATACTTGTTTTTATTTAAATGTTTCCTTTACCCAATTTAAAACACATGTAGAGCAATTTCAGTGCACAAGGAAATATAACTGAATGTGGATGTATATTTTATTAGTGATTTCATATTTTATATCAATTGATATCCTCAAAATAGTTATTTTAACTAATGTTACAGTATCTTCTTTCATCAGAAACTCAGAAAACAGGTTCATTTCAAAGAATACAAGGTATATCACATCTACAAGTCCATTATGCTAATGGGTTACACCAGATTCAAAATGCATATACCCTAAATATTTAGCTTCTTAGGTTCATTAGAAACAACATGTGCAAATAAAAATAATCAATCATCAAGATAAAATATTTCCACATACCCTCTATTGTAATCATAAAGTGTAATACTATTAAATACTGCTAAAATGATTTTGTGGTAATTTTGTATTTGCACCATTTGTATGAATATGTTTTCTCATGATCAACATATGCTCAGTTTCCAAATTGTATATATCATCTCATGCAAATTAGCATAAAGTTTAATTTTTACTAATTAGCCAGAGGTGAGGGAGGTGAATTAACTTGAAACATTAATTTTGCATTCACAGTAGTCTTATCATTTTGTGCATGTGCATGGGGCATGTATTCATCGTTCTCTTTGCATCAGTATAAGAATTTAATTCTTAGGGTATCTTAACCGAGCAAAGTATTTGTTTACAAAACACAATGCTACAAAAATTGAATTGCAGAAAACTGCTCATCTAGAAAACAGTCCTACGCAATAATTTCATGGAACATAATTTTTGTTAACTGCATATAAATTTTATTTTTAGTTATAAAGAAAATGCATTTACCTTTCACATGTTTATAACATTGAAAGTATAGAAAGGCAAATAATCCAAAGCAGAAATTTAAACTCTTTCATAAAAATGCTTACCATAAAATGCATGATATGAGGATGGGAAATTAAAAGAGTTTGAGTGTAATTTGAATCTTAGTGCTGTATACTGCATATTAACTATCTTATTTATCTTACTTTTTACTATTATTATTCGTTGATTAGAATTGTCTTTACTTGTTAAAACACATTCTAAAATTTTCTTTACTTTTTAAGTTTCAGATCTAGTATACACTCTTTCATTAACATTCTGTAACTTCATTTCTTCTATTTAATTGACATTCAACACTTGTGAAACATTAATGAGTAATTAATCATTTTAAAAAATAACATACTTCTTTTGACCTGGTTAGCCAGAACTTCAGATTTTATGTTGGGTAAAGCTTATCACACATATATTGTCATATACTGAGTTATTTCATCTGAAATTTTGTGATCCACTATGTAGAACATACTGATCTAGGAACAAAAGAGATATAAAATGCATCACACATGAATATTGCCCTGTAGGAAGATTTCATAATAAAGCTAAACTTCAATTATTCACATACAAATAGAGAAACAAGAACAGTTATTTGAATTAATATCAATTATTTTTATGAATTGAATAAGCTTTTTCTTAGGTTTCATCCATAACTTGACCCAGGTAGCAAAAACAATTAAATCTCAACTTGTCTGTTGTATATGTAATACATATATTAATTCACATATCAGAAAATTCTAGTGAAGAGGATTAAATGAAATGTTTCATGTGAAAATTCTGTAAAATTTCTAGAGAGCTATTGCATAATGGTATCCAACCAAAATTTTTTAAAAATAAAAATGTCTTCAAACTATTTTAAAATCTTTCATAATACCAAGAGATCAAGCATTCTAAAACAAATACTCATTTTTGAGGCAATGTGATCTCTGGGAATGTGAACTAATTTTTAGTATTATCTAGTTCAAATTTTATTTAAAAAGCAGCAGGATAGCTTTAAAAAATAAATGGCTTGCAGTTATCTCAGATATAAATTAAAGAAGATCAGAAATTAACAGATCTGTAAGATCCAAAAACTTCTGAAAAGACTTGCTGTTTTCTATGTTTGTAAAAAGTTACAAATAAAATAAAATAACCTTTTGCTTACTTTTTCGTTTTTACCATTTCATTTCGTTTTTACCATTTCACTGAAATGGAACACCAACCTTTTAGTTGATTACATAATCTAAATAACATTATTATTTCCCTCCACCCACTAATTTTTAAAAGAAAAGCTATGATTTTCTTTTTCTTCACAATAAAACCTTGGCAGGAAATTTAGTTGTTAGAAGCAACATTAGACACTTACATTTGAAAAATCTAAGATATTCTATTGTGGATCCTTGAGGAAAGTAGACATATTTATTTTACGAGCCCTTTGGAAAGTTATGCTTCTTGACTAAAATGACTACATTGTAGAGGACCAATAGAAGGTCAAATGTCCTTCCTGAGTTTATTATCAAAAATAGCAAAGGAGAACAATGTATCTACAAACTCAAGAGGATATAATATACCAGCATTAATGTAATTTGGGAATTTAACTCACTAACATTGTAAGTAATGTTGCCCTAGAATTAGTTGATATTGAGACTATATTATGAATTTGTTATTGACACATCTTTTTGAGTAAGTGGAACACCAAAGGGACACCATTGCCACATTTATTTTGCTAAAGAGACACTGAACCCGATGCCTGGTTTCTGGCACATACCTACCTATCTCAGTTTTTCCTCCTTTGGTTGCAGAAAATTAAAGTAATAGCTGTATTAGCCTCTTCCTTCTTTTATGAACAAAGAAGATTATGAAACAAAAAATAAACTATACATTTATTACTACATTTCATGTAGTAATAAATATGATGAAGTATCCAGAAGATAAATAACCATGTTTATGAAAATGCGGCTACATGAGGTGCTGGGTCTTTTATTAGTTGGCAGTACATAAAATGTTCCATACAAATGGAGTTCTTTTATATTACATAATTATTTGCTGCTGAAGTGTCTATTTTTCCTTTCTTGATTGTGGGTTCTGAAAAAACTAGACATCATTTCAAATCACACTCTACCTCTTACTGACGACAGTTCTTTTTCTGAGCTTCAGTTTACATTCTACGGAACTACATCAATAATGTGCAGTTCTTAAGCTAAAACATGTAGAACAAGGGAGACTGGAAAAAATAATTCTAGTATTTTTTAAGTTCTTTCTTTGTCATTCGTTTATTTCCATTATCAGCATTGAAATTTTGAAAATGGCCAATAAGCAGTCACAAAATAACTGAATAGATTAACAAGCACAATAACAGGAGAATTATTTTCAAACTCTTCTATAACTCAGGATTTAAATTCATATTAACTGTCTTCACACTACATCTGTGGTCTTCCTAGATGACTTTGTTACTATAGCTGGTTCCATATATACAATATTTATAAATGTAACTGGACATGATGCTTAAAGACCAAAAAGCAAGTGTGTAGTAAAGCATGTGTAAAGTTGATCATGCATTCTATTCTATGTTTTCAGTAGAAATGAATGCTTCTCCAGCAAATGGAATATATGAGATAGTTTTAAAAATTATTACATTGTGTCAGAAATTGTTCTAAATATGGAAGCTATATTGTCTAATTTAACATAAATTTTTATGGAGAATCTTATATGGGTAACTGTCATACTAGTCATAAATTATAGAGAAAGAACTCAACTTCTTAATGCATCATGCACATGCAGAAAGTCATACTCAGAATGTTTTATTCTTGTCTAAATTAGTTTCAAGATTTTTAGGACAAATTAATTTGTGTTACTGTTATATTTGATTTACATTTCTGTGACAAATGTAGGTACTTTTTAGGCCCACAGTATTTTTTTTTCTTGATCTCTCCTATCTTTGTGCTAAGTTAGAATCTTTGTTAATTATTTTAGTGATGGTCTGTCACTTTCAGACTATTCTATTATGTGTTCACATGGAAATTTATTTTCCACTAAATTTTGAATTTTAGTATAGCAGGATTAAAATTATAGCTTAATGTCTAGTTTCATGCATCATTTTAAAGATTTTACTGCATAATTTTCTGGCATTGTCTCTATTGCAAGAGAAATCTGTTCTCAGGGTAAGTGATATTTCTTTCTAAATAAATACACCCTTTCTATGTTCTAGCATTATTTTTCTTCTTTTCAGAATGTATGTGTGATCAGTTTAATGTGTTTAGAGGCTAGATTGTTGTAATTTTCCTTCCCAGTACATGGTGCGACATTCAAAGTACGCTACTTATACTTCGAGAAAATTCTCAAATTTTCTTCCTGAAATAAGGACTTCTCGCTCAGTTCTTTCATTTCTTCTTCTGAAATTTTGTTAAGGCTTATGCTACAGTCTGTCAACTTCATTCCAATTCTTACACATTTTCATGATTTATTCCTTTATTCATGTATGCTCCATTCTGGATATTACACTGTATTTTATTTCTCTAATTCCTGTTTTGACTGTGGTAGGCTTAGGTATTATAGGGATGGTATGAAATTCCTTAAATACCATGAGCAGAAGTATGAGTGTAAATGTAGCATATCTTGTAATATCCTCGATGGTAGCATAGTGAGTTGTTTAAATGGCTATGAATTTTATTTACTAATAATTAACATTCTCACATATTAATTTATATACTGTTGAGTAGAATTCAAATTTTCCTGATTTGTATGGAAAAACATACATTGATAAATTTAATTATTTTTGAAACATTCAATATTATACTTCAGTGTCTTCTAGAGCAGAAATATCTATTATCTTTTTATTATCTTTTTCAATTTTAATTGTTCTTGTATTTTAGAATTCCAGTTATAGATGCATCTTAGCTTTCTCTGTGTGTGTGTGTGTCTGTATATTGTGTCCCCTTTTTTTCTTGGTTCCCTATTGCTTTACCTGGTGGATTTGTATTTACATTCTTCTGAACCCCTATGGTGCTCAGTAAAGCCAGGTGCAGCAAGCAAAATACTGCACCTGTGATAAGGATAAGTGAGGAAAAATATCTTCCAGTTATTCAAGAAGCTACTTACAAGTATGAAAATTAAGCTAATGTCACTAAAGGCAGACTTGGTGATGATACTGGAATTCCTGAGACGACATGAGAAGTGCAGAAATATAAAGATAAATGTAGGCTGTTTTGTTAAATCCATGCTTGTTGCAGGGTATTTCATGTACTATGATCCTAACAGATGCAGAAACAGAAGAACAAATTACTATGAGAAACCACAGGTGAATTGGACCATGAATCTATAATCAGAATGAAGAAAGTAAATGGTCTTGCAAAGAGATAATTCATCAGTTAGCAACTCTTAAAGTTATTTCCATATTGCTGTGATTACACTATGCCCTAAATCCTAACAGATAATTATTTAAAATTGTTTATTGTAGACTTGCACCCAGATACATATAGATCCTAAAAGATCAATCACTAATTCCATGGATACTAATTCCATTTTGTGATAATACTATAAAATGTTATTATATTATTATAATAATATTCATATTATGATATGATTTCAATATTATAAATTATGATATCAATATATTATTAATCATAAAATCTCTGAAATCTAGAGGATGTCTGCATATTTAAGCATTATAGTTTATTAGATGTATTTCTTGAATTTCAGTTCCATTCTAGTTTTATATGAATAAGAATGTTACTTTTTTAAATGATATTGAAGTAAGCTATGGTAACTTGACAGATGGAAAGTTTCTATAGGTATTTATTAATTTAATTACAGGAAAAAAAGAAAAATTCAGAAAGGAAAACAAAGAAGGAAAAGAGAAAATAAGAGAAAAGAAAAGGAAAAGAGAAAATAAGAGAAAAGAAAAGAAGGAAAAAGTGGAGGAGTGAATGGATGAGGAAGGAGGGAAAGAAGCAAAGAAAGGAGGGAGGGAAAGAGGCAGGGAAGAAGTTTGAAAAGATAAAAAGAAGCAGCATTTCTTATATTCAATACTCAAATGCATTTTTATATCATTTTGTGTACTTGCAATTAAACTACTGAACAAAAAATTTAACATTGTTGGAAAGAAAAAATAAGGAAAAAGTTAACTTCATTGCTCAAGTTTTTAAGTATCCTATATATGTGACCAGGTGGTCATAGTTGCCTATAGTTGCAAACTTGTTGCTAAATTTGTTTTTATAAGTGTCCTATATTTGGGATTCTGGGACATAATGGGTTAAATCAGATTCAGCTGTGATGAAACTGTTACAGAATAAATATTGCTCATGAGAGCAACTAGCTTTCTAAGGCCTATGAGATGTGACAGAGCCTGTTTACTGATAAATTGCATGTAGCAGGAAAGATGCTACAATAAGTATTGATTATGTTTGTGCATAGAACTCATTTTGCTACAGTATGTGAATTGCCTTCATGAGCTGACAATCCATTAAGTATCACTTTGTGTGTCTCTTACTCCATTATTGCTTCTTTTACTGCTTTATGCTTTACTACCTTTAAAATAGATTGCCAAAGAAAAATGAGTAAAGAGGAAACTCCAATGGTAGCTTCACAATTTGGAGGGAAATAAATGACTTTATTAGGATAAACTGGATTTCTGTCACTACTTCCAAATACATACTTAAAATAAAAAAACTTAAGTGCATTGCACTGAAATATGGTACACCACAATAGGTAATAAAATGGGGAGTTCTGTTTTAAAATCAATAATTTTACTTTGACATTTTATGTTTGTTACTCACACCACCATAAAATATCTTACTTCCTAGTGGTATTACTGTAGTTTTACTCATTCCCTCATGTCAGATCTGATTTTGTTTTGTTAAAATGCAAAGAATATACCTTGAGAGTTTAATTTCTGCTCTTCTCAACTGCCACATAATGTTTGTGTTATGAAACTTGAAAGTTTAAAACAATTTATTATTATTGTGTGTTTCCTTAGTCTCTCCATACGTTTTCATCTCAGAGCAACAGTTTAAAGCTAAAAGTGTGGTGAAATATTTTATTGTCAAAATTTATTATTTGTATATTTTATTATCTATTTTCATAATTAATTGGCTTATGTTCCAACTTGCTATAGTGTAGTAATCTTGAAGCATAAGAGAAAGAGCATATTTTTTAGATTTATATACAAGAACTGGAACATGTACCACTGTGATGTGTGAAAAAAGAGAAGCAAAAAAAAAAAAAAAACCATAAATAAAAGGGGGAAATAGTAAACCATAAATGGATTGAAGGGAATAGTGGAAGGAAGGAGGGAAACGGTGAGCAGTGCCAGGGGAGCTCTGGGGACTGAATTGGGCTGTGTTTCATGCTTTTGTGATTAGGTCAGGCTTCTCCTGGTATTGTTTACAACTAAAAAGAACAAAAAAATACATTAAAAAAAAGAAAAAAGAAAAATCAAATAAAAAAAAGAACATTTTTAGAGAAGTACTTTTTCTCCTCATCACTCAGTTTCCTGCCTATATATTCTAGAATGAGATCATTTCTCTTTCATTCATAGTTTAAAAGAGAGATTAATGGACATATAAAATATTAACTTATAGTTTAAAACGAGAATATATTTCATTCCACCACTCCTCTTCTTTCCTGTCCTTCTCTCTCCCCTTGTTTCCCTTCCTCTGCTGCACTCCTCTCTATCCTGTTTTTATGGAATCTCCCTGCCTTTTTGTAGCTCTCAACTTAGTCTATCTTCTGCATGAGAGAAAATATTTGGCCCTTCATTTTCTGAGTCTGGCTTATTTCACTTTGCATGATATTCTATTGTTCTATCCATTGACCTGCCAGTGTCTTAATTTCGTTTTGCTTTATGGCTGAGTAAAACTTCACTGTATACTTACATAGCACATTTTCTTTATTCATTCATCTGTTGATGGGCATCTGGGCTTGTTTCATAAGTTGGCTATTGTAAATTGCATTGTTATAAACACTGATGTGGTTATATCTATATAGTATGCTGGTTTTAGTTCTTTTAGAGATATGCAGAGGAATGGGATAACTGGGTCCATTTTTAGTTTTTTGAGAAATCTCCATACTGCTTTCCAGAGAGGTGGTACGAATTAGCAGTCCTATCAACAGTGTATGATTGAACCTTTTCCCCACATCCTCACCAGCACTTACTATTATTGTATTCTTTTTTTAATGAACACAAAACCCTTATTTTTATTTACTTATTTTTATGTGATGCTGAGGATCAAACCCATTGCCTCACACATGCCAGGCAAGTGCTCTACCACTGAGCCACAACCCTATCCCTTATTATTGTATTCTTGATTGCCGTTCCAATGGAATGGAATGTCAATGTAGTTTTGATTTGTATTTTCCTAACAGGGATGTTGAACACTTTCCTATGTTTGTTGATCATTTGTCTACTTAGTTCTTTGGGCAATTTATTAATTGTTTTTTTTTCAGTGTTTTTTGTTTTAGTTTTATACTCAATGAGTTTTACCTTTATGCATATCTATAATGCACTAATTTATAAATATAGAATATATTATATATAATACATATAAAATATAATATTATACATATATGTGAAGCTTATCTCAATACACACACATATGAAAAATAATTGAGAAATGATCTTATTCTAGATTATAGGCAGGAAACTGAGTAATGAGGAGTACTTACCTAAGAGTGTTCTTTTTTCTTTTTTCTTTGATTTTTCTTTTTTTTGAATTTTTTATCCTTTTTAGTTGTATAAAACATCAGGAGTGTGTGTGTGTGTGTGTGTGTGTGTGTGTGTGTGTGTGAACATATAAAAGAGTGGTAGAATAGACAAAAAGGTAAGAGGGAGGAAGGAGGAGAGGATAAGAGGAGATACTGGGGACTGAATTGGAGCAAATGAAATTATATACTTGTATAATATGTTGAAATGAACCCCAATGTTACATATAACTATAATGCACTCAAAAGTTTTTTAATGTAAACTGTGGACTTTAGATGATAATGATGTCAACATGGGCTCATCAGTTGTATTAAAAATACCACTCTGGCAGAAGATAATCTGCTACAACCAGTGGGAAGGTTTGTGTGGGGGATGGCAGGGAATGTATAGGAAATATGTGTGCATCCTTTCTGTTCTGTTGTGATAATAAAGTTGATCTAAAAATATCTATTGCATTTTTTTAGTCATAAAAAATAAGGCAGCATGATAAAATAAAGAAGCAAGAAACAAAATTTGAAAGAGAAAACCAAAGCTGCATTGGTAATAATAATGAAACTTGAAATTGGTAATAATAATGAAATTTGGAATTGTGAAACTTGTTTCAGTGTCAAGGAGGAATGAGAGGATTTCACTACATACAAGTATATGCTAAGGAGGATGAGGGAGTAGAGCAGGACCCTGAGGAGAGAGGATGGCCTCTTGGATGGACATGACTGGGAAAATGTCATGAATGTGAAGAAAAGAGGACACTGATTCTATGTAAAAATGATTTTTTTTCTGAATTAGATTCAAAAAATATAGGAATAGGAATAGACATTGTATAAGACAATTATAGACAACTTCTTAAATGTAAAAATCAAAAAAACAAAGACTATGAACATACATGCTTTTAAAAAAATTAAAACATATATCAGCATTTTCTTAATTAAATGAATTGTGGAAAAGAAATTAAGAAAATGTCTTCCATGTCTACCTAAAGTTTACTGAGTCAATCATGAATATAGGAGATCAGTGGCATGCCAATCGACCAGCTAAAACATATATTATTTCTGTTTACCAACCTATGTGTGCATGTGTGTGGCTATGACTGATACATGCATATCTTACTAATATGGGAATCTTGGCAAGTTACTTAGTTTCTGCTGCTTCAATTTTCTCGTCTCTAAATTAGTAAAAAATCATAATATAATGAAAATCCAAAATAATTTTGATATCAAAAGCACTAAATATATGTACTTGTTATTGTTAGCATTAATTCCTATTGTCATTATTTTAATCTTTGTTTAGTCTCCTTTTCACCACTATGACCAAAAGACCTGATAAGAACAATCATAGAGGAGAAAAAGTTTCTTTGGCACTCACAGCTTTCTGAAACTCAGTTTATAGATGGTGTACTCTATTCCTTGGTCCCCAAGGTGAGGGAGAACAGCATGAACATGGCAGAGGAAAGCAGCTCAGGACATGGCAACGAAGAAGCAGAGAGAGATCCCAGTTAATGAGGGACAAAATATAAGCCCCAAAGGAATACCACCCAGTGACCCACCTCTTCCAGGCACCCCCTATCTTCCTACAGTTGCCTCCCTGTTGATACATTTCAGTGGATTAGCACACTGATTATGTTAAATCTCTCACAATCCAATCATTTGACCTCTAAAAAATTTTGCCTTGTCTTAAACAAGACTTTGGGGGACACCTCACATACTAACTATAACAACCTCCTTCTTTTACTATTACCACTGCTATGACCTCTCTCTATATTATAAAATAATACATTTGTATTTGTTTTTGCACACACTTACGCATATATATAAATATACATACATATGCATGATCACACACACCTATATATGTATATATACACAAACAATATTTTTGAAATTGAATGCATCAAGCTTAACATAGTTAATTATTATAATTGTTTTGTTATCTATGTCTGATTATATATATGTATATATAGATTATCTATATTTTATTATATGTATATATTATATATACACCTTATATATATACATATATATGCATATATATGTTGTTACTAGGTATTGAAACCGAGAGGCACTTTACCACTGAGCTACATCCCAGTTTTTTAATTTTTTAAAAAATTTTGAGACAGTGTCACGGTAAATGGCTTAAAGCCTCGCTAGGTAGCTAAGGCTGGTCTCAAAGATGTAATACTCCTGCCTCAGCCTCTGGAATTTCTGGAATTACAGGTATGTATCACAGTGCCCAACTTGTCTGATAGCATTTTATAATAAGTTAAATCACTTTTTATAGAACAGAAATTAGATATTTACAATACTGTTTATCATTTAAAATCTGAACACGTTTGGACCTAACTGGGTGCCAGAGACCATTGGGTTTATTTTTCACTTGTACTAAATCTCTTAATCCTCACAGTGACTCTATATTAGATGGGTTCTATTCTACAAAAAGGAAAGTGAGATACAGGCATATCTAATATTATTCTGATAAATACATAAGAGTAATTGAAAATCTGTCTCCAGCTGAGTATCTTGTTTGCATCATCTATTTCCTGCCTCTGTGATTTCTGTCATTTATATTTTAATTGAATGAGCTTCTTTACTCACTGGAAAAAAGTGAACAAAAATTTAAAATATTATTGTTGAATTGCATAAGGAAATGTATTAATGTATATACTAGCCCTAATTGCTATTATATTATATGTCATTAATACATTAAGATATTTTTGAAATATAATGTATTTGCTGATTCTTTTAATGAAAAACCAGGAAGAGTAATAATATGTACTTGACTTATATTTGCACCACATATACTCTTATTTGCATATTTACTTAACAGTAGCTGAATCTGATTGACTATACCATTATAAATATTTCTTATAAATAATTTTGTTTATTAGATTAAAACTTATATAATTCTATCCCCTGAGGTTGTTTGGAAGTTTCATTTTACTAAAAATGTGCTAAGAAAAATATACCAAATGAATTTACTATTGCATTAAATATTCTACACTGACTATTATATGAATTATTTAGTAAGAATACTTTATTTCACCTTTATTCAAATCTTAAAGGTCAAACATTAGAAATATTTTAAAAACATTTAGAAGCACAAATCTCTACCATATACACATACATTCTATTCTACATTCTTGTAAAAATGTTTAAAAGAAAAAGTTGAACATATTTTCAACTCCTAAAACATTTGTTTCATCATATCAATTATAATTTATTTTCATATAAAAGAGTAAACTGAAAAGCAGATGATTAAAGCAAAATAATTGGGACTGTAGGTTAATAATTTTAAAATAAAGAATATGATACACAATAGGAAGTAGATTCCATATGAAACATGGTAAGTGGAATGTTTTCTCCAATTAATTTGTGAATTTGTACAAATTATATTAAATGAGTCAGTTCCATAATCTATCAGATAAAAATACCAGATGCATTCTCACATGACCTATTTTTCCAGTAAACCAGCAACCAAAACCTTTAGATCAATGCTATCTTGAAACTTCACTGGACTACTCCTGTTTGTGTTTTGAAGAGTACTGAAGTACTGAAGTGAGGGATGATACTTTTATATTCAGAAACTCTTACATAAAGATACCACATTGTTAAATGTCTACCATAAAGATAAATTTAAATGGATTTAACAATTACCTCATGTTATTAACAAATGTTATTTATTTAACCATACTCTTCCATTGATTTCAAAGTATTATCAGAATGGAATACAATTATGACATTTTGTGCTGAAGAACAGTGAGCTTTTCTTATTAAAATCCAATTTGGCATGTTTACATGTATAGTTACTAGGTACAGAAACATGATGAAAGAAATGAATGACCTTTTCCAAAACTGATTCTACTTAGGCAGTAGGTTGGAAAAGGAAAAAAAAAAAAAGTCAAATCTAATTTTTCTCAGGCATATCTATTCTGATGATTTGGGCTATAGACAATAGAAACACAGAATCATTCTGATTACAACTGCACTGGCTTTATTATCTCGCAAAATTGGAAGTTCAGTTTAATAGGGTTTCAGGGACAGTTGATTCAAGACATACAATCAACAACACATTTTTACCTGTCATTACTGATAATGAATCTGGTAATCTCATTTCAGTCAAACAGTAACAATCAGAGGATAAAGAGACATCTCTCCCTCTTTATGGAGTAGCAAGGTCAGCCTGTCTGTCTCCTTGGCCAGAATTGGATCAATGAACCAATTTCAGGCAAAAGAAATGGGGTCACCATCAAAGGTATGGATAGTGTATAATCATGAAAGAGTAAATGTTGCAAAGTATCTGCAATATCAATAATTTTGGTGTGTTCAGAGCTAGACAACTGGAAAAGGTATCAGCTGGTTTTACTGAGGGAGTACATTGTCCTAATGTCTCTTACACACTTTTATAAAAAGCATTAACATTTTAAAATACTACTCAAAATCTTTGTTTGTAATTTTTTAACAATTTTATAGTCTAAAGCAAATATCCAATATTATATGTAATGATGAATACTACATTACTAAATAATATTCCAAATCAGTAAGAAGAAAAATATATTATGGTGGAAGAAAAGACTTCCCTATTGGTATTATACTGATAAACACAGCTTTAAGGTTCTGTGATTTTTTTTTCTTCTTCCAACTGGAATTCTGTCCCCCTACAGGCTAATGAGAGTTTACAACTAAGTGAACTGCTACAGTATAGTGTTAACTAATTTAAAACATCTGGATATCATATCCACTGGTTTTGAACAAGAACATTTCTATTTAACTTCTCAGGAAGTCTGGACGTCTACATATTTACTTTTGGAAGTCAAGTACATGATAGTAGGCTAGTCAAAGGGGAATGAAGGGAAGGGAGTAAGACAAGAATAGGAAAGACAGCGAGATGATTCTGACATTATTTTCCTATGTACATATATGAATACACTACAGTGAATCTCCACATCATGAAGAACCACAAGACTGGGATCCTAAGTAGAATAAGATCTAGTCCGTGTTTGCACAAATAAGTCAAATTATACTCTATTGTCATGTATAACTAAACTGAACAAAAATTTAAAAAATAAAAGAGCTGAGCAAGGTGGCACATGCCTGTAATCCCACTGGTTTGAGAGGCTGAGGAAGGAGGATTGAGATTTTAAAGCCAGCTTCAGCAAAAGTGAGGCACTAAAGCAACTCAATGAGACAATGTCTCTAAATAAAATACAAAATAGGGCTAGAGAATGTGGCTAAGTGGTTGAGTGCCCCTGAGTTCAATCTTGGGTATCCCCTCAAAATTACAAAATAATTTAAAAAGGAAAGAAAGAAAGGAAAGAGGGAAAATGATTTTCTAGAAGTGTATAAATTATATATTTATAGCCCATGGTTTTATAATAAGGCAAAAATGCAAACAGGGAAATCCATGTTTTAATTAATTGGTAATTTTTAGTTTGGTAGCTCTTTTGTTTTGTTTTGGTTTGGACAATATATCCAGTGAAGACAGAGGTATGTTAAAGTCACCCAGTATTATTGTGTTGTGGTCTATTTGCTTCTTGAAATTGTGAAGAATTTGTTTGATATATGTAGATCTCCATTATTTGGGGCATAAATATTTATGATTGCTATGTCTTATTGATGTATAATTCTCTTAAGTAGTATGAAAAGTCCTTCTTTGTCCCTTCTGATTAATTTTGATTTGAAATCTACATTATCTGATGTGAGGATTGAAACCCCTGCTTGTTTATGAGATTCATGTGAATGGCATGTTTTTTCCCATCCTTTTACCTTCAGTCTCTTTGCCTATGAGGTGAGTTTCCTGGAGACAGCATATCATTGCATCTTGTTTTTTTTAATCCAATCTCCCTGTCTATGACTTTTCATTGATGAGTTTAGGCTATTTACATTCAATGTTAATATTGAGAAATGATTTTTATTTCCTGTCATTTTGATTAATTTGTTTTTAAATTTTAATTAGTTTCTCCTTTGATTGGCTGTTCTTCTAAATAGTTTCTCCCTTTGCTGATTTTCAATTTTGTCTTTCATTTCTTCTTCATGAAATATTTTATTTAGTATGTTTTATAGTGTACGCTTTCTGATTGTAAATTCTTTTAATTTTTTTTTTGTCAGCAAAGGTTTTAATTTCATCATCAAATCTGAACCTACATTTTGCTGGGTATAGTATTCTTGGTTGGCATCCATTTTCTTTCAGGCTTGGTATATATTATTCCTCATTTAAGTTCTCCTTTGAGAAATCTGTTGTGATCTGGATTAGTTTCCCTCTAACTGTGATCTGTCATATTTCTCTAGAAACCTTTAAAAGTTTATCTGTATTCTGTATGTTGGGCATTTTAATAATGATGTGCCTTGGTCTAAGTCTGTTGTAATTTTGCATATTTAGAGTCTTGCATGTCTCCTGTATTTCATTTTTCATTTCATTATTAAGGTTTAGAAATTTTTTTAATATTATTTCATTGAAAAACTTGTGCATTACTTTGCTTTATATCTCCAAGTCTTCATCTATACCAAGAAATCTTAAACTTGGTCTTTTCATATTATCCCATATTTCTTGAAAGTTCTGATTGTGTTCTCTGAACATCTTTTCTCTATAGTCAGTTTTATATTCCAGATTATATATTTTTTCTTCGTTGCCTAAAACTCTATCTTCTAATCTGATGGTGATGCTTTCCATTGAGTTTTTGATTTTGTTTATTGATTCCTTTATTTCTGATTGATTCTTCAAGATTTCTATCTCCTTATTGAAGTGATCTTTCACTTTTTGGATTTTCTTTCTGATTTCACTCCTTATATCATTTTTACCTTGAAGATCAGTTTAACTATGAACTTTCTAAATTCCTTCTCTGACATTTCTTCCACTGTAATATATTGGATTTTTTAAATGAGGTATTTTGATTTGTTTGGGATATTTTAGTCCTTTTCTTTTTCATGTTGTTTGTCTGTCTACCCATTTATCAGTAAGAATCTGGGCTGGCAGAGCTTCTACCCTACAGTAGGGTAGAAGTTTTTATAAAGTTCCTGAAGATTTCTAGTACTTCTTATTTTAGGAGGAGACAAATAATAACAATAACCAGTACAGTCAATATTCAGCATTAATCTAAATACTTAGTTTCTATTTTGGCATCTACAATGTTAATTGGCACTATAAACAGAAAAGGCATGGTAGGTTGTTGCCAACAATAGAGAGATTATGTTTACATAAGGGTTTGCTATTTCAAAAAAGTGAAGAAGGAGAATGCAGAGGAGATGTAGGATGTAATAATTGAGAAGGAGGATGAGAGACAATATTAGTAAAGAGTTAAAGGAAGAGTGAAAGAGAGAACAATAGGATTTGGCTGTTCACGAAAGAAAACAGAAGAAGAGAATCAAGGAAAATATGATAAATACAATATAAGAACAAAACAACAACATTGAAAAAATGATATCAAACAAAACCAAAAAATACTTATAAAAAACCATATTCCTCAAGACAGTTTCAAGAAAGACTGGAAATGAGAAGAATGAGACAAACAAATGTATATAAATGTCAATGGACCATTCAACTCATAAAAGTTTAAAACAAAACAAAACATTCTTGATGGAAGAGTAAGGAATGGTTTCCATTGCAATAGTGGAAAAATTGTCTACAATATTATATGTAGCTTATCACTTCCCGATTGTCCATATTTCTATTTTTCCTTGAGATTATATTTTGCACTCAAAAGCAGTAGTTGGGGACTGTTCTTTTTGTGGAGCTAGTCAGGTTGTCTTTTCTTAGCTTCCCTTCTCAGCAGTATGAAGTGGGGTATATTGAAGGGTGTTGTCTATTCCACTCACAGCAAGAGGTTACAGTAGAATTCTATGAAAGAGGTTGCCAGAGACAGAGCTCCTAGAGGTGGGGTTTTGGTGTAGATAGATCCCCAGTGCTTTGTGGAATGATGTTTGGTGAAAAGCTTTTAAATAAACACACCTCCAGAGCCTGACTGCTTCCTGTCTACACTGGGTGTATCTCTTGAATCTCCCCTGGGTTCTGCTCCAGAGGTGGGGGAGCCAGTCCTGCCACCACCACCTGCCTCCCATGACTCCTATATCTGGGCCACCTGGGTTCAGTCCTGAAGCACACAGTCACTACTCCCACTCTGCCAAATCAAATCCCCAGTTGGCCCTGCAAATCCCCAGCTGTCCCCAGTTGGCCCTGCATATCCTGAGACTCAAAGAGTAAGAGACACCTAAGATCTCTCGGGATTGAATGTCTTGAATTTCCCTGGATGCAACATTTTCCACATCTGAATTTTACCTGGTTTTGTAGTCACACATGGGTTTCATGGCCAGCCTCCACCAGGTCAGATTTTGCGACCAGCTGGAATTACACAGGTCTGGATATCTGAGTTTGAACCCTCAGCCACCAGCCATCATAGCACTACAGGGAAAGATGCTGGGTGTCCCTACTCTCTGCAGGTCACTGGGAGATGTGCAGCATCCCTCTCACATAAAAGCAAAATGCAGCTCACCCACTGGTTTAGCTCATCAATGTCGCTGTGCACCATCATCTCTGCTTTAAGACACGCCTGGGTGCCACCCAAAATGAAGGCTCTCTTAGTCTCTCTCCCCAACCTGTCCATGGTGGATCTGCATCCTCAGCTGTCATTGCTGACAGCAGGTTTTCTTTCATTTTTTTAAATTTTATTTTATCCAAACTTCTGAGTCCCTAGGCCATCCTGAGTCCAGTATGAAATCCCAATAGGATTTCTTTTATCTTTTTTCTTTTTTTTTAATGACCTCAAAGAGAAGCTGTTTGTTCATTTTACTGGTCCCACACCAAGGAGCAGTTTGGAAATTAACTTTCTCTACTATGCTACCTTGACCAACATAGAAAATAATTTTCTTAAGTGTAAGACATTTAAATTGTTATGGATGGGCTGGGATTGTAGCTCAGCGGTAGAGCGCTTGCCTCGCATGAGTGAGGCCCTGGGTTCGATCCTCAGCACCACATACAAAGCAATAAAATAAAGATATTGTGTCCATCTACAACTAAAAAAAAATTGTTATGGATTACAGTGCTGAAAAAGATGATTTTCATGTGATGTAATGTAATTTAAATTTAATCACTTCATTTGAGTCATTTGAATTCCAGGCATTCTGAAAACTAGACTACATGCTACAATGGTATTTTCAGTGTTGATATTCAAAACAATTAAGTTTAATGACAGGTTTGCTTTATATAGTTCTCATTTATATATCAAATCCATTTCCTAGTATTCACTTTTTCTGATTAACTAAGAAATATTGTCATCGAACACTCATGATAGTAACTTTGTAGGATTTGAAAAGTACCCAAAGGACATGAAAGAACAAGAAGCACATTGCATGTCTTCTTCAAGACAAAGATCATGATTTGGGAACAGATTGGAAATGAATAGCTAACCAAAAGATAGGTAGATGATGGTGGGAAAGAACATTTCAATGTCTTTCTTAACTGAAACTACAATTACCAATAATCTCCTTCTAAATCATCATTCCACCTCTCAAAGTCAGGATAAATGGGCTGTCAGGAGACACAACCCAACAATACTAACATGAGCTAAAACGGGTGGGTGAAGGCTATGGATAAACCAATAGCAATGAATAACCCTGGATGCTGAAAGGAACAGAGTGGAAACAGTTGAAGAAGATCCAGAGATATTCTGGAGAAAGCAAGCAGGCAGACTGTTATAATGTATTTTTATAGACTCAGATATGTGTGCAGATGTGATAAACAGACTGTAAAGTCAAAATATGCAAACAAAATTATGCACATAATTTTAAACTTAATGTGCCTAAGTACTAAAAATTCTGGCTACAATATAATAATAGAAAATTTAGTTAAAACAAAAATGTCTAGCAGCAATGGGATGTAGTAAAACTCTCTAAGCAGAAATTTATGCCCAGTTGGCATTCCAAGAATCTCTTAGAAGAGAAAGTAGATGAAGACATAGATGTGGATTAACACTAAAAATAAATGAAATGAAAAGTATTTACTTGGAAGGATGTGCAAAAGTCACATGGCTAGGTGGAGTGATTTCCTAACACTAAATAAAAAATCCAGTCATGCCTTAGTTAATTAACAATGAGGATACATTGATAAATTTATCATTGGTAAGTCCATAATATTTTGATCATTATCCAAACATCAAGAAATATATTTAACACAAACCAAGATGGTATGGTGTTATACATAAATTGTAGCCTATTGCTCTCCCAAATTTGCTGTCATATTGCTCTGACTTGCTCTACCATATCACTCTTGCCAGATTTCCTCTGACAAGTAATTTTTCCTCCACAATCAGCTTATATAGAACTTCAAAAATTCTTAAGCTACCCTCAGCTCATTACTCATAGAATCACTACTCACTTTCACATATGTAATGAAAAACAATTCCCAAATTATTTAAACCACTCAGAGCTTCAGCAATGCAATCAAACATTTTGCTTTGGTGTCAAGAAAGATAAGCCTCCACATCTGTTCTTCAATCCAGGTCAACAGAAGTTTCTCTGTATCTGATATAGGCTCTTCTCAATTGTTTGCTCTTCTTGTTCAAGATCTTAGCTGTGGTGGAGTGGAGCATTCCTGATTAGTGAGTGATAATAATCACTAGTTCGCCATCCTTACAATCCTTCATCATTTATAATTTCATTCCCAGATCAATCACTTGATGTGATTTCATTTTGGTAATACTAGCAGTGGCTTTTGTAAGTAGAGGGGTCATGATGAATAAAATGAAATGCCACAAGAGAAAATGATGCAATGAAAAGAAGTATAAAGCTTCTGTTGGCTAGAATAATGTGGTGTAACATTTCACATTAACCTTAACATTAATTTTTTTAAATATAAGCAGAAGACATCCACCCTAATATAATGATTCAAAGTATTATACAGTTAATATGCAAACTAGTAACAGTCATGTATTCTTATTATCAAATATTATGTACTGTACATAATTGTATGTGCTGTGTCTTCATATGACTGGTAGCACA
This sequence comes from Geosciurus inauris, assembly GCA_004024805.1. Taxonomy (NCBI): domain Eukaryota; kingdom Metazoa; phylum Chordata; class Mammalia; order Rodentia; family Sciuridae; genus Geosciurus; species Geosciurus inauris. Next base: position 345,843 of record PVHX01000186.1, on the reverse strand, counting down.
ATGAGTTTCTTTACATCATCATCTCCACAAACACTTTAGTAAAGCATTGCACGCTGAATATACAATGTCTATGATGTCACTAAACAATAGGGATTTGTCTGCTCAATTATGTCCTCATGGGACCAGTGTAGTATATGTACTACATTTTTGACTGAGTCTTCATAAGGCAGCACATGACTGTAACACAAAAGAAAAAAAAAATAGCTCATGATCAAGGTATAAGGAATTTGAGAGATGCCACACGTTGCTGTATGCCAGAAAGAAAATGTTATTGTAAGTAGACTCTGGAAAAAGTACTGAAATGTCATTCTCATGTCATCGTGCAGAAATTAAAGAAAGCCCGAATGATGCTAGGAGTCTAAATTGAATTCTGCTGCAAAAGAAAAAACTGATAGTAAATTGACTTTATTCTTATCCAACATTTGTGTTCTATGGGTGAGTCTCTGGGAATGCAAGGGTAAGGAAATATGTAGTCTAAAGAGAATAATAGTAATAATTAAAGCAACCAAAAAGAGACCTTTGTTTTACTATGCCCATATGTCAGAAGTTCTTCACTCTTCCTAGTATATTTCATTGGTTTAAGTTTTAAGAAATTACTATTGTGATGGTTGAATGTTGATAATATTATTTATTAACATGGTATTGTATGTGGATGTTAATTTGGAGATCTCCTAAAGTATAACATATGTACGACTAGTTGACTCTGATTCTTTCTGTTGTCTGTTTTCTTTTAAGAATTAATTCATGTGGGTGGAAGTCTTTCAAGACTCAGATAATGTCTTCAGGTCTAGTGACATGGCATTCTCTTTTATTAAAATAGATTCTAAATAGGCAATGGCAGTGCAGTGAAAAAAAAGAACATGAATTATTCAAACTGTCATTCTACCTTTAAATCACCTTCTAAACTTTGTGGAGTTAATTCATATAGAAGTATTTGTTTTCTTCAGCTTTTAAAAATAACTGAATTTTTTCTTATTTAAGCTACAATATTTATTTTAGCATCTATTCATTATATTTTTCCATTTTCATGGCATGATATTATACTCATCATGTGCCTATGTCCACACAGTGATGGAGACGTCATCAGAGTCTGAAATGACTGTGTATTTCAACAAAATTAACAATGTAATATCTAATTAGTGTTTCATTTCTTGATTACTACTAGATCTAATTTAGTTGTATATGGGGTGTTAAAATTATTTTTTTTCTGTTTAAATATGCCAATTTAGTTACTGCTGCCCAAGTCAACTTTCAGGTAAGGTTATTCACTAAATAACACAATTAAAAATTTAGGGCTTTTTTTTTTTTTTCCTACTTATATAATGTACACATAATGCTGGGGGTCAAATGAATAATTCCATTTTTATGATAATGTCATTCCACATTTTGTTGTGCTTATTTTCCTACATCATTGCCTCAGACTTTGATTTTTTTTCACAATGTTACATGGCATCCTCTCTACCCTTAGCTTCAATGGTGTGAACAGTTTCTAAATTGGAATTGCTGAATGGAAACATGTATAAAAATAAAAACAGGTAGGGGTGAAATGAATAAAACATAAAATTGAAGAATTCTAGATTTGAGTATTAAAATCGTATGCAAAGATATGAGACTATAGACCAATATTTTAATAACTGCATTAATAATTACATAAGGTAAATATCCTATAATTTTTCTCCTTAACATAATATCTTAGTTTATTGTACTTCTGATCTTGTTGGCAGTCTTATCATATGTTCCACTTAGTGTCTTCAATAACATCTAATCAAGGCCTCATCATTGTCCTTTACTCTGGATAACATCCTGTACTCATCAATTTCCTTTGTAGCATGTGTGAATATTTTTCCTTAGTAACCTTTTATTGTCTGCCAGAAATGTCTATTAGCTTGATCTTCTTTTCCTCATTCAGTTAGATGTTCCTTTAAAACATAAGTCTGGCCAGATGTAAGTATAAGCAGGCAGATGGCTCTTGAGTGATTCTTTTGTGATAAGGAATTGGCTTCCACCGAATATGGCTTTACGATCATTCTGGTCAAAGGCAATATGAATGACCTGTGGACTTCACCAGGATACTTTTCAGTCCCATGCAAATAAAGCAAAAAGTAAGCAAAAACACTGACATATAACAACAAAAAGCCTGAGTCTATGTGAATATTGGGTTTGCTGGCGGAGGAATCCACGAATAAGTTTTTATGAGTAGAGAGTTTATGTGGAGTATTACAACACCTTTGTTAATTCAAGTAACATATTTAGCAATTAGAATGACTGAAAATTTTAGATAAGCTAAATTTATATAGTGAGAGAGTTAATGGAGTTCTATCTGATTTTATTGGGAACCTTAACTCATTGCAAATAAACTCTACAGTCTGTTGTATATATGAACTCTGGAATTTATTGAGGGAATATTTTGTGTTCATAAATAGAAGAATATTAGTGCCTATATTGCTGGAAGTTATCAAAGGTCAACACCAAGTTATTTTTTATTTATTTAGTATTTGTGATCATTGTTAAATGTTTATGGAGTTTAGTAAGATCAACAGGTAAAGCAATAGTGAATATGAAAGGTGTGAATATGTTGTGCTTTTTGAGGAAATAAAATATAAACAGAGATTTGTATTTACTTAAAAAACATAGTACAATGACTAAATTTCCCTACCTCGTTTAAAAATGAAATTGTAAAATTTAGTCATTAGAAGTCGTTGAGAGATAGGAGAAAGGATAAATGAGAAAAAATATTCCTTAATGGTTACAGTTGCTCTTTGGAGTAAGGAAAAAGACTTGGAAATAATGGCATGAAGGGAGAATATTGTAAATGTAATTAATGTCACTAAATTTTATATTTAAAGTAGTCTAAATGGTAAATTATATGCTGCATATATTTTGCCTCAATAAAAATATTTAGATAGCTAGTTGAATGTGAAAAAAATTATGAATATATAATAAATAAGCACTAAGCACTTCTAGGTCACAACATACATTATATCCCCACCCCCAACTCATCTTCTCTGCTGAGGATGCTGGCAGGATGTGTAGGCAAAATTTATGTACCAATAGATAAATATTCTTTCTCTCTAAAGTACGGCAATATGTTTTAATACCTGGCATACTTTATTCATTTTATTTTGAAGAATAAACTAAAAAAATCTACTAAAAATGATTTAAGAATATTAAATTGCTTTCTCTTCTTCAGATACCCTCATAGAACAACAGCAATTCTCAAGGTGAAAGTTAGGATTGTTTTACCATTCTTCCCTATTTCAGTATTTTAATGACTTCCCACAAACTCATGCTTCAAATTTTCTTCAGTATATATTGCATTAAAATAATTTTTATGTTTGCATGTCTAGGGGTATAAAATTATTTTTATTCTCTGCAAGAACTCATTTTTATGGATTAAGCATCAGTAAAAAGTACTTGAAATAATGATGTATCTTTGTGCTAAAAGAAATATTTCTAAAAGTTAAAAAGTAAAATATACTTAATGATCCTCTTAAACCTAATTTTGAAAATCTCAATTTGAGTAAAGCTAAATATTTGACTATTTTTAGTCAAAAGAAGACATATGATTTATAGACTACAGCATATACCTGATACCACTGAAATATTTATGATTTATACAGAAAGCCCTAAAAGTCCATAATAACCAACAAATTTGTAGTTGTAAAAATATTTATATCAATATATAGAATGTAGACTATGAACAAATAATTTAATAACTTTTCATAATATGTGTAAACACATAGATTACAAGGAATGCAATACCTGTAAGGTTTTTTGTCATTCTATCAAAATTTATTGACTATATTGCTTTACAGTTTTAATTCTTCTGAAAGTCAAAATACTTCTCCATTTCATCTCTATTCCAGCTATTGCAAAACTAATATTTTAAAATATTCATATAATATTCAATTCTTCAAAAACAGTATTTCTCATATAATTCTATTCCATATTATTTGCTTTCAAATGACAGTGATTTGATATTTCTCACCAAAAAAGAAAAGTAAATCTGATATTAGCAATTTGATGTTGAGGTTTTAGACTCAGGCTCTAATAGTTATGTAACCTATGGATATGCATTGACTTTACAAACTACAGTTACTATTAAATATGTATGTTAATAACATAATTACAGTTGCCAATAGAATTTACTAAGAAAATGCATTTAGAAGAAAATTGTGAAGAACAGTGTATTTTAAGAAGATAAAATTATTTAAAATTACTAAACATGATATTAGAGACATGTTTTAGAACCACAAGAAAGTATTTATTTGTAGAGGTTGGCTATTTGGACTTGTAACATTGGTATATTTAATGAGTTTTTTTTGAGCACAAAATCTTCAGCTCCTCATTAATCATTTTTTTCACCTATAGTTATGCCCTTCAACCTGACTGCCAGATTGAAACTGGATATTTGCAAGTGTTCCTTAGAATTCTGTTAATTTCTGATTCCTCCCTCCTATGCTGTGTGGTCTTGGAAGATGTCCTGTAATGCAAAGTCTCTAAGTAAAACAACATGTCATTCAAAAATAAAAGAATCAAGTAGTTAGCCATTAGATGGCATAATTTTCCTTTTTCTAAGAATTGCATTTAGAAGTTGAATATCTCAGATTTTTATAGAAAATTTTAATAAGATTATGTATATCAATTCATTTTTAAAATAATTAAAATAAAAATATAGAAACATTCTGATTAATACCATGAATTTTAGTTGAATCTATAATTGGGTTATGAGGTCTTCAAGTTGTAAATATGTAAAGAGTCTTGTTTTAGGGGTTTGGTAAGAGTAAAGCTTATATATTCATATATCTATTTATGTATACTAATATATTTTATGTATGTGTAATTGGCATATGTATGTATATGAAAGACTAGGAATTGAAAAGCAAGGTGATAGGGTATTGTGAAATAAAACTTTCTATTTAATTAATAGAGCTCATGTATGTGTATGCATATGTATACTAAGAAGCACACATTCTCTTAAGCAATATTAATAGGAAAATGTTGAATAAAAATTAATATGCCTATAGTTAATGTACCTTAGGTTAAGAATATCTCAATGGAAAAAATATTCTATAATGAATAATTTAAACCTATCATGAATTTGTGAAGAGCAAATGGTTACAAGTTATTACACAGGCTCTTTTCTTGGACCCATAATTTGATTATCAAGGAAGTAAACTGCTTGCAAAAACATCAGGCAATTTTCATTATTTAGTGTGTTTGTTCTTACTTCCTAATTATCCATAAATTCCTACACACATCGTATTATACTCATTCAATTACAAGCTCATATGGCAATATATGAATAATAAACTACTTTTAGTAAGTGCAAATGTGTAGTATCTGTTGTTCAGATACAAACTAACAACTAGTTTATTGTATAAACATTTTAATCCAGAATAGAAATTTTAAGTTAGGAAATTTTTTCCCCCCTCACTTAATCTTCAATGACAAAACTTATAAGTCCATGCTATCACCAAATGCAGCCTCCTGTTGAAACAAGAACATTTCTTTGTAAATATGTCTAATTTTACTGAGTGACTTATAAAATTAACACTTTATTGCCTTTAGTGTTGACTTCTGTGACTTTACACGGTAAACTATATTGGGTAAACAAGTACAAAAATGTAGATCCAATCAATCTTTCTTTGAAAAAAAATTTGGAAAAAGTATAATGCAGATTTTGTGAAGAAAACAAGAAAAAAAATCTCACAATAATTTGCTAAAGTAAAACATATTTGGTGGTATAGTAAAATATTCTAAGTAAAATATACTTTGTGAGATTAACGTGTTAAAATAAGGTATGTTTAGTGAGGCCACTCCACCTCTATGACACATTTGTGCAATCTACTTTTGTGTCAGTACTTTGGATGGAATGCTGATGATTTTCTATAATGTAACTTTAACAAGATGATATTGAGAGCCTATGTTTTTATCTATAAGTATATGTCAAAGAAGAAGATATGAGACATTCATTGCAATTGTTCAAATTTGCTCAGTATAAAACCACAGATACTTCATTTATCTCTATTACTAGAAGTGTTCTTTTATTAAAGCCTTAGAAAGTTGCCAATACTTGAATAAATTAGTGCTCTACATGGTTGAGGTTCATTTTGTCCTGAGAAAATTTCTACAAAATATACAATCATATATATTATAAATAAATATGTATTACCAATATTCATATTTAAGACAAAGAATCAGATTTTATTAACTATGAAATTTTTATTTATGAAATGTCTGCTCTAGACAAACTAGTTTCCCAAAATGAAGCTATACATAAACACATATGCAAATACACATAACTATAAACTGATAAATATAAAATATATTATGTTTCTAAAAACAATTCTGGTACTCTGATTCACATATAATAATAATATAGAGTTTTATTTTTAATTTAATTACACTATTTGAAGGGGTACTTGTTCTTGTCTCAATAAAAATAAGAGAAATTAAGGAAAAATTTGCATATTTCTAGCATGGGTTAAATTTTTTATTTGTTGCATTTCAGAATACACCCTTTCTTTCTGTATATTTCTTCAACAACTGTGAGAGTGCCATGATTCCTATACTTTCAGAAATAACAGTTGGAGATACTAGAACAGAACAGAGCACAGAAACATCATCCATAGTTTCTGATAAAAGAAGCAATCAGAGGCTTTTGTAGCTTCTTCATTAGATAAAATCCAGGTAAACCGATTTATAAATGAAAGATAGTTTCTAAGGCTAGGTGTTACATTTTGCTTTCTCTTAAAATGGAATGTAATCTAGAAGACTAAAAGCTTGATATTCAATTCAGTATATTTATCCAGAAAAATTGCCTAGAATTGTACTTTAGGAGACTAAACCAGACAAGTGACAGTTGTTCAACAATATGCATCTTTATAAACATTAGCTGATGTGTGTGTGTGTGTGTGTGTGTGTGTGTGTGTGTGTGCGTGCGCGCATGTGCATTTGCATGTGTATTTAAACTCAGGGCACAGCAATTAGTAGCAGCAGCATTTCACATACTGATTCAGCACTTAATTTTTATTAGAGAAACCTAACTTTGTTCTGTCATGGTGTGAATGTAGTTGCCCTAGGATTAGCACCATGTGTTGAATTCATTACACTCTTTCATAAGATCCCAAGAGAGTTTATTTACAGATGAGGATTTACTGCCAACCACCCATAACTGTCTGTCTGGCCTTGGTTGTGCTCACAAAGATAAGAAATTATCCAGTGGAAATAACTCATAGCAGTGCATTAAAAATAATAAGCATTCATCCTAGTCAGTAAAGCTGGAGGTTTATAGTTACTGACACTTGACTCTGGTTTTGTGACAGCCCCCAGGATTTATGTGTAGTATCCTATGTCCTTTCAATGTCTCACAGTAGACCCTGAGTTTTTACAGCTTCAAAGAGAGATGAAGGATGCTAGCTCTAGAAATCTGTCTATTTTATTGATTTTCTCATAAGTGTATTTAATTATTCATTGAAGGTTCCATTTAACAATCTCATCTATTTTTAACCAATTAAGTTCACATTAAAGATTTACCAATATCATTCTAATAATAAATGGTGATTGATGGTATTTAGCCATAAGTACCCAATACCAGAATTGTCTAGACCATTGTGGATAAAAGATCCAAATAAATATGCCTGAAGAAAAATAATGAAAAGTATACATAGCTATTATCTTACATTAAATGAATGACTTAATTATTGAGTTACTATTCCTTATAAAATTATATGACTTTATAACATTCATAGAATAATAATAAATGAAAATGTCTGAGCTAATATTTTTACTATAAGAGTAGAAACCATCACATATGATATTAGTCTTAGAATAAGTATGATCATGTAAGATTAGAGGAGGATGTGGAATAATTCACCATCTGATTAGGCTTTGTTTTATTTGTGCTAATCTGGCAAATACTTTTACTAAAATGTAAAGTTTTTATTTCCTGATATTATATTTGCTTTATTGCTAGAGGAAACTAGTATTAAAATAATTTATTGAAATTAGACATTTCTAACTATAAGTTATGAGTGGGAGGGTCTTCAAAAATCATATATTACAAACATCAAATAAATATTCACAAAGGATTATCCAACGTCACCTCATGTAGATAGCAGGAGAACTAGATCTCACACCATTCATCTCTCAGTCCAGGGTTATGTCTATTCATGTTGTATTTTATAAATTCATACTCATAATTTTATCTGCTTTCATGTTGCACGCACATGCTGTTTTTTTCTGAAATCCAATTTCAAACCAAATATTCATACATGCAAGATATGATGCAGTTGGATCCTATTACTTATCTGTTTGCCAGGAGAAAAATTTAACATTAATTTCCCAATGCTGACTTCCAGTGAGTTTATGCCTTAGTATTGACATATATTTAAATTTAAATCTACCTTAAAAGCAATAGTTGCCATTTATGTCTATACATTTCTGTTTACCTTTTTCCTTTCTTTCTGAAATGTGCATATAACTAGCTGGTGTTTCTTTATTGAAAAATTATTTTTTCTGTACCTGTTTATCTTCGTGGACTTCTCATTACATAAACATCAGTTGGAGTTAATAAATAGCATAAAAATAACAAAATAAGAAAATCAAAATTTTACCTGTTATCAACAACCATGAGAACAAAAGCAATGGTCCAACTAACTGCAAGTAATATGTTCCCTTATTAAGTAAACATAAATGACAGGGTAAAAATGGAGGCCACCAAAAATAGTTCTTTCACAAATCTTGTTCCTTTGACTATAGTTAACTTATTCTAGCAGATAGGTATTGACTATTCCCAAAATTATTTTTTCTATGCTGTATAACGCAGGTATGTTTCTATATTCATATATGTTTGTTATATAATGTACATATATGTATATATATATTCCCTTTTATATAAACTGATAAGAATATATATGTACATATATATATAGTAAAATAGTTTTGAAATATATTTTTAAAATAATCTAACAGTATATAATTGGCATTATCTAAGGTTGAGTTTCCTAGAAGCAGATCCTGAGATAAGAATACAAGAACATATAGTCTATTAAAGAACTTCTTTAAGGAATAAGATTCTCACAGTTAGAAAATAAAAATATGGCACATATAATGAAATTTGACCTTCAAATATCTTCACTGTGTTTATACTGAAACAACATGCATTTTTTTCTGAAATTCAAATTAATGTTAGAGTCCTTTATTCAGGAAAATTACTCAGCCTCAAGGGAATAAAGGAAAGATAGAGGAGGAAAAGGAGCTAAGAAAAGATTCATTCTAATTATGTGGATGCTCTTTTTCTATGGGAAATACAAATTACACTATAAAGTCAGTCTCATCTTGGGGCTGGCCTTTGGTACCAGTATCACTTAGTTATTTTCTGCAGGTTCTGAGGAACAGAGTGGGATTGGCATGTTGGGGGAACAATCTTTAATGGACAATTCCTATTCAGTAAATGGTAATTCTCCAGAGAAGGTGGTAACTTTGAATGATTAGTGGGCAATAGTTACTATATACAAACATGTTTATGTGTTCTTGCATGCAAATTTTCAAAATATGCTTCCTTTTCCATGTAAGAGAAGTAATTGTTTTATCAATCCAAATGTATGTAGACATATAGATATCAAGAAAACATAAAGAATGTGTTCTTTAGATGCTTACATCTGAGCATGTTGTAATCAAAAGACAGGTTTAGTCTTGTTCCTGTTTTCATGGTATCATCTCCTTTTATTTTAGTTTTTTAAAATTTTTTACTGATAATTAAGACAGTTGCCTCCTCTGCTTATTATTCTTATAGAAATAAGACTGTGCCATTTACTGAAAAGGGTAAGATGACTATTATCTGCTGCCAGTCTTTATAAATGGTAATTTTAAGCACAATATGAATTTTAACTAGAATAACCAATTACATTATATCTATGGGTTGTTATATTACTACTGATGAAGAAGATTCATTTCTACATTTCCATAATAATGATAATTTCACAGAAAATTCTGCTCTTATCAGAATATGAGACATATATGTTTCCCATGCCAGGAATATAGAGTTAGTTTTTAAGTGGCAAACACACACACAAACACACACACACACACAAAGTCAAAAAATACTTTTCAATATAGGCAAGATTGGGTTGAAAAGAATCAAAAGAGAAAGACCAATTGAACTATGCTAGAGAAACATGACTTTTAAATGCTGGTAAAACGAGACAAAAACAAATACAAATTCAAATTCTCTTTCTTACTGAAGTCTTATGCATATAGAATCAAAGTTTGCAATCTCAGGGAGACAATGCACAGAGGTGAGAACAGGTTAGAAATAAATGAGAAAGGTTCTGGCTCGTCACTGGGATGTGCAGAAGGGTTTGAAACTTGCCTATGTTTTGGAATCCTGGGGCTTGTTAAGTTGCTCTAAAGGGCTAGAGGTTCTGGGGATGCCACTTCACACATATAGAAGTTATTATAAAATGCTTATTTTTTCAAGAAATCAAATGTCATTCAGCACACTTTTCATTGAAATAATATTTTATATCATTTAAATAAATCTATTAACCCATCTCTAAACTTATTTATAATGCAGGTTTATTACAAATTAATGTATATTTCTTCATAGAAATTTGAAATATGAATGAAACAGGAAAACACTTTTTATTTAATCACTCCAAAATAATAATTGTTAAGCTTTTTTTATTCCCTCTTCTGTGCATAACATTTTACATAATTGCAATCAAATGGCTTGTATAAAATTAAATATGTTGATACTCTGTTCCTTCTGATCATAAATAGATATTTGTTTGTCACAAGTAATTTAAAAATTGTAGAAACAAATGTAAGAAGAAAAGATAACCTGGAGACTCACAACCTAGAAATAATTATTGACATTGTGGTATTTCAGGTTATGTATTATTATTCAACATTTAAAAACTCAATAGTGATTCTAGTGATCCAATTTTAACTTTATTGGTATGAAATAATACTGTCTTTTATAATGGAAAACATATGATACTCCCTGCATGTGTAAATGGGGAGCCTGTATTTTAAATGAATTCTGTCAAAATAACTCTCACCAGTTTAAAAAGTCTGTTATTATTGTAAGATATTATTAAAAGCACATAACATTGATTTAAGAGATCATTAACAAATCAAGAAAACCTATGAAATTTGAGAAGGAAATAATTAAGCTTTAGAAAATAATTTTCTTTTATAGAAAAGACGAAGAAGTAAAAACCCAGTGGAATCACTCCCTGCAGGTCCCACCTTGTTTTTAGGTATAGAATCTGTATGACACAATTGGAAATTCCAATGAATCAGGTGATAACGCAACAACCTCCACTTCTGTAAAATGCTAGAAAATCAGAATATATCAATTCCATAATTTTATTTAATCTGCTAATATATAAGTACAGAGTTAGAACCAGAAAATAATATATTAAAACAGCTGCTGTATATTGTTCTCATAAATTGGCTAATGTAGGTTATTAGGAAGATGAGAAGAGTTAATGATTATCAACCCCAAACTGAGAGTTTACTTGTTCTTCTAGAATTAAATAACATGAGAAATTATCACTATAAAATAACAAATATACCAAGCTTGCATTTCAATTTATAGTGTTTTACGGGTTAGTTCATTGTTTGATTGCTAGAACTTGACAATTGAAAGCTCCAAGTGGGATTTGAGATCATCTGGGTCAGTGGTTTTTAAACTTTCCTTAGTGATGCAGAAAGGTTTCACCTCAGAGACATCAGAGTTTGATGGTGATATTCACTGAGCGGCTCTGGGTGGCCAACATTCTCTGGAATCAAGAGAATCTTCTTTATATCTCATATATGTGTACTATTGAATGGCATGCTATTCAGAAAAAAAAAAACTAAATGTTTTATCTGGCTTAAAAAGGAGGCAAAATTTTGAATTTAATTTGAGTCCATTCAGTGTTATATATGAAGAATTAGAGGTTGTCCAAGTCAAGTTTGTACCCTGGTTAATTCAAAACTGACAGTAGACCTTAAATCCTCAAAAATTATAGGGCGGTATCTTCCCCACTAGGTCATAGTAATGTATGGGTTGCAGATTCTAGTTTGGTATATGGAAAACACAAGCTTTTCAACCATTATAAAATATTGACATTCTTAAACTTTTCAAGTTACAGTTTCAGCCACCTAAATTCATTTCTATAGATGGAGAAATTATACACTTAGATAGCTTCTCTTATTCAACTACAAAAAATTTCAAATATATTACTGAAAAAGAAATGCCCTACTACTACCATTTAAATTATATAATCTCTCAGTCTTAAAATAAAGATTCTTGTTGGTAGAGGTAACTTATTTTGCCTAAATCTCTCTCTACTATGAGGGAAGGCCTAGATTAGATGAACTTTAATTTGTTTTCTATCCTATATTATTTTGGATGCTTTGCCCTGCTGATGACAGAAACGGGATAAATCAATGGATAAATGGGATAAATCAATGAGGAAGTTTATTATTATACATACTATAAATTTAATAAATTTATAAATTTCAGAGATATGACACACAGCAATTTTTTGACTTAACAGCTCAAATATGTCATGTGTGACACCAAATATGTGTGATCTCCCTCTCTACAGGTATTCCAGGGTTGACTACATTTTTGACTGGTAAGAAGATAATCTGAAGAAATTTTAAATGTCTTATTTAGGTACAATAAGGTCTATAGATAGAGAAAAAAATGTTTTCTTATAACTTTCTCAGAGAAGACAAATATTTTTGTAAAAAGCAGTGCAGCTGACTTGCTATTATATTTGATGGGTTAGACTTGGTTCATGTTTACATTTATGTACCAGTTAATGGCAAGGAGGATTAATTAACTGAATCAGCCATGTCATATCTTGGTACTGGTTATTACAATGAAGCATATTGGTATATGTGTGCTGCATGGAAGTAGATACCAACTAAAACTGAGATTGTGTAACTAAAGAGAGATCAGGAATAGCTGATAATTAGGTAAACGTCCTGTCCACTACACATTGTTAACAACATACTGCTAAATTTATAATCAGAGATTATGAAAGATAATGAGATCAAAGGAAATCTAATTTAAAACTGAACAAAATTCCCAAATATCATTCTGGGCATTTTTACTTAAATCTTTTCTAACAATTTAAACTTTTGTTGGAATCAACTTAAAAATAATAAGGCAGATTTGCATTGGTAATAATAATCTAACTATATTCAGTGAATTAAATATTAGGAATCATTATGCTAAATGTGTATTGATTGGAGAGAAAAATAAAGGCTGAATCGAGGTAACAAAAAGACCTCAGGAAATATGGCATAGAAAATAGCCAATGTTACTGCCAAAATACATGCCTTCTCTGTCAATGTGGACCTATCCCTTTGTGTCAGCTCTGTTATTTACAGTAGTAATTCTATTAGGGGACTGTATGTTCACTGAGAGGCATGTCAGGATAATCAATAATGTATTTCTGAAAATCAAACTACTGTTCCTATGGTCATCATCCAAAATAATTCCACTGCAGAGGTTGATGAAAGCAACTAAGATATAAAAATAGTTATACAAAATGAAAGACATTATTTAATGAATCCTTATTGTGTGGTGTTAGGCAATATTCTAAGTAAACTAAAGGTTTGCAAAACAAAAGTTACATACTGTTATCATTATCAACATTTTATAGACATAAAAACTGGACATAGAAAGAATAGGAACTGCCTAAAATCATGCAGGTAATGAGTAGTGGAGCTGGTAATCCCACTCAAGCAATATGGCGCTGGGACCCATATACTCATCAATACTGTTCTAATTTACTTGCTTCTAACATCAAAGAAAGGGAGAAGAAATATGTGGTTTCAATAAGAGTAACTGGCTTCATTTCTTAGAAAAGACTTCAAGCACTCAAGAAAGAATTTGAAAAGCTTCTTTTTAGCAAAAGAAACAATCAATGAGTGAAGAGAGAACCTACATTTTGGCAACAGAGTTTTGCCACATGCACATCAGATATAGCATTGATCTCCAGGATATATAAAGAACTCAAAAAAAACCACTAAAAAAATAAACAACCCAGTTAATAAATGGGCTAAGGAGCTGAACAGACACTTCTCAGAAAAAGATATACAAATATATGAAAAAATGTTCAACATCTCTAGCAATTAGAGAAATGCAAATCAAAACTACTCTAAGATTTCATCTCATGCCAGTCACAATAGCAGTTATCAAGAACACAGGCAACAATAAGTGTTGGTGAGGATGTGGTGGAAAAGGCACACTCATACATTGCTTAGAAAACTTGGAATGGAATCACCATTTCACCCAGCTATCCCACTCTTCAGTCTGTACCCAAAGGACTTAAAAACAGCATACTACAATTACACAGCCACTTCAAAGTTTATAGTAGCTCAATTCACAATAGCTTACCTGTGAAACCAACCTAGATGCCCTTCAATAGATGAACGAATTAAAAAACAACTGTGGTATATATGCACAATGGAATATTACTCAGCATTAAAAGAGAATAAAATTATAGATTTGCAGGTAAATGGATGGATTTGGAGAATATCATGCTAAGTGAAGTAAGCCAATCCCCCCAAACCAAAGTTTGAATGTTCTCTCCGATAAGTGGATGCTGATCCATAATGAGGGAGTGGGCATGGAAAGAATGAAAAAACTTTGGTCAAAGGGAAGGGAGGGAGGAGGGGACATGGGGGCAGGAAAGATGGTGAAATGAGATGGACATCAAAGCCCTAGGTACATGTATGACTGCACATATGGTGTAATTCTATGTTTTGTACAACCAGAGAAATGAAAAGTTGTGCTCCATTTGTGTACAGTAAATCAAAATGCATTCTGCTGATCGGCTGACATGTATGTCTAATTAGAAAAAATTAAACAAAGAAACAAACAAATAAATAAGAGAATCTGGTAAATACTGCATCATTTTACTCTTCAAGAAGACATAAAGTGAATTTATGTTAAATATTTTAGTATAAAATTTAAATGGTGAATATTTTCTGTTCAAAGTATGGCATCTGCTTACTATACCGCTATGTAAAATCCTTTAAAACCATGCTGCCTCCATCCATTTCCAGATTACATAGTTTTATAGAACATGGAAAAGTTTATAGGGTAATTTCATAATGCCAATAACTTAAAATAAAATTTGTAAAATTTATTTTAAATCTGGGTCATTTATATTCTCCTAAAGGTATTGTCAAGCATTTTAGTCAGATGTTTACTTGGCAAATTGAATATATGACTTGCTGAGTGTATGTCTTACTAAATAAATGTGTTATGGTTTAGTTACAAGGTCTTCCCCCAAAACTCCTGTGCAGACAATGCAAGAAAGCTTACAGGTGAAATGATTGGTTTATGAAAGCCTTAACCTAATCAGTATGTTAATCCAGTGCTAGGGATTTGGGTGGCAACTGGAGGCAGGAATGGTGTGGCTGGAGGAGGTGGGTCATTGGGGGCATAATTCTGGGGTATTCATTTTATCCTTGTTGAGCTGAGATCCCTCTCTGCTTCCTGGTGCTATGTCTCCAGCTGCTTTCCTCTGCCACACCCCTTCTGCCATGTTGTTCTGCCTTCCCTGGAACCCTGAGAAACGAAAACAATTGTCTATGCCCTGAGACCTCTGAAACTATGAGCCTCCAAATACACTTCCCCTCCTATAAAATTGTTCTTGTCAGGTGTTTTTGTTGCAGAAGAGAAGTTGAGTAAAGCAAAATGTAACAAATCCTTTGTAGGCACATTTCTATCAGTTCTATGGTATCTACTGACAAAATTTTTTATATGAAAGTTGGTTTTCAGGACACTTTCAGCTCACACAAGTCCTCTGTATTCCAAGCCTCTAGGCATTCCATAGTCAAATTCAGATACTAGAGGTTAATTTGAAAGCGATGAGAATTAAAAATAAAATATTAACAGTTGAAAAATTAGCACCATATATTTGATAAAAGCTTAAATCACAAAGGAAAGACTTATGAAATGACGTCACGGCAGCCATGAGCTTTATCTTAGAAATCCATGGGAAGACAACCTGGAATGATATAAAGACAACTTGAAGATAGCAATTTCTAAAAAAAAAGAATAAACAATATCAACAAAACAACTGGGTAGAAGGTGATATCAGAAATGTATTAAACATATGGGGAAAAGGGAAGTTCTCACAGCATGGGGCATTGTTATCTGAAGCTACTTAACATTAGCAAATAACATGCAGAAATCATAAACAGTGGGTGAATTATGTATACATCATTTGAAAAGTTCTATCACTGTTTAGATGGAAAGGTGATAAAAAGGGAATGTTTTCACTTTTTATAATTATGTTTCACTGTAAATTAATGATTAATCTTTTTGAAATCACTAGAGCTATTGTGAATGTACTATCAAGAAGCATGAATATAAGATTACAATAGAATATTGCCAAAGGCAAGAAGCATTTCTATGGCAAAATTTTAGTGAATAACTAAAACCATCATACATTAAGACAACAGAAAAAAGATAGTGAAGTTCTTGCCATTCTGTTCAAATAAATGTTCTATTTTTTTTAATCACAAAATGTTTTCTAAAATAAATTTTGGAAAAATATACCTACACATATATGCAGTTTTATTTAAATTGTTACAGTCATGTTATATCATTACTGACGATTGTTTGTAAGAGGGAAAATTAACATGTACTTTGATTCAAATGAAATTAGTGCCTTTGCCTGTCAGTCCGTTCAGTCATTTTATAATGCCAAGGAAACATTTTATCTAGGAGTGGGGAGGAAAAAAAATGTGCCATTAGATTTCTAGAATAATCAAGTGGGCATTAACAACGTCATTTTCTTCAAAATCAAGTTCAACTTTTTTCTCTAACTTAATATCTTAAAACTCTGGAGGCAAATGAAATGTTATAAATTCGTAGAACATTCTCCCTGGGAAAATGCTATTAGTGCAGAATTGCTAACCATGAACAAATTACTGCAATCAGAGCTACCTGAGTGGTATTGTAAGGCCACTCTAACTCACTAAAGGCATATGATCCCAGGATTTGTGTCCATTGCTTTAATATTAAGACTCTTTGAGTGAGGAAATGGATGTACTTAATGATCTTTCGTTTGATAAAGCACGTTGGTATCAAAAGAGGTTCTTTGGAGTTTAGATTCTCATAAGTCTGGAGTAATTATAGGTCATTTGGGAAATTCATCAGCATTTCTATCATAAAAGCTATAAGAAAATCACTATGAACTAATCATAGAATAAAAATAAATTCTGTACTTTTTTAACACAAAAATTTTCATCTTTTTCACTGCTGATATGTCTGAATAAAAATTAAGTGTCTACATGTATGGATATATTTTAATTTAATCAATACATCGATATACTTTAATAACTGCAAAGACATAATTATGATCCATGACAATCCAGGACAATCCGCCTGAGTAGTCTTGGTCAAATTTTGATTTAAGAAGATAATTGGGATGAAAGTATTTAGAAACTGTTACATACTGCAGAAATATGACTTTATATGTGAAATGTAAGAAAATGAAACGCTTCACAAGAACAAATCAAAAAATACTGCTGAACTCAGAAGCTTCAGGGTTCAATAAAGATAAAAGGATGGAAGGGCTTGTTCAGGCTCATATGTTTCTCTCTGTGTCTCTCTCTGTGTGCGTGTGTGCGTGTTTCATTTCAGTTAAACCTAGAAATGAATCTTCTGCTGAACTAAAGTTAAAAAATGTAGGTTTATAAATATCTGAGAAAAAAAATCTATATTTTTAAATAATATTTTTATTTTTAACTTTGTTTTAGTTGTAGATGGACACAATACTTTTGTTTATTTTTACTTTTTATATAGTGCTGGGGATTGAACCCAGTGCCTCACACATGATAGGCAAGCACTCTACCACTAAGCTACAGCCCCAGCCCAATATTTTTAATTTTTATTTTTGGGAGTGGGTATCAGGGATTGAACTCAGAAACACTCAGCCACTGAGCCACATTCCCAGCTCTATTTTGTATTTTATTTAGAGACAGGGTCTCACTGAGTTGCTTAGTGCCTCACTTTTGTTGAGGCTGGTTTTGAACTCTCCATCCTCCTGCCTCAGCCTCCCAAACCACTTGGATTACAAGCATGTAGAACTGCACATGACCCAATATTTTTATTTTAAAAATAGTTTTCTTTTCTAATATTATTTGATAGCTTCTCAAATCTATGGCCTTGACATTTTCCTTTTACACTTGAATTAGTAACTTGGACAAAGGCCTGTAAAATACTTTCATCAAAGTTTTCAGGAAGAATTTTACAAGTGGTGATAGAATTAATATCATAGAGTATCTCTAGAGATAAAACGTAATTGAAAATAACATGATGGATTTTAACAAGAATAAATATAATATCTAGTATTTTGCCTCAATCAGATTTATGACTGTGGTTACTATAAATTTAATATAATAAAGAGAATATTTTTAAAATTCAGGAGGTTTTACCAAAATTTATAGGAGGCAAATTAAATAATTATCATTGATAAATGTAATATTTTGTATATGTGAGGCAGCTAACTCTTTCTTTAGTTAGCTTATATTCCATTTGAAGACAGATATGGGTAATGATACAGTGTAGTTATGCCCATGGTTGAGATATGAAGAAAGTTTGAAGTAGAGAAAAACTCTTAACCCTCATTATCAGGAAATGTCTTCTGGGAAGATGACACCAAACCCTGTGCTTTATGGTATATTAGAGAGACAAGTGGTAGTTAATGTTGCGAAAGTAGAGAAGGCATTGATCCTCACGGTTATAGTATGAAACATTGAAGATGTTGGATTTTATTCTTTGAATGATGAAAAAGCCATTGTGATATTTATCCTGGGGAATGCTAAGCTAGCATGTTAGAAAGATCATTTTCAAAACAGGGTAGAGTATGAGAAGGGTATGGAGAGGTACTGGGATTAGTAAGGAAGCCCATCAGGTAAGAGACTAGAAACAAGAATTCCAACTTAACCTATTCAGCTGTTGTATACTGTCATTCACCTCTGTGTTGTAACATCACTTTTATTCATACAAAATGAATCATATCCCTTCTGCCACAAAGAACTAATCTTAAGACAGACCAGTGCTTTTCAAATGACTGGTTCCTTCTAAGTGCTGGGGAATCTAATCCAGCAAACTCACAAAAGGCTGAGCTACCAAATCTTTGGGGTTTTGCAAGTCACAATTATTTTTAACTTTATTAAAAACATTTAGAAGTCCATATAATATCATACTTGGTTTCAATGTTTGACTAAAATTACATTGTGCTTATAGGCTTAGAAATCTGTGTTGCTTCTAAAATTTCCAGGCTCTCATTCTGATATAAATTCACAATATGATAATAATTTTATATATTAGCCAGGCACAGTGGTGCACACCTAGAATCCCATAAACTCAAGAGGCTGAGGCAGGAACATCACAAGTTCTAGGTCAGTCTGAGAAGATTAGTGAGACCCTATCTTAAAAGAAAGAAAGAAAAAAGAAAGGAAGGAAGGAAGGAAGGAAGATAGGAAGGAAGAAAGAAAGAAAACTGGGGATGTAGTTCAGTGACAAAATGCCCCTGGGTTCAAACCTCAATACCAAAAATTAAAATAAATCAAAGGAAAGTCTCTACAGGTGTGCCTTTACTATCATCAGCTGTATTGTGATACATATATGGTAAATATTAAATATTCATATAAAATACCTATGAATGTGTATACAAAACAAATATAAATACTTATATTTATGTAGATTTATATTTTATGCATATTTATGTACCTACATACACATATAAGTCATCATATATCACATGATGATGTTTATCTCAATGATAGATCATGTAAGATAGTGAGTGGTACCATAAAATGATATTGTCTTTCCTGGTTGGTGAATACACTATGATGTTTACATATGATAAAATTGTCTAAGGATTCATTTCTGAGAACATTCCCTTGATGTTGACAGGATGAGAGGGATTGTGTTTTTAAGTCACTTGACAACAATCGGAAGTATATACCTCTTCATAGTCCTCTACTCCAACAAAATAAATACTTCAAAAAAGGGGGGGAATATAG
Source organism: Geosciurus inauris (assembly GCA_004024805.1). Classification (NCBI taxonomy): domain Eukaryota; kingdom Metazoa; phylum Chordata; class Mammalia; order Rodentia; family Sciuridae; genus Geosciurus; species Geosciurus inauris. Next base: position 325,779 of record PVHX01000186.1, on the reverse strand, counting down.
AAATCAGAATTAGCTATGCAATTGAATTTTATGAGAAATGACTTTATTGGCAGTGGCTCTCAACTGATATTGTATCATCCCATAGGTAGCTTCTGGAAATGGAAGTGTTTGGATTTTCAGTGACTGGGGGTGACCATGGGCATTTAGTGGGAAGGGCTTAAAATTCCATACACCCAACAATGCTCAGGCCATTCTCATACAAAAGAAAAATTCCCATATAAATTGTCAACAACATTAAGAAATGCTGGTACTTAGGTTCAAGAACTCGTATTGATGGTGGAAGTTCTATGCATTTTTCATATTTTAGGTCTTCAAGCAGCCAACTCTAGGTATAAGTTATGGCATAGACAGATCAGGGTGAATTTAACTTATGAAAGGAAGGGTCAAATATAAAATAATGTATATAAAATCCAGAAAGCAATTTAATTTTCTTAATTTTAAATAAAATTAAATGTTTAATATGATGTTCAGAAGTGTGTACTTATTTTTTAAAAATTCACAAAACTTTGGCATAAACAACTTAGTTTTATGTCAAAAATAACAGAATTGTAAAACATGATTCCTCACATTAAGGAACTTAAAGAGAGTTGTAAAGGTGACATGGTAGATTCTAAATTTTTATATATTTAATATAATAGCCTATAAGTGAATCCACAAGTAGTTATTGGAATTTAGAGAGGAGAAAGAACACTTGTAGATTGGATTTTATGAAAATCCTTTAAAAGAGGTGGTCTCTGATATTATGTATGACTATAATGCACTAATAAAAGCACTTTTAAAAAGATGTGGGAATGAATCCTTGAAGGATAGGTCAGATTCCCAAAAGAGAAATAGAGAGGAAAAACATTGCTGAATCGATGTAGATTGTGTTGAAAAAATGCTCCAAATAATAGTTTGTTGTTAATGTGGAGGAATAGTGGAAAAGTTGATTAGAAATATAGAGTCCTTAGTTGGCAAAATTTGTTGAATTAAAGAATTAGTGGACTTCATTTCTTCTTAATAAAATATTTTGAAGATATAATGCAAAACTCAAAGGAAATATTTTAGCCTGAGTTCCTAAGAAAGCAGAGACAGGGAATAGGCCTAAATATTATTATTTTCTGAGTGGCTACATCTGAAACAAGGGAAGTGAGGGGCAAGGCATTGAAGCTGGAGAAGGGAACTTGAATTAACCAGATCACTACTAAGGGTTATTGCTTGGTTTAACCTTGAGGGAATTACTGAGAGTCCATGAGAATTGCATCAGGACTTTTCTCATAGAGAGGAAAGATGTAACCAATTCTCAAATTACGTTGGTTAAACAATAGATTAAACATTCATTCTGTAAGTTGTTAATACCTCTGCTCTTTCAGACTGTAAGTTCCACAAGCTCCTAGGCAAAGTCAGATTGTGCTTTCATCAGCATAGTGGTATTTGCAATGGTAAGAAAAGATTTACTACACAATGGTATAGAAAAAATTTCTAAGTCCAACAGGTGAATAGATATAAGAAGATAAAAAGGAATCAAATGTATATTGTACTACTAAACTTGATTTGAATAGTGATACTGTTTCGGGAATAAAATTATTTATATAATTGAGATTGTTTTTTTTTATTCCTGAGTAGATATTAATGCTAAATATATTTTAAATTTATTGAATCCAGATGTCCTGAGTTTAATAGTAAAGTGTTTAACTATGCATATAGAAAGAATAGCAAATCAGATAAAATAGAATGTATTCTCATTTCCACATATGCTAAATGTATTTTCTGCTTCTTTTCTCAGAATACAATCACCATTACAACTTCAGCCATTTGTGCAGTAACCAAAGGGGTCAGGGGATGACTTGTCTCTGAAAGCATAATGACATCTATTATTTCTGCTTCTCAGAATCATAGGATTGTGCTGCATGATCAAAAGTTCATTTCAAAGAGCTTACATGTTTATACAGAATTTTAAATATAAAACAACTCCCCTCCACACAAAAATACACACCTTATGCACACACACACAAATTCAATATTAATGCAGTTTGGCACATGGCTACTTCATGTGCTGATGTGAGACAGAATGTGGTTCAGAGCTTAAAAACAAAACATAGTGGCTATTTTTGCATGGAATTTAACTGAGCAATGAACATAAACTTGACAATCTTAATCTCTGCCACCATGACCTTTTTTTTTTTTAAGTGAATCTATGGGCAATAACAGGGTGCCTTGGGAAACTGACTAATTGGCTTCCACAGATGAGGTCATTCCATCCACTTGATTACTTAAATTCTTCTCAGTTCATCCTTTGGTGAGTATTCACCTGGGACACAAATATCTTCATGTTTTCATTCATGCAGAAAGAATTATACTTATACCTTTTCCCCATATTTCGTCATCACCAATTTTTCAGTCATGTTCCTTCCAACTCTCTGGCCATTCAGCTAAACCACTGGATAAAGCCTGTGAATTGGTATATAATTGCACATCAGGCCATTTCTATTTCCAAGAAAAATGAACAACTGCTCTCCTTTGGTGGTTATCCCAGAAGGAGCTGACACTGCTGTGGCTCTCCCCTTTTAGAAGCTCCCTTCACATTGTCCAGAAACATCTATAAACCAAATACCAATCTCCTCTTCCTCTGTTAATTGACCTTTGAGAACTACTCATGAGGCTGTAGATATAGGTTTGGAGAAGAAAATAATGTAGCAGGTGTGTGAGCTATGCATTTAGGCATTTCTTCATGTAACATATTTGTTCCTTCAGTATCCACTTAAGCTTGATCATGTATCTAATGCTTCCATTTCATATGGAGTGCTTCTGTTCATTTCCAATTTTATGGCTTAGTGGGTTGGATAACAGCATTTGGCTTTAATGACATGCAAGTGAGTTTCCTGTCCTGACATTTCAATAAGACACCAGGAAAGCTTCAGATGATCATTCTCTACTTTTTTTGTAATATCTGATCTTATGGACAACTGTGTTTTAGAACTATATGTTGAGGCAAAGATTAGTTTGTTTGCAATGTATGTTTTGATGTTGATTAGAGATCTAGTCTTCACAGTATCCAACTTTTTGTGTCAATACATAGTATATTTAAAGATTTGGAACTTTTGCAAGAGTGTCACAATCTTCTACGCATTTACTATTTTCTTCTACAAAATGGAACCAGAACTATTTGGCAGGAAACAAAGCAGAGTTTAAATGTGTCTCTCAATAGTTTTAGTAAAACATCTTTGTTGACTGTGTCGTTGTACATCGCCTCTTCTGTTAAATTCTTTACCTCAATCACAGGTTTAAGTTAATAGAAATAAATATATTCAGGATTACTAATATGCTACTGGTTTTAACCCCAATTGCCTCATTGGGACTGATATTGATGTACAAATATTATATGGAAATGTTAATGTAAAATATTTTAACATTCCTGAGGTGGAGGCTTTTTTTGTTCCTTATCTCAAGATTATCCATCTGAATACTTTAAACATATCTACATGGGGAATTTTGTATACATCATTCTATGAGTGTGTAGTCTTATGATTTATGGCAAGAAAATGTTTAGCTGTCTAAATACATAAACTATGTAAAAGTAGTCTCTGTGCATTCAGTAAAAGGTCCAATAGGATGTTAGCATGCACCCTTAGGCTTGCTTTGTGCTTTAAGGTCTCCCGGTGCAGTTGGAATGGCACTGATACTTCTGTTTTAAGACTATGCATGTGTACTGCTCCAATCTGCTTACTACTGCTGTCCCACCACCCACTTCACACCCTCTAAACTACAGCCTTGTGCTGTGAGCCTGTATGTGCCTGGACTCTTCTTGTAGTCCAGTTTTCCATTGCTAGGTCATCTCCCCAGTTAAGGCTTTCCTGGCTACCAAATCTAATCTCTACACACCCAGTTTCTATTATTTTATTTATTCTACTTTTTAAATCAACCTATCAATAGATGATATTACCTTGATATTATTTGTTGTCACTAGGAAGAGTTTGAAGAAACTTTGTGTTAGCCTTTGGCATACAGCGCAATCTTCCGCTTGGTTTAGAATTGGCCTCAGGTTTCAGCGCCTGATTTCATTAGTCATTAGTACCTATTGACTAATCTCTCCCTGTCTTCTGTGTCTTCTATTTTTCCAACTACTATTTTACTCTCAAATTCTATGAGAACAACAATGAGATCAACACATATGAGTGAGATTATGTGGTGTTTGTCTTTCCCTCTCCTGATAAAATATTAGCTTAAAAACCACACAATTATTTGAATTTATACCCAGGAGTAGGATTGTTAGATTATTATGGTAGAATGGTCGATGCTGTATTTAGACTTATTTTGGGGCTCTTCATTTTGTTCTGTTGGTCCATATGTCAGTTTTTATGGCATTATTAAATTGTTTTTTATTAATATAGCTTCAATGTAGTTTGAAATCAGGAACTGTGATACCTCCTTATTCATTTCAGTGCATCTATTTTCAGTGTTGTAATATCTGTAATTAATGGCTACCACTTTCCATTCTGCCATCTTGTTTATATAACTATATTCAAAGTGATGTTCTTTCTTATGCTTTGAGGTGGTATGGTACTGTGTCAGCAATTGGAATGCTCTCTCATGATTTCCAAGCTTTTTGATCGTGACAGGGTGGCTATTTTTCTCAAGAGTGAACTCTATAATTATTATAACTATAATAGCAATGGTACTGGGAACCATTTCTGAATAAGCTAATCCTTCCTACTCTCATTGACTTTATATGCACCTATGTCCCTCTCCTAAAACTTATTTGCTTAATATATTTAGATAATTTTTTGTTTTTGCAACTGATATTAACTACTAAAATTAACTAACCTCTCAAGTTCCATCCTTATGTAGGAATTTAGGTGAAATGTCTAAAAAAGTCTCTTCCATTAGTGACAGTAGGTTATATATGGCATATATGGATCCTAATGATATCTATATAGTCACACATGCATTTTATTTTTTCCTCTATAGATCATAAGTGTCTCAAACACAGCAACTATGTGCTATACACTCTTCTACACCACACAGTGTATTTGGATAATACTTTTGAATAATATTTTAAGAGTAAATACAAGTATAAAGTTCCATTACAGAACTATTACTAAATAGCCTAGATAATGAAAATGTCACTTATACATTTGGATTTTTTTTTTTTTGATATATCATTGTGAACCGTGTGGTATTTAAGAATCAACTGTTAAGTAGTAATTTTTATAGTGTTATTCTCTCTTTTCCATTTGTATAAAATATGTTCAGTTCAAAGCAGTGAAAAAATGGCCATAATGCAAAAGAGGAGGTAATGTGTCTTTTCAAATGGAAATTAAATTTTTATTTGGGTTATTGCATATTCAAGATAATACACATGGGAAATTAAATAAGGTCATTTAAAGATGTTTTAGCAATATGCAGATGCTTACTAAATAGGCTAAGCAAATAGTATTTTGCTTAGAAACTCTGGTGCAGAGATTAAACAAATTAAATCTTTAAGAATTATAATAAATCATTCAACTGTAGTTTAACATTTTAAACACCTCTGTTTAACTAGAATTACTTGTATACTCTAGGATGTTGAATTGTTAAATTGTGTTAGAAAATGGTTTATCTGATCAGAATGGTAGCCCAGTCTGAGTTAAAATATTAAAATCATCCAGAAAGTTTCAAATGCATTCCTCCTACATGTTCATCTTAGTCCCTGACAATCACACATCAACAGAAACAAGTTACACAAGCACAGTTTCTTGCTGCTAGCATTTAAATATGTCCATTTTATTTTAATGATTATAAATTATTAAATACACATTACTATTTATATAGAGAATGAAGCAGGAGTTCTAAGTTTTATAATTGTTGCTATATTTTTCTCCAAACCCAATGCTTCTGCAAGATACTGACTGTTGTGGACCTGTAGAATGAGTGTAACCTGAAGAGCATCTTATTTTAGATAATGGAGATTAAGTGACAGAGAAACAGTTGATGAGTCTCCATGATGGTTCAGGAGAAATCAAAGTATTCACTTAATCTCTGGAAATATGTCTGAATTTGCCCCTGAGTTTTGTAGCTCCTTATATTGACTATAAGAATAAATTATTTAAGTGAAATGCTTTCTAAATGGAAATTATGTCATATTCTTAAATATTAGTGTGCTAAGATGTTAAATGTGTCTTGATCAACATTTGTGTTTATAAAAGAAACATTGGATATATATTGGATTTGGACCAATATGTAACGAGAAGATTTTCACATTGGTAGTTCTTCACTGAATCTGCTTTGTGTAACACAGGTTCAAGCATTTAAGAGGCAAAGAAAAAATAAAGTTTAATGAATGAATATATTTAAGCACTTACTCATACTTTGCTTCATTCCAAGAGGAATGTAAGGGTAACATTTGTATGAACAGTCCCATCAAAATTCTGTGATTTCTATTAGGTCTTTTAAGATGTTGCCTAAAATAATTGAAATTATTTTATTGGCAAAAATTTCAGAAAGCATTATGTTACTTTTAAAATTAATGAATGGGTTTATAACCATTTAGAAAAACGAGGAAATATTATGAATCTGGAATAGCTAAAGTTTAACACAGGAATATAACCATTATCATAAACTTTACCAATTACTGATATTTGGTAATATTTCCCTGACATTTTTGTAATAATATTGAAAATGCACCTTTATATTGTTTTCCACCTAATATTTTAATATAAGAATTTTAATCATTTTATATTTCAATAATAATACAATATCCAAATAATGTAATAGTTGCATAATTTTTCATAAATTATGGATCACTAAAATTACAATGAGCCAAAAAATTGGCATACAATATAAAAATTCTGTGATGTAGTAAGGGTTAAAATAATTTCTCTTTCAGTAACTCCTAATGGCAATACTATGCTCATAGCTTGTAGGGTTGAATAAAACAGAGACAAAATGGAATTAAGATCTCAGATGTGAGGTAAGAATAAATAATTTTAAAATATGTTATTTTTTGGTTCTTTTGAGTTATACATAACAGTGAATTCCATTTTGACATGATTATATAAGCATGGAATATATCTTATTTTAAATCAGATCCTACTACCTCTCCTTCTCCTTTCCTTTTCCCATTCCTTTCTTGGTTTGTCTGCCATTTATCCATAGTCATTATTATTTTTTAATCAATTTCTTGTAGATAAACACAATGTTGAGATTCACTGGGATATATTCACATAAGTACATAGAAAAGTTATGTCGGATTCATTCCACTGTCTTTCCTTTTCCTATCCCCATTCCCTTCCCTTGATCCACTTTTGTCTAATCTACTGAACTTGTATTCTTCATCCCATGCTCCCTTTTGATAGATTAGTTTCTGAACACTTGCATAGTGTAAAGATGGAATCATTCAATGTTTGTTACCTATTCACCCAGTTGTTAAGTTTTAACTAGTGTGACTGGAGAGAGTGAAGTAGTAATTTAAAATGAGTGCTAAATATCAGATATACATTATATGTTATTACAGTTTATTTCAATGGTCTCCAAATTACAATGGCTGATTTTTTTTTTAACCTTAGAGTGGTGTGAAAGCTCTAGGCATTCAGTATTAACTGAACTTAGAATTATAATTTTTTTATATTATCCTAGGCTAATGATATATATTATGATGCTCTCCCACAATGCTGGGTGCAGTAGTGAGTCACACCTCCCAACCAGCTGTGATATCTTGAGGGTAAACAACAAACTATTCTACAGTTTACAGTGTTGCTCAACTACGATGTTTATTATGTTAGGAATATAAAGTACATTTTTGATTTATAGGTTTGCAGAATAGGTTTACTGGAATGTAACCCTATCAAGTCAAAGAGCATTTGTACCCTTGCCCATCATTTTCTACATATAATACAGGATGTTCTGGAAAAGCCTATGTGGAAACCCTCCCATAATTCTTCTAAAATCAAACACAGCAAATCCCAAACACTGTAGTTATCCGAGCCAGGCAGGGTTTTAGATAAAAAGAAATCAGAGCTAGAGACACAGCTCAGTTGGTAGAGTGCTTCCCTCACATGCACAAGGCACTGGGTTCAATCCCTAGCACCACTGGGAAAAAAGAAAAAGAAAAACTAATTAGATACCAAGGGTTTAATCACTCTTTCTCTCTACTGTCACCAAAAGACCTCACAAGAGTAATTTTAGAGAAGGAAAATTCCAAAAATGACTAACTACATTGTTGTGGGCCTATGGATTGCTTTGGGCCTGTGGTGGAGGCAAGCAGCTCAGAACATGGCCAGAAATCAGAGAGAGAAACTTCTCTCACCAAGCACAAAATATATACTCCAAAGGCATAGCCCAGTGATTCACCTCCTCCAGTCATACCCTACCTGTCTGCAGTTACCATCCAGTAAATCCCTATCAGGGGATTCATGCACTGACTAGGTTAAGACTCTCATAGCTGAATCACTTCACGTCTAAACTTTCATTGTGTCACGCATGAGTTTTGGAGGACACCACATACAGCTAAACCATAGCACCAAGAAATCATTGAAATTACTGTTTATTAGAATTTGTTAAAAAATGGCAAATGGGAATCCCATATATTATGCTAAAACTTCTTAAATTTTTCTGTTTCTTTCTCAAGATGTTTCTTGTGCTGCAGGCGTCCTGAAATCTTTCCATTTATTTCCAAATTTCCCTGAATTTCTTCTAGTTATTTTGACTGTTCTTACTTTTCTCCATATCAACTTTAAGACTTTTCTGTTGTTGTTATTGCTGTTTTTTCTTCTCACCAGTAACCCTGGAATGCCTTTCCAAAATAAATCAGGCAAGAAACTTTCAGGGCATCTCAGTGCCTTATCTCACTCCCTTTATAGGTTCACAGTAGATGCCCAGGCCCTAATTTGGCAAAGTTAGGATTCTTACTAGAAGAAAATGAGATAGAGGAGAAAAGAAATGCTGTGAATTCATACAAATAAGCTTCACTTTGGCTGCCATACATCTCAGGAAGTTACATTACATGTAAGTTGACAATGAAACCCATGATCTTTTTCATTTATATACTCATAAATGTATGTATTTTAGTAAAGAAGTAACCTGAAAGTTAAGCAATAGCCTAAGTAAAGATTTTCCTAAATAGTGAAATATGATTTCTTTGGTCCCTGACACTTGAAGTGATGTTTCTAAGAAAAAAGTCAAATGTTCAAACATAATGTGTCATAAAAATGCTTGTATGGAGCCAGGCGTGGTGGCGCACGCCTGTAATCCCAGCACTTTGGGAGGCTGAGGCAGGAGAATCACTAGTTCAAGGCCAGCCTCAACAATGGCAAAATGCTAAGAAACTCAGTGAGACCCTGTCTCTAAATAAAACACAAAATAGGAGTTGGGATGTGGCTCGGGGGTTGAATACCCCTCAGTTCAATCCCCAATACCAAAAAAAAACAAAGTGCTTATATGGAAATAAATCCAGTTGCACCACTGCGGTCCCAGCCATACTGTGCTTAAGTGATATGTTTAATGCCTATGTTTTCATTGAACAGTTTAAACTCCACATAGTAATGAGTAGTTAGAACCATGTAAACTCAATACTGACATATGAAATGATTAAATGTGTGTTCTGGAGGTCACATGATGCCATGGATTAAAAATGAAAATTATCACTTTTGATTTGTATGTCCATAACTTTGATGATACTAATGGTTCTATACAGATAGATTCTCCTTTATTTTTTCTAGATTGATCATCAGTTTAGAACTAAATTGATACACTACAATAAGAATTCTTCCTGCAAAAATAGTTTCACTGGAGTGTGAAACTGTAGCATTGATGGAGATCATAGAATAGTTTTAAAATTGCTCCATGTTAATAGTATTTACCCTACAGGAAAGTTTAAGCTTCATTTACAGCGTGCAACCATTCAAAACAGTGTTACTTTGCAGAGGCTATTAAAGTAATTATCCAATTTAAGAACATATTACTGTGAAGACACCATCTGGCATTACACAGAATCTAGAGGGCAGGGTTTGTTTTATTATGGATTTTAAGAAAAAGCATCAAATAACAAATAATTTCTTAACTAACCCTGTATAATATTAAAAATTATGACAAGCCTAAGAAATAAAGTATTTATATAAGCACATTACAGAATATTTCTTTTCTAAATGAAAGTCATTCTAAAATTCTGTTTAAAGCAATGATACCTTTAAATATAAAAAGATGTACAAGATAAAAATTTCAAAACACTGAATTACTTATACATATCACGTATATGGTAACCTATTTATCTATTTCATTTTAATTGGCATATGAGTAGAAATAGTCATTTTATTGTTCAATATCAAAGTATAAGGATTTGCAAATTGTATAAACTTTTAAAACAAAGAAATCAAAGCAGGTCTATTTGGATTAAAATTTTAGTTTTTTCTTAGACCATAAAAATTACTTTAAGGAATAATAAAATGATGAATATTGAAATTAATTATAATTCATGAATATCAATCTCATTAATTTACAGATGTACCTTTCAATGATTTTCTATTAGTATTTCAAATTGAAATCATAAGAATAAAGGTCTACTTTAATGAAAATATTTCTTTAAGTAACTTATTCTTTCAAATACGTTTTTCTTATTGCTTTCAGTCCACACATTGCTCTGTTAAGTGCACATTTTAATAACTGTAAAAACAGCAACTGCTTTCCATACGGTTAAGTGGCAATATTGTATAATTCATAGGCAAACCATAATGATTAGCATTAATGCTTGCAGTGTTTCCAAGAATATCTTGATCACGAGATTGGCCTGCAAAAACTAGGTACTTGGGGATTTCTACATTCAAGCAAATGTTGATTTTGCTTTTGTTCATTCATAAATGATTGATAGATTATAGGTAAAGATAACCTGTGTTTTATCTGTTAATCTTCATATGCCAATCACAATGAAATAGTTGCTAAGCATGTGATAGGTATTAGTAATTCTAGATTATAGATAAATAAAGATAACCTCTCTTTTATCTATCAATCCTCATATTCCAATTACAGTAAAATAGTTGCTAAGCATGTGGTATGTATCAGTAATTCATTATTTTAGAATTCCTATCATGGAACCCCTTTTATATTTAAATGTATACAGCTAACTACTAGTTTGTTAGATGATGAATTTTAAAAATATATTCTTCAAAAGTTTTGTTGAGGGCCAGGGTCTTGACTCTGTGGTGGAGTGCTCACCTCACAGGTATGAAGCACTGCGTTCAATTTTTAGCACCATCTAAAAATAAATAAATAAAATAAAGGTATTTTGTCCATCTACAACTAAAAACTATTTTTAAAAAGTTTTGTTGACATACTGACTTGAGAACTATCATAAATATATATATATATATATATATATATATAATATTAAAGTTTGATGAAAGTCCTTATGTGGTACCTATGTGATTGAACACACTTTGGTCAGTAATTATATATTCCTTACAAATTATTGTATTCTTCTTCTCTTAATTTAATTTGTCCTTCTTAAAATCTCTTAGCAAGTATCTATGAACAAAATTTTCCTAAGCTATGTTCCAGGAAAAGCTACTTATTTTCTTGCAGCAAGCAACATGTAGTCAAAGAAACACATTAATAAAATTATGTGCAAACATTCTTTAAAGATTGACTAAGAAGTGTCTTAGGGTTGTATTTATTATTTTGTGTAAGTAAATGAAGTATTTAAAAGATATGTATCACTGTACTTTTGAATGATTATGTTTTCTATGTACATTTATCAAGAAGAGATAATAGTTGCTGCAATTTTTAAATATGACTTTGAAATCATGACATTTTCCCTAGAAAGAAGAAAAAGAGCATCATGGATATGATGAGATTACATAATAATGAATTCAAGCAAATAATCAGAGTCTTCTGACCCAGGAATGTGTGGAAACATGAGACAACATGGCAGGATGTGTGCTATGTAACAAACTCAGGAAAGATACTGATACCAATGTTAGTAGAATAAGTGAATAATGATCACCTGGAGAAATGTTGCTGAATGTATACCTGTGCTGATTTCTAATTGAATAAACATAAATAGGAAGTAATTACACCCTTGAAGGAGTTTATCACCTAACTATTGAGAGAGACATGTAGGAAATGAATCATAGCACAATTTGAGCAACACTAAAAATGTGTAACTACTACAGATATAACACAGATAAAAATAAAAGGTGGAGGATGGAAAAATAGGAAAGTAATTTTCAAGTAGTAATGAAAATACCAGAAAAGGCTTAATTAGAGAAATGGGATAATGTGATGAACTTAGGGAAGTAGGTCAAAGTCTAAATTATTAATATGAAAGAATCACATTTCTCTTTCATGAGGGGTATTTTTTTAAAAAAAATATTTAATATATAGAGTTATGCCTAGGGATATTTAGAATTATTTTTAAGAATTAAAATGTTCATCACCAAATTTAAGAATAACACAAAATGATCAGATACTATAACTATGGAATAAGATGTTTCTGCATTTCAATCCTGGCTTTATGTGTTAAAAACAGAATGACCTTTGGAAATTCTTTAGCTTGTCTAAATTCATTTTTATCTTCTATGTGACAGAAAAATACTACTTATATGTAAGCAACCATAGAGAGTACTGCTGGAAGTATGAAAGTTGATGATTGTTACAAAATAACATATAATTATTATGAAGAACATATTGAAATCCTATTTCTTTATCTGTAAGAATGAGTATTATCTTCTCTAGTTAGTAAAACTAGTGGTGTGTTTATCATTAAGTATAATAACATTTTATTATATAAAATAAATTTAAATACAGATTGATTATAATAACATCAATCTTAGCAAACTTGTCTCATCTCCAATAATGGTCTTCCACTGCACAACATTTTTCTCCTCCTGTGGTAGTAGGGATTGAACTCCAAAGTGCTTTTCAACTGAACAACATCCCCGCACCTGCCCGTTTTTAAATGTTGAAACAGGGTCTATGGTATGGATTTGCCACAATATGCTACATCATTGTAGGAAATGATTGTAGGGAATACTGATTGCTCCTAGTTCAGGGTTATTGTAAATGAAATGCTATGAATTATATATATATATAATATAATATATAATATATAATATACACATACACTCACACACATGCACAGTTTTGTGGACAGAAGTTTTCCATTTCTATTGATCAATGTCCAGAAGTGCAATTGCTGAGCTGTGTATTTTTAAGGTATTAGAAGTTTTCTGAACAACTTTTGAACCATTTTGAATTCCTACCTCAGTGATACGTGTCTCCAGATCTTTGTCAGCATTTTGTATTGTCACCTTTTGTTTACATTTTTGCATTTTAAACAAGTGCCCAGTGATACTTCATTGTAATATTAAGATATTTTATATCAAATGGAAGTATTCAATTCATAATAACATTTATGAATGGGCAGAAAACTCAGTCTTTTTAAAATTGATTATTAAGTTGAAATCTAGAAAAATATATAATTCTGCTCTAAATTATTGAAAAACTGAGGAAATAGGAAGAAAACATATCCATTTCAAGTGATAGAATTAAAACCAGATTCTTGGAATAGAGTTGAAGCATTCAAAATTCCCATGAAAAAACTAGTATTGTATTTGCTTTTAGACAATTATTTTTCAAAGTTGAGCTAAAAACAGTGTTTTCTGTATCAAAATACATTTGTTTTCCAGCTTTTTACCATAGTGCTTCCAGAAGTTATACTGTGAACACAGATCTTAAAAAGACTTTTGTAAGGTTACACAATTGTATTCCTTGGGTGACTATTTTAAGTCTTAAGAAAATAGACAACTGGTAGCAATATTGAATTCCACAGATTTAAATTCTATATTTTCTATGTTTTTAATGGTGACTTTGCAAGACATGTTAAAATAATAGCTCTGTTTAACATAGAATGTATTAATATAAAATAAGAGCAGTAGGACTTAGAAATTGAGTGCTCTCCATTACTAACACAAAGGAATTACATGGAAGTAGAAAATAGTTTCCTTAGTAATTTCACCAAAGTAAATCTTATCTATAATTGAAACAGCACAAGAAAACATAACATTTATTTTGCATTTTTTAAAAGAAACTTTTTTATAACATATGTTAGCATTTCATCTAGGGTCTTATTAAAAATGCCCTGGCATTTCTGTTGTCTGAATAGAATTTCACTACCTCACACATTTTGAGCATTATAAAATATCACATTAACCATTCTAGCACAGTTTGGCATGACTTGGATGATATATTTTTCTAAGAGAATGTATTATTCATTAAATAAATAGTAGGAGCAATATGAAAGAATTGTCTGAGTACTAAAATTTAATCAAAGCAATTAAAGTCAAAGGTCTTGGTATATTGCTAGACATATTAAAATCATTAAATATTGTTGGACTCTTCCCTCAGGAATGAAATTGACTTCTGCAGTCAGTAATAATCTGACCATTATTATGCTTCATCATTTTGAACTAACTCATAATGCTTAATTTATTCCATGTACTTGTGTATAAGATACTTTTAAGTTTATTTTCCTATTTGTGTATATTTGATAACATCTAAAATTATTTTAGTACTAATTTACAAATCTACTATGATAATATCCCACAGGAAATATTTTTAATATATATTGAAAGTAATTTCTATACCATGAAATTAATAATTTTCAGAACAAAAACAATTTTGCAATGCTTTATGTTTTGAGTGAATATTTGAATGCCAAATCCTATTCATGCAATACTACTAAACACGTTTACCTATAGTCAAATACAATGATAGAAATTATTGGTTTATGACCATCTACAATGTGTCAGAGCCATCTTAGATGATTTCTATTCAGAATCTTATTGTTATTGCTGAATGTTGCAAATAAAACTCAGAGAACAACATGTCTAAGAACATTCTCTTGGTAAATGGCAAACATAATCTGTAAATTAAGAGTATATTAAGTACACTCTGTGGTCATCAACAACTAGATGCAGTGACAGGAAATGATCAATATTTGGCAGTTAGAGTACGCAAACCTAAAAATAAGCTAGCTGAGTAAAACATGAATAGAATAAGGTTCTCAGATAAAATAATTAAAAGAGTTAAAATAGACAAAATCAAGAAAGTATTATAATATGCTGCTTTTTATGAAAAGGACAGACATAATACAGAAATAATACAGAATTTATAAATAAAATTGAAACTTTTTCAAATGTCTATTATGAACAAGGCTTTATAGGATATGAATATTAATAAAACGTTACAGGAGGGCACACATAAATAAAGCTGATAACCCAACTCTGAGCTATGCCATATTTTGATGCTTTTAGTCACAATAGGTGGGAAAATTCATATTATTAAATGATATATATCAATATATATTATTGTTTTTATGTTTCATTGATCTAGTTTCTGTTGAAAGCCAGGAAATAGCACATTGTGTCAACATTTAAGCCTGTGATTTCAAAGCTGGTAATAAAGGAGGTGTTAGAACTTTGTACCTGGAGTTTTGTTCCATTGTGACAAGTGTCTGAAGATTGGCGCATTCTGTCTCCTCAGTGCAGATTTAGGACATGTGTAACTGCTATAATCATTTTATTTCCTTTGTGGCACTGATAAAGCTTTCCTCTTCTGAAATATAAACATGAAAATAAGAGTATAATTTCCAAAGAGATATTGAGTTAGCTCACTTTAGGAAAGAAGAAAGTAATAACAGTGTGTTATTCTCTTTGGCTCCCCTTTAAAAATAAAATGTTACATATAGCACATTTTCTTTACACACCATAGAATATCATCAAGTCTTTAAAAATAAAGAAATCTTGTTATTTGCTACAATATGAATGAACATGGAGGACATTATGTTAAGTGAAATAAACCATATACCACATGATCTTACTTATATGTGAAATGAGATAGTTGAATTCACAGAAACAGAGAGGAGAATAACAACTACTGGGGATTGAAAGTGAGAAGGGGTTGGGAATGTGCCAAGCAAAGGATCAAAAATTTCAGTTATGAGGAAGATGTTCAAGTGCTCTATTGGTGAATATAAACAATAAAAATATATTGTATTCATGAAAATTTCCAAGTCAATTTTAAGTGTTCTCACTCAAAAATATTTGTACCTATGAGGTAATGCATATTTTAAGTAGTTTGATTTAGTCATTGCATAGTGTATACATATACTAAAGCATCACGTACACTATAAATATATAGTGTATATATATATACATATGTATAAATATCTTGTCACAAAATAAATGAATTGATTTTTTTAGAAAAGCAATATTTTATAGACTAAAGGGGCTGAACATAGGTAGTAATACTTTATGATCTTGCATGAAAACATATGAGTATACCAATAATGAATCCATCCTTTAAAGTAGACCATTCAAAATGGAACTATGATTATACATCACTTAGTTGTTTCAGTTTACTTAATTTCTTATTCTCAATATTAAGGATTTTAATGTACTCAGTGTTAACTCTTGTAAACCAACGTGTTCATCCCATCTAAAAATTCATGTTACTGTATAAATTAGTGAATGCAAAACTAAAAAAAAAAAAAATTTATTTTATTAATTTATTTTATTAATTTAAAATAAAATTTATTTATTAATGAGATGCTTAATCAAATATTGGACATATACTGTAGAAATAATTTTCTTACAACACATTTTTCTTTAACTCTATGTGTTTATATAACACCTATTACTATAATGTCTGTATATCTTGACTAATGTGTCATGCCAACATAAAACACTATGTTCTCTGGCCGAGGCTATAGAAAACCATATCGCACACTGAGCAATTCAAAAGCAAACACAAAAATAAATTACCCCATGATCAGACATTGGATATTATTATTAGATTATCATAATGTGACTTTCTGTTTACATTTCTGCCCTATGTACCTGTGTAGTTAAAATATGCTATGGAAATTACTACTATTGGCCTTAACTCATGCTGATTAATAAATGATAACTACTACAACTATTAGTGTAACTACCAATATGGTGACCATGAATTGTACAGACTCATAAAGATCTTTGTTAAAATCCAGATTTGGTTAAAATTCAGGAATTCTGAAATGAGGATATCTTTCTTTTTTCAAATTTAGTAAGTTAGTAATCACAGAAGCTTAAACAAGTTCTCTAGGTATTTGAGTATAAAAACAATTTTCTTTAACTTGGTTACTACTTTTAAACAGATTTTATTTTTAGAGTAGTTTTAGATTCACAGCAATATTGAGCAGATGGACTAGACAATTACCTCGTAGCCCCTGCACCATATACACATAGCCTTCTTCATTATCAACAAGTCCCACCAGAGAAGTGCCTTTCCATGGCAGAAGCTTTTTAGGTTTTTATAATCCCATTTGACCCTTTTTTTCTTTTTACTGTAGTTTTCTGGGTCTTTGGTCATTCCAATATCCTGAATCATTTCCACTATGTTTTCTTTCCAGTAGGTTCACAGTTGATGAAGTATTTAATTCATTTTGAGTTGATCTTTGTAACAGGTAAGAGACAGGGGTCTAGCTTCATTCTTTTCCATGTAGATAACCAATTATTCCAACCCCATTTATTGTAAAGACTGACCTTTTTCAAAATAAGACCTTAGTATATTAGTAAAAAGCAGTTGTTCATATACGTTTTGGTTTGCTGATGATTCTTATGCATTGTTATTTTTACTCAAAATGGCTTGGATATTTGGGATTGTTTGTGCTTCAGTATGAATTTTGTGATTTTTTTCCTAGTACTGTTAACAATGCCATTGATATTTGGTAGGAATTGAATTGAGTTTGTAAATTGTTTTGGGTAGTATGGACATTTTAACCATCTTGATTCTTCTAGTCCATGAACATGGAATGTCACTCCATTTTTTTGTATCATCTTTAATTTTTTTCATTAATGTTTTATAATTTTCATTTTAAGATTTTCTACCACTTTGGCTTAATTTATTCTTAGATATTTTATTTATTTGTTTTGTAGCCATTGCAAACTAAATTGTTTTCTTAATTTTTATTTAATATATTGTGCTATTGGCATATAGCACTGATATATATTACTGATTTTACATATGGCTTTTTGTATCCTGAAACTTTCCTGAATTCATTTATCAGTGGTAGTAGTTTTGGTGAATTTGGGGGGTTTTCTAGATATAAAATCATGTGATTTACTAACAGTGACAATTTTGACTTCTTTTCCAATTTGGATGCCTCTATTTCTTTCTCCTAATTGCTTTGGCTAGGACTTCTAGTATTGTATTGAGTGAAAGTAGTGACAGTAAACATCTGTTTTAGTTAGTTTTTTTTTTTTTTTTTTTTTTTTTTTTTTTTTTTTTTTTTTCTGCTGTGACTAAAAAATCTGACCAGAACAATTTTAAAGGAGGAAAAGTTTGTTTGAGGGCTCAGGGTTTCAATGGTCGCCATCCATAGACAGCCAGCTCCATTCTTCAGAGCTTTAGGTGAGGCTGAACATCATGGCAGAGGAGTGTGGCAGAGGGAAGTGGCTCACATTTCCATCAGGAGGCAAAGAGAGACTCCACTGGCCATATACAAATACACCCCAAAGTCACGTCCCAATTCCCACCTCCTCTAGACACACTCTACCACTTCAGCTACCACTCGGTTAATCCCTATCATGGGATTAATTCACTGATTGGGTTAAAACTCTCCAAACCCAATCATTTCTCCTCTGTACCTTCTTGCATTGGCTCACACGTTAGCTTTTATGGGTTATCTCACATCCAAACTATATTTTTTTGTTCTTAATTCTGTTGATGTGGTGTATTACATTTATTTGCTGGTATATATTGAACAATTCTTGTATCCCTGAAATGAATCATACTTATCATGGTGAATAATCTTTTTAATATGCTGTTGGATTCTGTTTGTTTTTATGTTGAGTATTTTTGCAACAATCTTCATCAAAAATAATAGCCTTTTGTTTTACTTACATGAGTGTGTGTCCTTGTCTGGTTTCGTCTCAGGGTTAGACTGGCACACAAAATTCATTTTGAAGAAGTCCTTCTCCTCCTGTTCTTCTTGCTCCTCCTCCTGAAATAAGTTCCAGAGAATATGATATTACTACTTTATTGTTTGGTAGAATTCAGCAGTGAAGTCATCTGGTATGGCCTTTTTAAAAATTTTAAACTTTTTATTAGTGTTTAATGTCATTACTTATTATAGGTCTGTTCAGATTCACTATTGGTAATGTGTGTGTATCTAAGAATTTGTCCATTTCTTCTATATTTTCAAATTTTTTGGCATGTTGGTGCTCTTAATAATTTCAAATGATCTTTTATTTTCCTGTAGTATCAGCTATGATGTTTCCTTTTTCACCTGTGATTTTTATTTATTTGACATTTCTCTCCTTTTCTTAGTTATGTAAAGTTTGTCCATTTAATTTATCTTTTTAAGGAACCAGCTCTTTTTTCTTCCTGTGTCTTGGTTGTTTTTAGTCTCTGTTGCATTTCTGCTCTGATCTTTGTTATTTCTCTAATTTTACTAATTTGGGGTTTAATTTGTTTTTGTTTACTTAGTTCCTTAAGATGCAGTGATAGATTGTTTATCTGAGATCTTTGTACTTTTTGATATGCATATTGATTGTGTAAACTTTTCTATTTGTATTGCTGTTGCTGTGTCCCACAGATTCAGGTATTTATATCTCTTCATTTGTTTCAAGAATTTTTTTAAAATTTTCTTGATTATTTCCTTAATGAATTGGTTTTTCACAAGTTGCTTAATTTTCATGTACTTGTACAGTTTTCAAAGTTTTTTTCTTGATTTCTGGCTTTATTGTGTTGTGGTCAGAAAAGATATCCAATATGATTTTAATATTTAAAAACTTGTTGAGACTTGTTTTCTCACCTATCATATTATCTAACCTGGAGAATGATCCATATGCTGATGAGGAAACAAACTGTGTATTTGGGAGTTGTTGGATGGAATGTTATGTAGATATGTGTTAAATTCACTCAATCTATGTTGCAGTTTAACTCTGCTCTTTCTTTGTTGATTTTTTGTCTCAATGATTTGTTCATTGCTGAAAGTTTAATGTTAATTCTCCAACAGTTACTGTATTTGAGTTTACATATTTGGGTGCTTTGATACTGGGTTCATATATATTTATAACTGTCATTTCCTCTTACTGAATTGACCCCATTCTCATTATATATGGCCTTCCTTGTTGGTTGTTATACTTTTAATTTAAAGTCTATTTTATCTGATAATAGTAAGGCTCCTCTTGCCCTCTTTTGACTTCCATTTGCATTGAATATCTTATTCCATCCCTCCACTGCAGTTTATGTGTGTCTCTAGGGGTAAAGTCAGTTTGTTGCAAGCAACATATAATTGAGACTTTGTTTTATTTATCCATTCAGTCACTCTGTGTCTTCTAGTTGGAGAATTTAAGACATTTATATTCAAGGTAATTCTATTGCTTTTGAATTCCTTATTTATTGATTTTGGTTTCTCTATTATAGATTTCTGCTTTGTGGTTACCATGAGGTTTACAGAAAACATCTTTTCATTATGAAAAACTATTTCAAAATGAGAGCAACTAAATATTATCGTAAGATAAAAGTAGAAATGAAAGAACAAAAGAATGAGAAAATGTGCTCATAAGAAAACTTCCAGTTGCATCCCATTCCTCCCTACAGTTTGAATCTTTGATATCTCATTTTATATCTTGCTATATTGTCTCTTGCTTGACATAGTACTATAACTGTTGTATTTTCAATTGCTGCTTAGTTTTCCTATTAAAGCTAAGAGTGTTTTATGTCACACTTAGAATATTAGAGCATTCTGAATTTGTGCGTATAATTACTCGTACCAGTAAGTTTTATGTATTTTATGTTTTTTTCTTCACTCATTACTATTTCAGTTTGAAGAAATTTCTTTAGTATTTATTGCTGAACTGGTCTGGTGGCAGCATATTCTCTCAGCTTTTGTTTTGGGAAGTCTTTATCCCTTCTTCATTTCTAAAGAAATACTTTGCTAGGTGAAGTTTTGGTTAAAAGTTTTTTCCTTTCATATCTGTAAAAATTCCATGCCACTTAATCTTGGCCTGTAAGGTGTCTGCTGAGATGTTGACTGTCAAATGAATTGGGATACCCTTATATGTTATTTGTCAAGTGAATTGTGACACCCCTATAAGTTATTATACTATGCGTGTACATTTTTTCTTTTCTCTTCCAGTCTTGAGTGTCTTCCTATTTCTTTCACCTGTAAGAACTTGACTTATTATTAGGATGACTTGGGGTAGACATGGTGAAGTTAAATTTGACTTGTGACCTTTGACCTTATGAAGCTTTGAGAAGTTTTCTGGTATTATTTCTTTGAATGATATTTCTCCCACTTTGGCATTCTAAAGCCCTTTGTGAATAAACCCCAATTTTTCCTCTTTTATATAAATTCTATGGCCTGATCTTACTTAGTTCTCCCTTACCCATGCAGAATACAACTCTCCCCACACTTTGCTGCTTACAAGTGGAGAAGAGGTGACCTGGGCAGCTCTTAATTTCCTGAGTTCTACAGTGCTTTGTTGTTACTATTTGTTTCTTTTGTTAAACTAAAAGTAGGCACTGTGGTCTGTTCCCCTATTTCCTTAGCTCTTATGCTCTTCATTTTACGTGGGGATAGCTATTGAACTTGGCATGTCTGTGTTTGTTTTCTTTTTATGAGTCAGGGACTTGCTCTGTTGCTAAGGCTGGCCTTAAATTCCTGAGCTCAAATAATCATCTTGACACAGCCTCTTGAGTAGCTGAAATAAAGTCACAGGCCATAATCAATTGATATTTAAGGTGATTGCTGGGGTTTGGGAAAAATGATGGATTAGAGAAGGTCACTTTCCAGGTTGTTCCATGGAGTAAAACTAAGATCTCAGACACAGCTTCTCAACAAGGTGAGAGAGGGGGTCTTCTCTTGGAAATAACTCTGGACATTCAAAACAGATCTAGGAATCAGTTGGATAGAACAAAATAAAAGAGATCCTTGGGCTGCTTCGCCAGCAGCAGGTGAGATCTCTCTCCTGCACTAAACTTGTTGAACAGTACTTCAATTAAAGGAACCCCCAACTTTGGAGGTCTGAGGTGTGTGCAGATATGGAGAGATCAGGCTTTAAAGTCACTGCATGCCTAACCTAAGGTATATCTTGTGCAACAATATTGTATGGAAGAGAAAGGAAGGAAAACAAACCTTTTTAATTTTTTCTTTTCACTGTTCAATTGTGACCTGAATGATTCATGGACCCTTATACATCTTCAGACTTTCTTCTTTTTTTTCCTTTTTTCTTTTCTTTTTTTTTTTGGAGGGAGGGGTTGATTTGGTATGGTTTTTTTCTAAGGCAGTTATTTCTTATAGATCAATAGTTTGAGGACTAAGATATTTAATTAGAATATAGCAGTTTTGTTCTTGTACTCTTTTACTTTTATTAGTAAAAATATTACTTTTACTATTAATTTTTAAATTTTTGTTCTACACACTTTTTTCTCACACATTTCCCTTGATCCTTTTGCCCTCTTTTCCTCTGTTAACAGCCAACCTTTACTGATCTATCACTCATTCTCTATTTTCTACTTCTATTATCTCTTTCCTTCCCTCAGAAACATCGCATCCTACATTATTTCTTTTCTCTCTCTGTTTACAATTTAAAATTGTAAATCCATACATAAACTTACTGTATTGACCATGAACAATAACTGAACATATCATCTCTGTTTATTGTGACAATTAGCATAATAGATATCAAAGCAGGAACGATTTCATTTGATGCTGTAAATTGCTTGCATTAGTTGTTGTTATTATCTGTACCCCCCCCCATTACTGTGAGGTACTGAAAACATTCAGAGTTCCTATAAATTCACAGGGTAGAAACTCTACTGCCTCAAAACCAAACCATCAAATGGGTAGACATACAAACAACATGAAGAAAACAAGGGAAAAAATTGCTTCAAACAAACCAATATAATAATCCATTGACATCACAGTGGAAGAAATAACAGAGAAGGAGTTTAGAATATTCATAGTTAATTGGTGAAGTAAAATATGATGTAAGGGATCATGATGTAAGATCACTTCAATAAAGAGCTAGAGATTCTGAAAAACAAGCAGAGATGCTCAAAATGAAGAAATCAATAAACCAAATTAAAATTTCATTGGAAGGCATCACCAACAGACTAGACCAATTAGAAGACAGAGTTTCAGGCAATGAAGAAAAAATAAATAATCTTGAATATAAAGTAATCCATGGAGAAAAGATGTTAAAAGAACATGAATAAAGTTCCCAAGAAATATAGGATGCCATGAAAAGACCAAACTTAAGATATACTTGGATAAACAAAGGCTCAGAGATACAAACCAAAGGAATTCACAATCTTTTCAATGAAATATTATCTGAAAATATCCCAAACCTTAAGAATTAAATTAAAAACCAAATACAGGAAGATCATAGGACCCTAAATATACAAAATTACAACAGACCTACACCAAGTTGTATTATTATGAAAATGCCCAGAATACAGAATAAGGACAGAATTTTAAAAGCTGCCAGAGAAAAGTGAGAGATTATTTTTGGACGAAAACCAACAGGGATCTCAGATAGTTTCTCAACCTAGACCCTTAAAACTAGGAGGTCATGGATTAATATATACCAAGCTCTGCAAGAAAATGGATGCCAAGAATACTATGCCCAGGAAAATTAAGATTCATATTTAAAGATGAAATAAAAACCTCCCATGATAAAAAAAATTCAAAGAATTCACAATTGGAAAGGCTGCACTACAAAACATTCTCAGAAAAAATATTTTATGAAGAAGTAATAAAAATAAAAGTGAAAAACAGCAAAGGGAGGAACTACATTAAAGGAAAAGTCAATCAAAGGAGAAACTAATTCACATTAAAAAAAAATATATCAAAATGTCAGGAATAAAAATTACTTGTCAATAACAACATTGAATGTCAATGACCTACACTCATCAATCAAGACAGACTGGCAGATTGGGTTAAAAAAAATAAAAAGGAAAATATGCTGTCTTCAAGATACTCACCTCATAGGCAAAGACATCCACAAACTGAAGATAAAAAGATGGGAAAAAATTTATCATTCACATGGATCCTGTAAACAACCAGGGGTCTCTATCCTCTATCAGATAAAGTGGACTTCATGCCAAAGTTAATTAAAAGAGTCTACAAAGTCCATTTCAAACTGTTTCAGGGAACAGTACATCAACCAGACATAACAATTTTAAGTATTTATGCCCAAATGGTATAGTACCTACATACATCAAAAAAACCCTTCACAATTTTAAGAATCAAATAGGTCACAGCACAATAATACTAGGTGACTTTAACACATTTTTATCACCACTCAGTAGATCTTCCAAGCAAAAACTAAATAAAGAAGATACAGAACAAAAGAGATATTTAATAATTTAGATTTAACAGACATGTATAGAACATTTCATCTATCAATAACTAAATACACTTTCTTGTAAAAAACACATGGATCCTTCTCTAAAATAGACCATATCCTAGGCCACAAAGCAGCTCTCAGCAAATATAAAAAAATGGAGACAATAACTTGCATTTTATCAGAAAACTTGAAATGAAATTGGAAAACAATAACAAAAAATAGAAGCTGCTCTAATGTGTGGAGACTAAATAATATACTATTAAATTTCCAGTGGATAGCTGAATAAATCAGGGGTGAAATTTAAAAAAACACTTAGAGTTAAATGAGAATAACAACACAACTTATCAAAATCTCTCAAACACTGTGTAGGTGGTCCTAAGAGAAAAGTTCATAGCATCGAGCACATTCTTTAAGAGAATAAAAGTCACCAATTAAGTAACTAAATGTTACATCTCAAAGCCCTAGAAAAAGAAGAAATCAATACCAAAGAAAACATAAGACAGGAAATAATTAAAATTGAGCTGAAATTGATGAAATTGGAAAAAAATCAAAAAATAGATGAAACAAAATGTTAGTTCTTTGAAAATAAATAAATAAAATTGACAAACCCTTAGCCAAGCTAATGAAGAGAAAAAGAAATGTTACATGACTAAAATTAGAGATGAAAAAAAGAAATATCACCATGGATATCACTGAAATACAAAAGATAATCAGAAAGTACTTTAAAAATCTGCACTATAATAACATAGAAAATCATGAAGACATTGAAAAATTTCTAGAGAAATAAGACCTACCCAAACTGAAGGACATGGAAAATTTAAACAGATTAATTGCAAAAGATGAAATTTAAAGATGTCATCAAAAGCTTACCAGAAAATCCCAGGACCAGATGGCTTCTCAGTCAAGTTCTACAAGACCTTCAAAGAAGAACTTACACCAATACTCCTCAAATTATTACATGAAGTAGAAAAGGAAGGCATCCTTCCAAACTCATTCTAGGACAGTAATATTACCCTCCTTCCAAACTCATTGTAGAAAGCTAATACCACCCTGATACAAAACCAGACAAAGACACATCAAAGAAAGAAAATTTAGCTGGGCACGGTGGCACACGCCTGTAATCCCTGCACTATGGAAGGCTGAGACAGGAGAATCTTGAGTTCAAAGCCAGCCTCAGCAACGGTGAAGCACTAAGCAACTCAGTGAGACCCTGTCTCTACATAAAACACAAAATAGGGCTGGGAATGTGGCTCAGTGGTCCAGTGCTCCTGAGTTCAATCCTTGGTACCCTCCCCCCCACCAAGAAAAAAGGAAAGAAAGCTTCAGATCAATGTCCCTGATGAACATAGATGCAGAATTTCTCAATAAAATACTGGCAAAATGCATACATAAATATGTTGAAAAGATAGTGCACCATGATCAAGTGGGATTCATTTCATTCTGCAAGGCTGGTTCAACATATGGAAATCAATAAAGGTAACCCATCACATAAATAGACTTAAAGACAAGAATCATATAATTATCTCTTAGATGCAGAAAAAAACATTTGGTAAAATTCAGCTTCCATTCATACTCAAAACACTAGAAAAACTAGGGTTAGTAGGAACACCTCAACATTGTAAAAGCTATATATGCTAAACTCAAGGCCAACATAATTCCAAATGGACAAAACTTGAAAGCATGCCCTCTAAGAACTAGAACAAGACAGAGATGCCCTTTTTCACCATTCCTATTCAATGTAGTCCTGTAGTAGCACCCCCTCCTTCACAGAAACTCTTAATTAAGCTTCTCCAGAAATATGCACCATAGTTGATCTTAAGACTATCAGCAAAAGAGTCTCTACTGAAGAATTCAATGTAGTTAAAGTTCTTACTTCTAATAGCTCTATTTTGCTTGGCCACCATCCTGAAAGAGATCAGCACTCCAGGTGCTAAACACCCCTTCTAGTTTTTCAAAATAAACATTTAAGGATTATCTAGTATAGTAACAACATAATATTTTATGAAAGTGTGTTTGTAAATGCAAAGTGTAACAAGAAGGACAGATCCTTTAACAAGGCCTCTGGCCTTGGGGCTGAGCTTTACAGAGACATTTGTATTTCAGAGATAAGAGAAGTTAGTAATTGGGCTCCATGGTAACAGCTGGCAGGGAGAGGCAAGAAGAGAGAAGCAGCTCTCCCCTTCTCAGTTATTGACTGTCCTTGAAGTGTTAACTTGCCCAGAACAGTGAAAGGAAAAGCTGCTTTTGTGTGAACTTCTGCAGATTGTGAACTTCTGAGACACTCCCCTTACACGTGCAGTATTAAGTTCTGAAACTGCCTGAACTCAGGGTTCAGGGGAATTAATTGATTACAGTGAAACCTGTACTCTCTGAACCGACTGCAGTAAAATAAACCTGCTTCCTATTTCCTTTCCTGTGTCTTGCATCATCTGTCCCTACAACAGTCCTGCAAACCCTAGCTGGAGCAATTAGATAAAAGAAAGAAATTAAGGGGATGCAAATAGGAAAAGAAGAGCTTAATCTATCCTTTTTTGCTCATGACTGATTCTATATTTAAGAGACCCAAAAAGCCCCACCAAAAGCTTTTAGAACTCATAAGTGAATTCAGCAAAGTAGCAGGATATAAGATTATCACCCATAAATCAGTTATGTTCCTATACACCAATGATGAATTAGCTGAAAGAAAAATTAGGAAAACTATCCCATTCACAATAGTTTAAAAATAAATATTTGGAAATTAATCTAACAAAAGAGGTGAAAGATCTCTACAATGAAAACTATAGAATACTAAACAAAGAAATTACAAAAGACCTTAGAAGATGGAAATATCTCCCATGTTCTTGGATAGGCAGAATTGATATTGTAAAAATGGCCATACTACCAAAGCACTATAGAGATTGAATGTAATTCCTATTAAAATCCCAATGATATTCTTCACAGAAATAGAAAAAGCAGTCATGAAATTTATTTGGAAAAATAAGAGGCCCAGAATAGCCAAAACAATACTTAGAAAGACATATGACGTAGGAGACATCATAATACCAGATCTTAAATTATAGTACAGAGCCATAGTAACAAAAACATCATTGTATTGCCACCAAAACAGATACATAGACACCAATGGTATAGAATAGAAGACTCAGAGTCAATCCCACATAAATACAGTTATCTCATACTAGACAAAGGCTCTGTAAACATACATTGGAGAAAAGATAGTCTCTTCAACAAAAAGTGCTGGGAAAACTGTAAATCCATATATACCAGAATGAAAGTGAACCTCTCTCTCACCCTGCACAAAACTCAACTCAAAGTAGACCGAGGACTTAGGCATTATACCAGAGATCCTGGGCCTAATAAAAGAAAAAGTAGGCTCAACTCACTACCATATTGGCTTAGGAACCAACTTCCACATTAACTCTTAAAGTGCAAGAAACACATTCAAGAATCAATAAATGGGGCTGGGGTACTGGCCCAGTGGCAGAGCACTTAACTGGCACATGTGAGGCACTGGGTTCCATCTTCAGCATCACATAAAAATAAATAAACAAAATAAAGATATTGAGTCCATCTATAACTAAAAAACTATTTTTAAAAACATGATTTGAACAATTCAAATTAAAAAAATTAATGGGATGATATCAAATTAAAACCTTCTTCAAAGCAAAGGAATCAATAATGTGAAGAGAGCCCATAGAATGGGAGAAAATATTTACTACTATCACCTCAAAGAAGGTATTAATCTCCAAGATATACATAGAACACAAAAAACTTAACAACAACAACAAAAGCCCAATCAATAAATGGTGTAAGGAACTGAACAGATACTTCACAGAAGAAGAGATATGAAGATCAAAAATATATGATGATCGAGTGCTCCTGAGTTCAATCTCTGGTACCAAAAATATATATATGTGTGTGTGTGTGTGTGTGTGTGTGTGTGTGTATACGTATATATATGTATATGTGTATATATACACACACATACACACACATATATATATTTGTATATATATATGTGTGTGTATATATATATGAAAAAATGTTCAACATTTCTAATAATCAGAGAAATGCAAATCAAAACTACACTGAGATTCTATATCACCCCAGTCAGAATGGCAATGATCAAGAATACAAACAACATTAATTATTGTCAAGGATGTGGGGAAAGAGGTTCAATTATACATTGGTGGTGTGAATTTGGATTGGTGCAATCACTCCTGAAAGCAGTATGAAGATTCCTCAGAAAACTTGCAATGGAACCACCATTTGACCCTATTGTCCCACTCATCCATTTATACCCAAAGGACTTAAAATCAGCATACTACAGTGACACAGTCACTTCAATGTTTATAGCAGCTCAATTCACAATAGCCAAACTATGGAACCAATCTAGGTGCCCTTCAATAGATGAATGGATAAAGAAAATGTGGTATATATACACAATGGAATATTACCCAGCCATAAAGAAGAATGAATTATGGCATTTGCCAGTAAATGGATGGAACTGGAAAATATCATGCTAAGTGAAATAAGCCAGTCCCAAAAAACTAAGGGCTGAATGATCTCTCTGATATATAGATTCTAACCCACAAAAAGGGAGGGTAGGGAGAGGAAGAATAGAAATCCATTGGATTAGACAAAGGTGAAGGAAGGCAAGGGATGGGGGATGGTAAAAGCAAAGACAGTAGAATGAATTGAATATATCTTTCCTATCCTCATATATAAATACACCACCAATGTAACTCCACATCATGTACAATAACAATAATGGGATCCTAACTGGAACAAGTTATACTTATTCTTTGTGTATATAATGTTTCAAAATATACTCTACTGTCAACTAAAAAATAATTAAATAAATATTAAAGTGATTGCTGATATTGTTAGATTAATATCTACCACATCATTGTTTTGCAATTTATTTTTTAAAATTATAGTTTCTATTTGTTCTACAGGTTCAGAATCAGGCTGTAAGAACAATTAAAGAGCTGATAAATAAAAGGAATATTTACATTACCCATGAAAATATTTCTTGCTATTTATGTGTTACTATATTATTTTTCTAGTGCCTAGTGTTGAAGGTAAAATATAGTGATATTTGAGAATCAGTGATGAAGAAACTGCTCTCGAGATGACAGTATATGAAATAAAATTATAGTTCTCCAAAAGCTATCCTTAGATCAGTATTGTTCCATATTTCCTTTTCTAAGTAAAATGAAGAACATAATATAAATATGGGCATAGTTTACTAATAGTTTACTAGTAGCAAATACTGAATATAGAAGTTTGTAGGAAACAGGAAAGCCAAAGTTTAAAAAGAAAAGTGTTATCCATGTCTCTGAGCTTGGAGACTCTGTAAAGTTAAATACAAAAGTTAGAACCTTTTATGTGAACATGATTATTCACCAGTTTATCAAAACTTATTTGATATTTATTTTAATTTTCCTTGTTACTATTATATAATATATATTATATATTATATAATATACATATTAAAGTATAAGATTCATTTATACTTTAATATATATATTAAAGTATAATATATTAAAGTATAATATATTAAAGTATAATATATTAAAGTATATTAAATATATAAAATATATTATACTTTAATATATAATATATTAAAGTATTAATATATATAATATATATTTAATATATATAATATATTAAAGTATAAGATTCATTTCATTATCTTGCATTTCTTCTGGATCCACTATCTAGGCATGTATACTTTGATAATACCATTATTTTCTATGCCATTGTAGTTGATGGCAATCTGATATGAAATATACATATCCTAGAAGTTGACATCCTCATATATAAATGCATATAGCATACCCTGAATGAATCTTGGTTGAGTGAATAAACTTTTCATGCTTTTTCCATTGTGATGTTTATTGTATTAATTTTATGCTCATATTTATTCCAAAACATGCATATGACTCTGATTTCTATGCTATACCTTGAGTTCTTTATCGATTGTTTATAGCATGAAAAAATTAAAATCAAATAAAAGTAGTCTAGGACAAACTGATTGAGATGTAATTCCAACCTCACAGATCTCCTAATCTAGTGATATGATTTTGTCAACAGCATTTTCTTGATAAGTTTTGCTTGAAATTATATTTTGTTATTTTTAATGTTTAAATGGTCATCCCTTTATGCAGTTAGAGGTTAAGAATAAGTATTGTAGTAATTTTCATGTTTTAAGCCTTATATTGATTAAATCATTTTCAAATTAAATGATCTCATAATTTACAAATGATAAGTTTTCTGTCTTCCATTTCATCATTTAACCTCCTTATTTCTTTTTTACCCCATAAAGTGATGAACTGGACCCCATCACTATACTAAACAGTAGTGGTATTAATAAAAATGTCTGCCTTTTTCTCAGTTTTAAAGAGAATATTTCACATAGATGTTTATTAAACCTGAGGTTTGGCACAGGATTTGGTATTACTTTATGTAAATTTAGAAAAAATTCCCTTTACCTATAGTAATGTATTTTTAAAAATCATGAAATTGCAATAAAATTTGTCATATTCGTGTTATTTAATTATTTTCCTCCTTCATGATATCATGAATTATAATAAAAACTGTCTTTAGAAACTTTTATTTTGATTTTTTCATATTTTTATGTGTTATCATTAATGAGTCTTGAAACTAAGATAAATAAATATATGCTTTGAGGACTTGGTTTTACCTAATTTTAATTAATAGATATGCTTGCTGTTTCAACATTTATTTGCAACTTTATTGGTCTATGGCATTCATATGAACAACAGTGCAATAACCACTCACTCGTCATCTGTGCTTTAAGAGTGATGATGCCCATTTGACTAGCCTAGATAAATTAACTATTTGCTCAAAATAAATATTTATTAGATCTGAGACTAGAATTGTTTTTGTAAAGAATAAATATCAGGCTAGGTATGGTGGTGCACATATGCAATCTCCGTGACTCAGGAAGTTGAAGCAGGAGGAGTGCAAGTTTGAGACCAGCCGCAGCAACTTTGTGAGGTCCTAAGCAACTTAGGGGGACCTTGTCTCAAAAATAAAAAGGATTTGGAATGTAGCTCAGTGGAAAAATACCACCCCTGGGTTAATCTCTAGCAGCAAAAAGAAGAAAGAAGAAAGGAAGGAAGGAAGAAAGGGAGGGAGGAAAGGAGGGAGGGAAGGAGGGAATGTAAAAAGAAAAGAATAAATGTATTTTCTTAAAGAACATACCAGATGCAAGGAGAAATGGAAGATAATGAAGTGAAGCTTATAGTGAGTAAATGTGCAATAAAGATTAGTAGCAAGGAAAATTAACAAAAAGATAAATTAGTTTTGAGAAATTGATGAATAAACAGTTCTCAGAACAAAGACTATATATGTGTAAGCATGGATGATTTATAATCCTATTGTTTCCAGATTTAGAAGTGGTTGCAGTGGTTTATAGGAACTTTGGGGAACTAAAAATTCATGAGTTATGTTGAAATCAAATTATCTTCGATGTCTTTCCATAGATAATTGCATTATCTAAGGAAAATGAAATAGTTACTATACAAAGGCATTGTAGGGACTCAGAATATACTTCATTATGCATCAGTGGCCATCTGATCATTAAGGTATATTTTTCCCATTTTGCTCCATTTGCTGCATTTTTTTCCTTGTGCATCCAAAAACTGTTTCCAATGAGTTCACCTTTGGTGAATACTTCAAAGGACCATAAAGTGGGGTTCAGGAAAATATTCATGCTAGAATTCCATTGTAATTGAAAAATCATTTGTCCATGAAAAATTTGGCAGACACAAGGCGTAGAACTGTATACTCAAAAATATTGAAGAAATACTTTTTGAAAAAATTATGAGTAAAAGGAATTGCTGAGCCTATTATGACTTTATGATTTATGTATATAAGGAGACTAATTTCCACAGATAGAATAAAGAAAACCAGTATACATTAAAATTCAATTAATCCTTCCATTATTATTAAAGCACTTAATTTATCTGTTATTTTTAGCTCAGTGGATAAGTAATTATAATTAGCAAATAAATATAAGGTTGTCATTTCACCTATGATTCTGATATTAGATTGTAACATAAATAATAATGACAGTGACACAATAAAACTCTTACTGTAGTGAACAACCTCAGAAATTGAGAGCTTATTTTAAACAACATAATTATTTTGAAATATAGTTATGTGAAGAGAGATTGTAAGCTTTACATCAATTTTATTTGATTACATTTGATCCTTTATTTCATGCAATATATACATATGTGTGTGTGTATAACAATTACACACTCAGGAAAAACAGAGCATTAACTCACCAAATACAAGTAATATATTACTTTGTGCTCTAGTTATACGCTGATTTGAAAGGAATAGGCAATTATTATTTGCTATTAATTCTTTTGTATTTTGTGTGATTGCCAAATAAGATCAATTTTTGCATGACTATTCTTTGAAGGAGTATTGTGAAATGCAAAAATACAAGTTTCCTCTATGCACGCAACCACTGAATGTTCCAATACTTTAATCTTCCTTACTTTTTCAAACTTTGTGTGTTTTATCCTTTTGTCTCTACCTGTATGCTTCAGCCCCTTCTTTTAAGTTAAGCATAATCAAATATCTCAAATTTGACTTTAAGTCAATGCAGATATTCCCCATCATACATGACTATATGCAAACAGATTTTCCTTAATTGTTGAATTAGTTGAAATAGAATGAAACTTATTCCTTTCTTACGTAAGATGTCACTCATTATTTTTCTGTATTTTAGTCAATGATCTCTAATGATTTTGTTTATGACTTAGAAATGAATCCTGACACTCATTCCACACTTGTTTAAAATCAATATTGCAAGGATGCATAATCACAAGATGCACTGCAACAGTGTCCCAGTCAAACTGTGTAAATGGGATTGCATACTTGCTGTACTCTCAAGACTATCCAGGTTACCTTCTTCCAGAATAAGGCTTATATGCATTCTGTTGGAGATACTAGAAGTGATCAACACCAGATTAGTGTTTTCTAGAAATGCTCAATTGATTCATGACGTTTTTTTAAGCAAGGGAGATGGGAGAACTGTTACAAGGTTGTTAAGCACTGACATCTGCATTTGGATGGCGCATGCAGAATGGGCTTATTGAACTCTATACAAAGGCTGCACTCTGATTTTCTGATCTGGAGAATGACTCAAAACAGAATATTTCAGAAGCCAACATTTTTGTTTCTCATGCATAAATGAATCAAACTGTTCTTTATTTTCTCTCAAATTATATTTTCCTATGATTAAAACATCAGGAAACTTTTTTGAAAGACATTTTTTCATAAAAAAGAGTTGGATTAAGTGTTCATTTGATTATTTAAACAAGAGAGAGGAGTTCTCTATTAAAGCGATCGTAATTTATTTTTTGAATTTAAAATTTTAGTAATACTAACTTATACTCTACCTAGGCCTAACTCAATAATTTCATTGCACAAAATTAAATAACACCACCAAATTGGTATGGGGGATTTTAACTAAAAAGTTTAATAATTAGTTTATACTGAACTAAATAATCATATTTTAGCCAGGTGCCATGGCACACACCTGTAATCTCAACTGTTCAGGAGGCTGAGGCAGGAGGATCGCAAGTTCAAGGGCAGTCTGGGCAACTTAGAGAGACTCTGACTCAAAATAAAAAATAAAAAGGGCTGGGAATGTCACTCAGTAGTCAAGTGCCCCTGGGTTCAATCCCCAGTATTAATGAATAAATACATACATACATATATACATATATACATAAATAATTTTTCTCCACTATAAGGAGACCTAGAGGAAATTATTCAGCAATTTCAATTGTGTAATATATAAAATAGACTTTAATAAGAAAACTCAGGAGTGTATTACAAAGACTAAATTATCAATGAACATATTTAATCTTAGTAATAAAAATGGAAAGGTTAGGAATAAAGTAAGCGAAATATTTGCAAAGTTATGACACAATCTATAATACCACTCTCACTCTGACACCAATTACAAGCTCAATATAAACACAATTAACTACTTGTGACACAAAATGCAACTTTAGACCACCTTCTATTTCAATAATGGACAAGGACTTACTGAACTAAAAGAAAGCTATTCTATTCAGTTACATTTATTTCATTAAGAGAACATATTATAATCAGTCAAGAAAAGAGTTATAGCCAGACACAGTGGTACACACCTGTAATCCCAGTGGCTCAGGAAGCTGAGGCAGGAGGATCTCAAGTTCAAAGCTAGACTCAGCAATTTAGCAAGGCCCTAAGCAAATTAGTGAGACACTGACTCAAAATTAAAAATAAATAAATAAAATAGAAAGAACTGGGGATGTTGCTTTGTGGTAAAGCGCCCCTAGATTCAATTCCTGGTACAAAAAAAAAAAAAAAAGTTTATATAGGGCTGAATACAAGAAACTAACACTCACACATGAATCTTCAGGTTTTCTAGAATAATTACAGACGGTATTAACATTCCAGGCAATGGTGTGCTATAATATTCAAGGAATATTACCATGAAGAAAAAGCTTATCTGAGCCTTGGTTTCCATGTCCTTTACTACAGATGTGTCACATAAACATGGCTGATTACTGGAATGGCTAAGCCCAGACTCCAGCCCTCAGGAGGTAGAGCAGATGCAGTTTGACCCAAAGACCTCATCAAAACTTACATTATCAGAGTACCAGCATGGTGTCTACTCCAACAAAAGTATTTTTAGGAGACAGTGTATTGCAAAGCTGATAGATTACCTCACAGAAGCTGATGATGAAGGCAAGATCTCTCTTTGAGCCATTATAAAATTCTTCATACTATTGAGACTTTGACTGCTAATATGAGTATCAATACAGAAATTTAAAGATATAGTCAAAAATAAAATCACAAAGTTTCTGCTGCTCATTCTGTTAGCTAGTTAATAGGGTGCATTTTTCATAGATTTTTGATTGAGATAAACTGGTCAGTTTTAGAAGTAAAATATTAGTTGTGCATTAATAGTTGTTGCTTTGGTGTACAATGAATAAGAATTTTATTTGCTTTCTGGATATCAAATGACATTTTTCAATTTACAGAGAAACAATATAGCTGCCATTTTGTACTTGCATAACAAACATTTTAGCATTATGATTGATATGTTTGGTTTAATCTTTACTTTTTATTCTGTTGAGTTTTCAGTATTGATTTTTATCTATAGGTTTTAAAGTGTGCTTTTTAAAAAGTAGCACTGTTGGTGTAAAGGCAAAGTACTAATTTACATATCATTTTGAAAGAAATAACCTTTCTTTTTAATCATTTAGTCTTAGATATGGTGTGTAACTATACAGACAAGTGTTTTTGCACATTCATTTCAATCACTATGATAATAAGCTTAAAGAGATAAAAGCTGTTCTATTTCTTATTCTGTATTGTTAAACCTGTGCAAGTATTTCAATTACCATAATTCAGAAAAAGTTTTATGGCTTAAAATTCTAAGGTAATATATTCCCTTTCTTGTATTCAATTTCATTTTTTTTGTATTCAGACAAAAGTACCTGACAGCTGCCTTTGAATATGTTTTGTAGGTATTTGAAAAGAGTAAAGTATGGGGTAGGAATGAAAAAAAAAAACGGATAGAACAAAGTTGATTCTGACAAGCTATCATGTGATAAGAAAGAATAAGATATTTTTGTGTATTATATGGTACTTAGATAAAAATAGCTTGAAACTGCAGTAGCTACTTTATTTTTTAAGTTTTTATTTTTTTAACTATCACATTGAATTCACCTGCCTCTGCACGTGTTTGCTGGCCATTTGGTTAATAAATATTTAGAATCACTTACTGTTTACTTACTAGATCCTAGGAAAAAATATATAGGGTCCCAGAAAAAAAATAGATACAGTTCCAACTTCTGAGATGTTTCTAGTAGAAGCAGATCTCATACAACCTGATGTGAGTGATCCGTATCATGTATACATAAAAACTTCTTATAGATCCTTGTTTCTTATTCAAGGCATGTTACCATCTGTTGTTCTAATGGTGAAACTGTTTTGGAGACTTTTGCCTTTTAGTCACTTATGATTAATAGTTATATTTCTTTACCATTTTGTTTGGGACTGTGAACTATGATTGACTGAAGATGTTTTTGTCTCTTTCGTTAGTAATCACCTGACAGTAACATAGCCTAGATAAAACACTCTATGTGCCTCTCTTTCCCCTCTCCAAGTCACTGGATTTGGACTTTTTTTTTCTTTTTACTACTTTTCCCTACCTTTCAAATCAGTACCATTATCTACCCAATTGGTCGTGCTTAAAATCTCTAAATTATTCTTGATTCTTCTCATTCAACATATACACTAAATCAGCAAGTTCTGTCAACTCTATATCCAGAACTTATTTCAGATGTATCTAAAGTATGTACTGTTCTTCACTCCCTTATCAATAATGTTCATAAAT
The DNA here is from genome assembly GCA_004024805.1 of Geosciurus inauris. Classification (NCBI taxonomy): domain Eukaryota; kingdom Metazoa; phylum Chordata; class Mammalia; order Rodentia; family Sciuridae; genus Geosciurus; species Geosciurus inauris. The sequence continues at coordinate 288,993 of PVHX01000186.1, read as the reverse complement.
AATATCTTATTGAACTTTTTAAACAGTAATGTCTGGGTACAAATTACAATCTACTATTCTTTACTACTCTTGGGAATTTCCTAGTGACAGATCTAACCATGCACATCACATATTATTTTATGTCTTAAAGTGCAATAAAATTTGAGATAAATGAAAAGTAAAGAATGCTAAGATCAAATTGTAAAAAACAGAACAAAAGAAAAAACCTTGAAAATTCAAAATGAAATTTTATAACCAGAATCCAGTGCATGATAACACAGTGAACAGGCTCTATAAATATCAAATTTTCAAAAAAAGTTCCACAATTTTGAATCTGTACACAATACTAAAATATTAAATTTGGAGAAATCAGAGACTTCCAAATCTTAAAATATTTAATAGTGGCATAATATGTATATGTCATTAGTTTATTCTTGAGACTTTTTTCTAGTTTATAGCAGAATAAATTTGAAAATACTAAAAATTATAAAAAGTGACACTTTGGGAGGCTGAGACAGGAGAATCATGAGTTTAAAGCCAGCCTCAGCAACAGCGAGGTGCTAAGCAACTCAGTGAGACCCTGTCTCTAAATAAAGCACACAAAATAGGGCTGAAGATGTGGCTCAGTAGTTGAGTAACCCTGAGTTCAATCCCTGGTACCAAAAAAAAAAGGTGGAAAAAATGTATTGAGGAGCAACATAAGTGACTTAATCAACATAAGTATGAATTATTAAAGCTTAAGTTGAAGAGAACTTGGTAGAAAAAGAAATGGTGAATGGCCTGGATAATCCTGTGTGTATGGTTATCATAATATTGACATCTATATACTCGTTCTAGAAGTATATGTCAATTTATCATTATAAACAAATATTAAAGTGCTTCCATTTAAAGTTGATATTCATTCATTAACAGCATAAATAAAAGAGAAAGTTTTCTATTTTATCTCTACAACCTTCCAGTCAGGTAAACCTGGACAAATACCTTTGCCTTTTTGATCTTTGCATTTTTAATCTTAGTTCCTGCCCTTTGTAACTCAGATTATTGTAAGGATGAAAACTAACACATCACCATCAGTATGAATTAATCAGTAAAATGTAATAGTCAATAAGAAGTATTTTCATAGAATGTGCTATGATCTGAATGGTTGCATCACTCCAAATTCTTACATCGAAATCCTTACCACAAAGGTGATGGAATTAGGAAGGAGGACTTTGGAAGGTGTTTAAACATGAGAGTAAAACACTCTTAAGTGGGATTAGTGTTCTTATAAAAGACATCCAAGTGAGGCTCTTGCCCTTGTCCTATATGTAGACACAGAAATACCATCAATTAATAAGAAGTTACTTCTAAAAATAATATGGTTTCTTCAACAAAGTAGTAACAACCCAAGTAATTCCTAGTTTACTATTTTGTGAAACATTGAATTAAGTAGGTCCAAGACAAAATTGATAATTCATTTACAACATAATCTATCCACTTAATAAGTGTCCATACAAATATGCACTTATAAGTTTTATAATTAACTATCTATTACTTTAGCTTTCTTGACTGTATGCACAACATGAGCAAATATAATCATCTGGGAGGAAGAAAAACAATATTAATATTTCAGGCAATACATTCAGAAAGTCATGGATTGCAATATTGTCTGCTATTTAAGTCTTTTGATGATAGAAAATATATATATTTCTCATATATATATCTCACATATATTCAATGAAACAATACTTTTACATAAATTTTTTTTGAAAGGTTGTGTTTTATATAACACTTAATGTTACTTACCATTGTGCCATGTACATAAAAACATGCTTACTGTATTATATCTATTTTTATATCAGTGTACTACAAAATAGAAGTAGCACTTATTATGGTCAGTATTTACTGAAAAATACTAGTTGTGAATATTATATTACAGTTGAACATAAAGCTATCAAATCTGAAGTCATTCCCAAGATTTTAAGAAAGTGAGCTTGCTCTAAAGAATAATACTGGAACCATTATATGGATCAACTCCATGAATACAAGTTTTGATATACCATTTGCTCTAATACTATCTAATGCATTCAGTATTAAAGAACAATTAGAAGTTTCATAACTTTTTCAGAAACAATTATTTACTTGTTTTGAATATGCCCATTTAAGTTAATGTTCTACTGACATGCTTTTTAAAAAATGTAATTCTCACTACCCCTCAGGAACCGTATTTAAGCTATTTGTGTGAGATATCAAGAACAAAAGCCTAAAGTCCTATTTATATGAAAAAAAAATGTCCTTCAGCCAAATGTACAAAGAGAACATAAACTCATGCATATTTAATTTTTCTTCTCTTCTCTAGGCAGTAGCAAATAACCCATTTTTAGAATATTTAATTTACTCAGCACAGATGTGAGTCAATGTCAGAAACAACAATGATTATTTGGATTATAACTGCTCATGAACAAGAACCATGTCTTAACCATATTTTGCCCTTACGTGCTGGCATAATACTTGGGACAGAATAGATAATGTAAAATGTTTATTGGATGGATAAAATTATATCAAGAAATGTAATCAGTGTGTGCCACCTAAAATATCAAATGGTATATGAACCATTCAATGTATATACACTGGTGTTATTTACTGTAATGAATATAAAAATTTTTGGAATTATTAAATTAAATATTTTTTCTTATATGTTTGCTAATCAGCTTAGCTTTTATTTTTCCTCCAGAAAGCATCGTGAAACTGAAAGGTTATATTTCTGATGACTCAACCTGAGGTTTTCAGTTTATTTCAGTTACACAAAGAATTGCATGCTTCACTCAGAACCTGTCTAAAAAGATCCAATTCCCTCTTCCAGACTCACGATTTTGTTCTTATAGCCTTCCAAATACTTTCAGTACCTTCCCTTTTTTAGTAATTTTTTCAAAGGGATAAAAAAATTCCACTGATTACCCTTTATTTGCTTAAATCTTTGAAGAATTAGATACAAAGGAAACAAAGCAAAAATGCATTTTAGGAAATGTTTGAAATAGAGAAACCAGTTTTAAAAGTGTAAATATTATAAAATTAGAATAAAAAATTTTCTCTCATTTTTGAAACATATTTAAATAATCATGTTTATGTTTTAGAATTTTGTGTCTAAAGTAAACTTTATACATAGGAAATAAACTAAATTATACCTTTACATATTTTATAAAAATCTTAAGTTCTTTTATCTAGAATACGCAGACATAGGATGTATTTTAATAGTTTTAAATTTAATATCATAATTTCTCATTTATTTTAAGCACAAATTACTGATATTTTAGATAATGTATACCATTAGGAATTCTACTGTGATTATTAGTATCCACATTTAAAAAATATAGACCTATATTATATTTTGACATGATGATAAATAAGGATAGCTCATAATTTTATAGATTTATTATCTGCCTTTGAAATGTATCAACTACTTTTTAGAGGGAGAAACATCTTCTGTAATTATGGCTTTATAACATTTCTGTACTTCATTGGCTTCCTAAGTTCTACTGAAGTTAAATAATATTGTATTCAGGCAAAACTGTTAATGATTTTTTTCTAGATTTCACTAGAGATACTTATTTATTGATTACCTTAATATTAAATAACTCTTGCAAAAGATTAAGTATCTCATAAAATATAAAATTGATGATAATTCTCATTGTTGTCACAACATCTTATTAAGGTTTCTATAAAAATACCAAATATTCTACATTAATTTAGCTCTGAAATTATTTCAGATACATTATGGTTTTCAAATTTGGGAATTACTGAAATAGACTAAAGACAGTATGCAATGTGCTGTTTTTTCTTTGTATTATACTTTTATGGTTTATGGTTGTTTGTGTTCATTTTTTAAGATTTTTCATTTTCAGTTCCTAGAGGACTGAAAATTTCACTTATTAATGTCTTCAGATAAGCCTGTAAATCAACATGTATGCATAACAATGACAACAAAAATGATCATTGTTACAATGTTACATGACACACCCCAGGGACTAGTTTTACTTTAACTATTATTGACTAAGCAATGGAAATTATTCAAATCTTAAGTCCAAAAAATTGTGTCCAATGTTGTATCCTTCACAATGCCAATCACTACATTATGTCTCATTTTAAAAAATCATTTGATTTTCACCTGTAGTGAATTAACAATGAGACATGATCTGGAGTGTTAAAATCTGGAAATGTAAGTAAGTGCTTATTCTAATTCTTTAAGAAAAAGCTTTATTGACGTATGAATGATATACAAAAACCTGTACTGTTTAATGTATACAACTTCTTAAGTTTAGAAATAAGTACATACCCATGAAACCACAATCCCACTCAGTGTCATAAACTAACACCATAACCTCCAAAAGTTTCTTCCTATTCTTTTTTATATTTAATTATTGTTATTATTTTTAATAAAAATACAATGTACATTTTAGCAAAAACTTAAGCATACTTTTCAGTATTTTTAACTATAGAAAGTAAACTATATAGTTGATTTCTAGAAATTGCTTCCCTGGTATCAGGGAAGCTTTATAAACTTTTTGCTAATAATTCTATTTCTTCCTCCTCCCAGCTATTGGCAACTAACATTCTATGACTCTCACCCTTTATGAGTTTTCCTATTGTAGATTCCATATGTAAGTGATTTGATATATTATTAGAAATTTTTATTGTACTTAACAATGTCCTCCAGATTAATTGATGTCACAAATGGAAGGACTGAAAAGCATTTCATTATATGTATATGCATGCCAATATTTTATGCATTCATCCATTAGGGGATATCTAAATTGCTTCCAAAGTATTGGTTTGTCTTGCTATAATGAACTTGGGAGGTCATGTATCTCTTCAAGGCCCTTATTGCAATTTCTTTGAATATATAACAAAATTTAAAGGATGGTTAGACCATATGTTCCAATTTTTATTTGCTGATATTTTTTCAGAAGGTCACCCAAAATACAGAACATAAAAAGGATAGTCCCTTCACAAAATGGTGATAGGTAAACTGGATATCACATTTAAAACCCCACACCTTGTAAAAATATCAATTTTTAAAAAAGTTTAGCACATATAACCTGAGCCAAAAATTCCTGGAAGAAATGTAAGGATAAAGCTCCTTGACACTGACTTTGGCAATGAATTTCTTGAAATAGCACCAAAACCACAGGCAATAAAAACACAAATAAACAAATGGAACTATATATTTACTATATACAGTAAAAGAAACAATCAACAAAATGAAAGATTAATCAACAGAATGGGAGAAAATATTTGCAAATTATTTGCAATAGTCAGCTTTTGCCACTGCAATGAAATATCTGACGTAGGCTACTTATAAAGTCAAGAGAAGTTTGTTTTAGCTCATGGTTATGGAGATTCAAGTACTAGAGTGGCTACATAAGTTTAAGTTTCCAGCAAGGGCAGCATATTGTATTGAATGTGAGTGTGAGAATGTGTGCTCACATCACAAGCTAGGTTGGAGAGAGAGAGAGAGAGAGAGAGAGAGAGAGAAGCCTGGTGGGGTTACACAGTTTGCTTCCAAAGTACAATCCCAGTGATCCAAGAATCTCTAAGTCAGCCCCATCTCTTAAGGTTCACAGTACCTTCCAATACTGCCATTCTGGGGATGCAGGCTCTTCATATGGACCTTTAGGGGACCCTCATCCAAACTATAGCATCATATATCTGAAAAAATTTTAATATTCAAAATATATAACGAATTTCTTAACTCAATAGCAAAGCAATACTATAATTAAATCACAGATTGATGTTCTAATTAACCAACAAGATTTCACAAATCAAAATCATAATGAGATTGCACCTCAAACCTGTTAGATGGATAATATTAGGAAAAAAAGAAAAGGTAAAGATAAAGATTGGCAAAGATGTGAAGACAAGAGAACCCTTGTAAACTGTTGGTGGGAACACAAGCTGGTGTAACTACTATGAAAATAGTGTAGTTGCACTAATATAATAAAGAAGATGATTTGTACTTAAGTAAAAAGATCAGAGTGGACAAATACAGGAACATTGTAGGCTATATTGATTATGTAGAAATTATGACTTCATGACTGTTGGAATTGGATAAATTTGATGTTAAGATAATGGTTTGGTTGGAACTGTGGTATTTACCTTTATAATTAAATAATTTTTGAATATTTAATTCCTTATTTAAAAATATTTCAGTTTAAAAATATTTTTAAATTGAAGCTAATTTTATTTTACATGTATTCTTATTTGTTCTAATTAGTTACACATGAGAGTAGAATGGATTTTAACACATCATACATAAATGGAGTATAACTTCTCATTCTTCTGGTGGTACATAATGTATGTAGAGTTACACACACTACATAAGCATATATGCACATAGGGTAATAATGTCCAATTCATTCTACTATCATTCCCAACCCCATTCCCCCTCTCCTCTCCTCTCTTCACTCCCCTCTGTCTAGTCCAAATTACCTCTATTCTCTTCTCTCCTTTATTAGGAATTAGCATCCATATATCAGAGAAAACATTCAGCCTTTGGTTCTTTAGGATTGGCTTATTTCACTTAGCATAATATTCTCCAGTTCCTTCCATTTACCTGAAAATGCCATAATTTCATTCTTCTTTAAGGTTGAGTAATATTTTATTGTGCCTACATATACCACAGTTTCTTTATCCATCAATCTGTTGAAGGACGTCTAGCCTGGTTCCATAGTTTAACTATAGTGAATTGAGCTGCTATAAACATTGATGTGGCTGCATCACTGTGGTATGCTGATTTTAAGTCCTTTAGGTATAAATGGAAAAGTGGGATGACTGGGTCAAATGGTGGTTTCATTCCAAGTTTTCTGAGAAATCTCCATACTGCCCTTCTATAGTGTTGCCGTCCCACCAGCAATGTGTGAGTGTACCTTTCTCTCCACATCCTTGCCAACACTTATTGTTGCTTGCATTCTTGATAATTGTTATTCTGACTAGAGTGAGAAAAAAGAAACTCAGAATAGCCAAAGCAATCCTTACCAACAACAGCAACAAAAAAGTGAAGAAGCTGGAAGCATCACAATTCCAGACCTTAAATTACACTACAAAGCCATAGTAACAAAAACAGCATGGTATTGCCATCAAAACAGATACAAAGACCAAAACAGATATAGACCAATCATACAAAATGGAAGACTCAGAGACAAGCCCACATAAATACAGTTATCTCATACTAGAGAAAGGCGCCAAAAACACACATTGGAGAAAAAAATAACCTCTTCAACAAATGGTACTGGGAAAACTGGAAATCCATATGGAGCAAAATAAAATTAAACCTCTATTTCTCACCCTTCACAAAAATCAACTCAAAGTGGATCAAAGACTTGGCATTAGAATAGAGACCCTGTGCCTAATAGAAGAAAAAGTAAGCCCAAATTTCTCCATGTCGGCTTAGAAACTGACTTAGGAAGACTCCTAAAGTGCAAGAAGTAAAAATCAAGAATCAGTAAGTGGGCTTGGTGCAGTGGTGCACACCTGTAATCCCAGCACTTTGGGAGGCTGACACAGGAGAATCGTGAGTTCAAAACCAGCCTCGGCTAAGGCAAGGTGCTAAGCAACTCAGTGTGAGACCTTGTCTCTAAATAAAACACAAAAAATAGGGCTGGGGATGAGGCTCAGTGGTCGAGTACCCCTGAGTTCCATTCCCAGTACCAAAAAAAAGAATCAATAAGTGGGTTGGAATCAAACTAAAAAGCTTCTTCACAGAAAAGGAAACAATCAATAATATGAAGAGAAAGCCTACAGAATGGTAAAAAATCTTTACCGCACACACCTCAAATGGAGTATTAATCTCCAGGATGTATAAAGAACTAAAAAACTTAACACTTAAAAAACAAATAACCCAACCAAGAAATGGGCAAAGGAACTGAACAGACACTTCATAGCAGAATAAAATTGATCAACAAATATATGAAAAAATAAAGCTGATTTTAAATTTGTCTAAATAACTTGAGAAAATTTTCTTCTCAAAAAAATATCCTAGAGAGCTCTTTCTTACATAATCTCCTAGAATGTAAACAAACATAGCAATATATGTAATCTGAAAAATATTGCTGAATGGCTTATCATACTACTCTTTTCTGCTCAATGCACTGCCAAACCTCACATAAACTTACAAAGATGCAGCTCTGGTCATCATTTTTAAAATGTAGTGAAAGAAGCTAATTAGTATAACCTGGGCCTAGAATTGCCCATCTTTGACTCTATGTGATTTTCTATGACTTCCATAATAGCCTCTCTAATATGTAACAAATACATCTCTCAATCTTCTGTTACTACCTGTAACCATCTAACTCAGCAATGTTAGTACCTTCTATTTGAACATTCTTCTAAATCCAACTTCTGATTCCAATATTAGTTTGAAAACAAAATTCAAAGCTGTGGAAGATGCTTACAGAAGATATTACAGACGTATGCATGAAGTTTATGGCTTTAAGTTAACATATGCAGGAAGAATAAAATCTCATCATTCTTCCTTGCTAAATATTCTGAGGGTAGGGTTGCCAGATTACCAAATTAAAATTTCAAAATATTCAGTTAAATTTGAACTGTAGGCAAATGTACTTTTTTAGTATAAAGACACGCCAAATATTATATAGGACTAACTTGCCTTCCTGCCTCCCCCTCCTCTTTCTCTTTTACCATTTCTTTTTTGTATACCTATATTTATAATTTGAAATTTCAATTTAGTTCAACATCCTGTATTTGTCTGGGAACCTTACTGGAGACATAAGCTTGATCCATTTAAGAATGTCCTCAATATTCCTTACCTTATGTCTTTTCTATAGAATGTGTCCATGGCTTACTTTAACAAAGTTGGTTACTTCTTCTCTGCTAAACACTGGAGAAAATCAGCCTTGAGGGATATTGTAGAATAGTTCAGTTATAATCTTCCAAGCTACCATATTTAAACTCAGCAGTAAATTGTATTCACTTATGGACCAATACCAATCAGCAAAAACATATGGAAATAATAAATACTAATATGTAAAAAGTCTGCTATTTGAAAATTTATATAATTTCTGTACTTACTTGTACAACCTTCTTCACCCTTTCTCCTTTAAGTATCTAGTGCCTACCTCATGTTCATTATCCCTGTTTTCATGTGTTACTCATGGTTACTTATTCATATGTTCAGGTAATTTCCTGTTTAAACTTTTCATTTTTCTATTTTGTTATTGTTTGGAAGGCAGAGATGGCTATTTTATTTATTGTAAACATGAAAGTGGCTATCTTGGATTGAAAAATGTCAAAGTAAAATTTTGTGCTTCAACTTCACTTTGAAGTATATATTTATCATTGCATTTGGCATGCAACATATGTGCTTTATTTGTATGTTCCTCTCTCCAGCACACTATGAGATTTTTGGCTATAATATCTAATCTTATTTCTTTATTTAAAGTTTAAAAACAGAATGATCTCAGTGTTAAAAAGACCTTCGATTTACATTAGTATAACTTGGGAAGATGAGTCAAACTGTCCTTGAGGTTAGCTTAACTACACAAAATAATCCTACATTCTCTGGAGAACATGAACTATAACATAAGATGGATGATCATGTTCAACATTGGCCTAAGATTGCAAAAATTATTTCCTGCTAGGAAATATCAAGGCTTCTCTTTAGGAGTTAAAGTCAACTCTAACCAACTTCCTCTAGTGAGAATCTTTCCCTACTTTATTTCCTCTCAGTAGCTCACATGAGACTCACCTGATCCCAACAACAAATTTAACTATGTCTCTAAGTCAGTCGTGGTCATATTTTATATTTCTTGAAATATTAGTTATTTTTGCATTTTGTTCTGAAAAACTTAGGAGTCTGGGGAATCAACCCAAATGCTTCTTATATCGTGATTTTTTTCCTCCTTGAATTTAATTTTAGATTTTAGAAGGCAATAAAAATAAATCTACTTTTCACAGTCGAAATTAACATTTTGAAAGTACACAATACAAAATAACTAAGTCTTGATGTGTTTGCAAAGGGCTTGTGTAGTACCTCTGACTTTATTCACTTCAAATGCATTTTTTTTTTCCTTAGTACAGAGGATTGAATCCAATCACTGAGCCACACCCCCAGCCCTTTTTATTTTTTGTTTTGAGACAGGGTCTTCCGAAGTTGCTCAGGGCATCACTAAATTACTGAGACTGGCTTTGAACTCATGATCCTCCTACCTCAGTCTCCAGAGTCACTGGGATTACAGGTTTGGGATTACAGTCACTGGGATTACTGCCACCACACCCAGCTCTCAAATCTATTCTGGTTAGTCACTTTGTTCTAGAATGACCCAGAATTCTGTAACAAACAGCTTTTGTTCTGAATTACACCCCTAGAAAAGAATATGTGTGAAATAGAATGCTATTAATTTTAAATCAGGATAAGTATCAGTATTTAATTTTATTCATAGTATATACATAATTTATTTAATGTTTACAAAATAATAAATTGTTTTATTTTATTGGACATCTACAAAGCAGTGTAAATCTAAAAAATATAGGCTCTGTTTAGAATGTTAATTTAAGTCAATTATGTTTGAGAAAGACTATATAATTTTTCACATATATAATCTATAATTTAAAAAGGATGACTCTAAAATTTCCATAGACTATTTTATTGTACAGCTTTAAGTAACACTTAAACACCTGATTAAATACTTTTAATTATTTAATTTGTTCATGTGTATGTGTGGATGTATATGTATTTGTGCATGCCTTTCTCCATAAATATATGTCTAACATTTTTGGCTAAAAATAATACCTATACATTTTTTTCATTTGCTTTTACAACTGATATGTTGAATATTCTAGAGAAAACTGGAAAATCCTTTTTAATGTTGACAGAATTATGATTTTAAAACTCAGCTCAGTCTTCAGTCTTTCCGAACAGGACTTTTTTTGTGGTCTTAGTCAACTCCTTTTCCAGTTTCTCTCAAAATCTAGTCTAAATGTTTCACAACCTTCAATGTCTCCACTAAATTCTTCCTCCTTCATCTTGAGCTTTCATCTTAATTCCTTTTACATTAGGAACCCTTTCAATTTCGAGAGGTATGCTATACAATCTAAATACAGGGTCACATTCTCAATATTTGATATTCCTACTCTCAGAATTTAGTGGAGAATCAAGGAAAAGATTTTTGAAAGATAGTTAAAAGTCATGTAAATTTCAAATACAGGTCTTCCTTGGATTAAAAGTAAGACCTAATTCAAGTCCTTGAAGATTTGTGTTTTCCTTTTACTCACGCTAAAAGTTGTAGTCACTGAGTCTCACTTTTTAAACAGATGCAGCTTCTGCTTCTCCATCATTTCCTATTTGAAGTATTGCAACTACCTTCACATTGGTCTTTTTGGTTCCTGAAGAGTTCTATTCCTCTAAAATCAAAGTTTCATTTTTACCAGTGATGCTTGACTTTGGCTTTTTGCTTACATCCCACATATTAATCTTTACATTTTATGCTCATCATACTTTCCTCTATTGAAACCTTACAAATTTTATCTAAAGGTAAACACATAGAAAATGTATGCAGCTATGGAAAACAGTAACACTTTGTAATCAAAATATTTTGAAATTGTTAATCTAGTATTTGTCATATTTTGAAGACAAATTTAAAAATTAGACTTTTGTGAAATTATTCTTAAATTGCAAAAAGTCAGTGTTTTCTAGAGGATAGTATTTTTTTTCTTTTATTATTGTCATGAATTTCAGAGTGATTATGTGTAGAGATGGAAAAGAACAACAACAACAAAAAGCAAATAATACAATCAAATGTAAGCTGATCTCTCTAGAGCATGAGTACATAAATATGTAAGTCTCTGCTTTGAGTTTTCCTGATTTTTGGGGGGGAAGATTTTTGAAGAGTCCCCATAGTTCTTTTTAATTTATAAATTGGCTTTTCCTACTTCAAACATTGCAAAGCTGGGTATGTATCATTGCTTAGCATTGTGCAGAAAAAGTTATTGAAATTTAGAATTTTAAAAGAAAAAATTGTCCTAAGTTCTTTTAGACATCAGTAGGGGAGATTTGATACCTCTTTTGCATATTGCCATGTTTCTGGGGATTCTTAAGGAACTGCGTGGAGATTAAAATTATGTGCCAATTAAATATGTCAATTTTATTTGTCTCTTATTTTGTGACATAAGAAATTAAAAATAACATGATTTGTGGGTCAAATAAAGTAATATAAAAGTGCACTTATGAAATATGTAGAATTTTCTATTGAGATAATAGAACTAAGAGGGATTTCAGATAATTTTATTTAAAAATTTAATCTCTTTTTTCATTCATGCATTATAATTATATGTAAAATATTGGGGCTAATTTTGACATAATTATAGAAGCATGGAATATAATGTACCCCAATTCAGTTTGAGTACTTCCTCCTTCCCTTCCTTCTCCTCTATCCTCCCCTTCTTCCTTTTCCTCCACTGGTCTTCTTTCTGATTATGTATAGCTCTTTTGAAAATTAGTGCTTTGTAGTTATACATAGAGTTGAAAAAATAATTTCTAAATAGTGTCTCTACTCTGTTGGCAAGATTATTTAAAAAGTATAGTATGTGTTAAAGGCAGAGTTTAAGTGGGTATAAAGTGAGAATTTCAAGGTACCGTATCTTACACTAGCCAAATATATTTTTCTAATATTGCCCCAGAAAAACAGATCACAACACCATGTCTTAGTCTTGTGCCTCAAAAGAGAGATGCTGTTTCAAAGATTGACTGCATTTGATTACATAGGCGGAAGAAAAATGTCTCATACTAAATGAGTCCCATAACAAGAATCCTAGAAAATTTGTCTGCTTCTCTTTTGGTTTCTTAGACTACTAAAACACATATTCCCACTATATCATATTAGTAGCCTGACTTCAAACTTCAAGACCTTATCACATGCATGAGACTTTTAACTTACAGTTTCCATCTGTAAAGGGTTGAATGTACTGCCTGACACAACTAATGTGCATAAATTTTAGCTACTATTGTAAATTTAGCTTGCACTTAATTTACTTTTTTCTTTATTGTTTAACTACAAGTGTATTTTTATGTTAATATCAGACTAGTTGCTAGGTTTTAGAAGGCCAGGTAATGTTTTGCTTTTTGAATTCTTAATAGAAATACTTTTCATAGAACTTGAATTAGGTTTACTACCTCAGCATATTTTTTCTAAAGCTAGGTTGGAAAGTCAAGAGATAAAGCTGGTTTGTGATTTCCTCAGAAATCTTCACAAACATAAAAGTGGTATAAAGCCATTATTCATACAAGCAAGCACAGTGGAGGTATTTTCAGTCTGTCAAGTTTGCGTTTTTAAAATGGAGAAAGCGTTATGAAAAAAAAATTGCTTTCCCCCTGTTCTGTTATCTGTTTCTTTGAATTTCAGGATACATTTGTAAATCAAATTGAGTTCTATCAGATCCTGCTCAAACCAGAAGAAGCTTAAAGCTTTAAGGAATGCTTTGAGGCATGCACAGGTTGGTTTGATGTAAAAGTGATTAAAATAGCATTGCAAGTTTTTAAGGCAATTCTGTCAATACAACTTAGTAGTAATAACAGTCTATATGGGTACATATTTTAAAATATAATAGGAAAATCAATTCAGCAATTAGTTGTTAAATCTTTTATGCACTAGTCACTGTTCAAAGGCTTAGAGGGCAAGTGGGAAATAACAAAAAATACTTAAACAAAATAAGTTTTCAGCTCTCTAGATATCACATAGATGTGAGAGTAAATTTAGAATAGTATTTTTAAACACCAAATGAAAGTATATATGTGTATACATTAGAAGTTTCTGAGATTGCTCAAGGATGTTTAGGTAGCGTCTATGATCTAAAAGTGAGATGGACCGATGTTGGTAGAATCTGACATTATTACTGTGGCTAGTTATGTTAGGCTCCTGATGAGGTTTGGGGACTGAAATCCTAAGACTTCTAGTAGAACCCTCTCAAGGAGGCTGTCTCGTCAATCTTTCAACCCAATGGAAGCAAATTCTTTGGTTTAGGTCTTCCTTCAAACCACCGATACATAGCTTAGATGATGGAGGCAGAATGAAGGAAGATATTTCTGCCACATTTAATGAATTCTTTTTTTCCACATTATCTTCTTCAGTCTCTCTCTTCTCATTACACTCAAACTCACAGCCTATCTTAGTCTCATCTCTCTGCTTTGGATAGTAATGCTGAAATGGTTTCTTTGTACATTGACACATATTAACAAATATTTACTGAACACTTACTATTATTAATGATAGAAATATAATGGTATGCAGACTATTTATATGGCTGCATCTAAATGAATACACTACATAAGGTAATATAAGTTAGAAAGAAAAATATAACAAGGTTCAAGAATGATATTTTTCTGGCTGATATTGTTTTTCATAGAATACCATGTACTCCTAATATATCTAAAGAGTCTGATTTTTAAGAAAAAATAATTTTTTTCAATCAACTACTTCTTTTGTCACATATAATTGTAATTGAACTGGACATGAGTGTTTTGGCATCTCTTGAGATTAAAGTCTAGGTTGTTTATTTTTTTGGTAATAAAAAGTTTGTTCTTTGAATGGTCTCTATTACTTATATCCAAAATCATCCCCAGGCATTGACACAAGTCAATTAACTCCTAAATACATGATTAATGAGATGACTAAATTGTCTATAACATGTGCATCTTAAAAAGAATACAAAATTTGGGGAACATGTATATGTTCCCTGAATTGTATCAATAGTGCTGTACTTTTATTTGTCATATATAAACCATTACTATTCAAACAATTTTGCCCAATTTTAATGTTATAGTTACTTCTAAACGAAAAGGAAATAAACTTTAAAACAAATATTCACAGGAGAATAATACAACAAATGGTCCAAGAGCATATAGTTTCAAGGAGAAAAGCTCCAAGTACATCTCTTAAATTGCTATGAAGGGAATCCTGAATTTTGGGGCTTTTTTAAAAATTATAAATATTATGTGTAACCATTTAATCATTAAGAAGTGTTGAAAAACATGTTATAAAATTTTAAACAAATTGTCATATGTATGAAATCATGACTTTTTCCTAAAATCTTCTCAAATCTTCTTCTTTAACTCAATTCTCAGGCCTTCTATCCAGAGCTAAAATGGTATTAAATTATGCCTTCTCCTAAATATATTGAAGTATTAACCCTTACTTAATACTTTATAATGTGTGTTACAAAGAAGTCAGAACACAGGGTCTCAAACACAGAGGCAAAATATCTACAGGCCAGTAAAACTTCCTGAGAAAGTAAAATTGCTGGAGGAAATAGAGTTGGTGTGTTATTTACTCATAACTCGGTGTCAATATAAAGCAGATGATGTAATAAAATTAAGAACTCACCATTTCAAAAGTGAAATAATTAACTATTTTATAGTAACAATGATTTATTTTTTCAAATACATACAGTAGTTGTGCATAATTGTCCAAAGCAGCATGATATTCAATAATACTTTAATCCATAAAGTAAGCATATTGCTTCTAACTAAAAATTAATGATAATGTAGGATTGATAATTTTAAAATAATATACAACTAAGTTAAACAACTTTCAAGTAGAAACTGAAAAATAAATGAAATGGTAATGTGTTGGTACATGTTTAAATTTATACTTGATTTCACAAATGTTATGATTTCTTTAATAACCCTGTACACTTTTCAGTGCTCTACTATTAATGAGGAAATAGGTGAAGAAAGCAAGGTTGACCACTCTTAGCCTCTAGTTATTGTTTTATTTCTCTCTCTCATGTGAAGCACATTTTCTCTGTATATCATTGTTATGTCTGTATCCCCTTATATCTTGCCGAGTGTGCACTAATTAGTCTTCTAAGAATAACCAAGGCAAGCTCTGTACTACTTGGTCTTTAATTATCTTCCCTGATCTCACATGTTGGGTGCCTCTCCACCACTGCCTATTGTCTTACTTTTTTTTCAAAGTGCTTTCTTCTTTGATGGAGTACATCTTTAAAGGATGCTCATACTCAACCTCACAACATTAAAACAGGGTCTAGTTTTCTCTATGTTGAATCCCTATCCCTGAAACACATAATCATTTCTCAATTATTTTTTATATGGTTGAATTCTATGGATCCATGATGCAAACAAATCTCAAGAGAATTCAGAAGACCTTTGTCAAAATCAAAATAACCTTTTAAAATTCATGTCATCTTATTTTTAAATAAAGCATATGAATATTATTATTATATTTACTCTTTAATGATAATCTAGTAGTATTCAAAATATTGAGATATTTGGAAGTAGTCACAATAAATTTCTTGCCTTTTGGGGGGTAGGATTTTTGCAGGAAAAAAAAACAAAAAGAAAATAATTGTAAATTTGGAGGCTACTATAAATGCAAGGTTTCACATGTTACCTCTGGAAAATCCTAAATGAATTATTTCAAAACAAATTTTGAATAAAGAAAAACATAAAAACTATATCATTTATCTTCCATATTAATGGCAAGCATGATAAATGGAATTTCATTACAATAGTCTTAAACCCATCTTAACATAAGTTTATGTAAATGTTTTGATTAGTTGTCCCCGTGCTTATAGCCAAAAAGGTATCAAAATTTATGCTTTGCATTAAAGGACTCAAAAGAAACTGAGGGGATTTTGATATTTTTATTCTCTTTCTTATTTTTTTGTATGTATATACCACCTCAATTTTCTGAAGTCATTAACCATAAAATATACACTTAGGAAAAAGTGTGACCTTGGGAATTCAAACTGAACATATAAAAATGCCCAGCACCTGGGCTTGCCCCCTACTGTGACACCAAGTGTCATACTTCATCAGCTGAATGCTGTGTGACTGACAAGAACCATTGCTGTTCTTCAGAGAACATGCAAAAGAGCCATTTATACAGACACATTTTCATCACCAGTAAGAAATGCCAATGTCTATAAATAGTTTATCCATGAAATAAAGGCATAAAACAGTAAAATTGTTTTCATAGTGCCAAATCATTCACTAAACAGTTGTCAATTGAAAATTTAGCAACTAAAATTAAAATCAGCATAATCACCTATGCAAGAAATTATGTATGTGCAATTTATAGTGTTTGGAATTTCTAAATGTTGAAGTTAATACAATTTTTGCCATTCTTTTTTTAAGAAAAAATATCTAAAGAAAAATTTAAAGTTACTAAAGTGCTAAACATTTTTTATTCAGGAAAAAAACTAAAAGTCTATTTCTTTGCCTTAAGAAAATGTCTGTGAATTCACTTTGATATGAGAAATTCTGACAAGTCCACAAATGAATAGTTCTGAGTCAGATTTTGAAATATCCTTTTAATCAGAATGAAACATAGTTTTGGTGAAGTCATTTTTTATCTGAATTTTTTTTTAGTAGAGAATTATGAAATTTTTGTGACTGAGTAAATTTTGTCTTCAATTTCAGTAGCATATTTAAAACCAGTTTTACCAAATAAACACACAGGAGTATGAACATGATTGGGCACACAACTTTAGATAGAGAATGACACTGAAAAAAAGTCAATTCTTTCACTTCTATTACTTGACATACCATTGAAAAGAACAAACTTATTTGCCACAGTGAACAGTATCTGTAGACTTAGTGAATTTACAGTTTCAAACAGTTCTAAACCCTGTATATTTCCTAATGAAACATTCGTAGAAAACTCAGTGTAACACCTGCCTCTATGTTATTTGGCTGAAGTAGGAAAACAAAATTCTTGTTATAGGAATGAAGTGTCATTTTATTTGAAGAAAATGACCAGTATTTTTGCTCCAATCCATTTATCAATATACAACATATCATGTAAAAAGTATTTGTATATTCAAACTTGCCTATTAATTTATTTTTTAAGTTTATATTACTGGAATTCCTGTGTTGCTGAACATATTAATGTAATTAATTGGAACATACTTATTTCTATGGTTATATATCAAAATTATTTCTTTTAGAGAGGGTTATTTAGGTATTTTAATTTTAATAAGTAAAAACCTTAATTGATAAAAGTTATACTCTAAAACTTTTATAAGAAATCATTTAAATGATAATTCCTTGTTTTTAGAGCTAAACAGGAGAATCAAAAATATACTCATAACATCAGCTGAAATGAAAAATCATGATTCTTCCTTTTTTTCTATATTCAACCCAGTTCATAAATCCAGAGCCACTAACTGAATAGAATATGTGGTTTCCTTAAGGAAAATATCCTGCAATGCCACCTCAAACATATGCCATAGTTATTCCTCTACCTTTTAACACAGGGACTTTTGGCCACAGGTAAATATAAATTCACAGGGAAGGAGTTATATTCAGATATTCAAGGTTACAAAATAAAGTGTCCTAGCTGACACTGATACAGGAGCTCTGAAGGCTCTTCATTTTTCTTATTGGAATTGAAGCTTATGAAGATCAGTGAGTAAAGTGGCTGTGGCTTAATTCTTTCTCAGACTGCGCCTGAAGAATTCACAACTCAATAAGTGATTATTTTCCTTATTCTTGGATGCAAAATTAGGATGAATATTTATCAGCTGGTAGAATCCTCATATGACCTGACGTTTGGAACAAGAGTCATGTAGTAGGGACCTAAGTGAGCCCATTATTAGGCCTCAAGTTTGAAAGAAATGTTCTAGGTAGTTCGACTAGTTTGTTAGTATGAATCTTTACTTGACTTTAAAGTTGAACCTGGGTTTCACATTGATCTTTCTGGTAATATCTGAGTGCTATATTGTGGCCACCAGAAATACATGTATTTCCTGGGATAGAACTCATTTGATGGAAAAAAGGACTAAATTATGAGATGTTAGTCATCCAAATAAAGGAATACTTTTGATTCAATGCCCCCCCAACCCAAATATACTCATAAGGTTTCCAAGATGTATTTTGAGATACATTTTTAATTAGGAAGCGTAAGTGTTGGTGGAGAGGTTAATTGAGGATTCTCTTTTATAGTGCATAACTCACCTTTTCTTTGAGTACTTGGGAACCAGTAAGATTATCCAACAAAGTATACAGCATAGTGTCTATAAATACCTCAACTCTCTGGACTTAATTGCTGTGAAAATGTAAATTATTCAGTGAAAATTTAATTTACTTTATCTTGATTCCACCTTTAGAGATTACTCTATAATTTATAGAAGCATTTTGAAATAACTTTTAGGAAGAATGTTCTAATCTGAAACAAGCCATGACATCTATTTGGACATTGAAGATTTATAGAGTGAAGCTATGAACAGATTCTTTCAGATGAAACCTACTATACATATCCTGTAGTTATAAGCCTTACATTTTTTATTAATTAAATGTGAAAATAAAGTTGGTTTTACTATTGTCTCAACCCCACAGAGACATACAGACAAACAGATACACACAGAAAACCAAAAAGATATATAATGAGGTATTATGGTAACTGAACATAAGAAAAAATATAAAAACTCACAATTAATGATATTACTCCTTTGCTTTTCTTTTTAATTGTAATTATTTTATTAAGTAGCTAAATGAAAATAAATTATATTTTTGAGTCCTTACTATAGTTTAAGCCACTAAAATTTTTTCTCAAATGGCTATTACCATAATTACATGCATTCTTTTAGTAAAAGATGATTGAAATATGTATCATAAACTTTATAATATGATTAAATAGCACTAAAGCACAGCAGTTAAATATATTTTTAAAATTATAAAATGTATCGTTAGTTTAGGTCATTCCCTGGTGGTCACTTAGCAATCAGAAGGAGCAGAGACAAGGTAATTGAAGACAGTACCATATCCTCGACACAAGACATGGAAGCTGTACAAAATATCTGAATAAAAATATGATCAGAATAAAAGTATGATACCTGAAATCAGATATATCAACACAAGTTTAAAGTATTATTCATTTTGTAAATTATGATAATGATTTGATTGTTGCATTTATTTAAAGAGGGTGATTAAGAATATATACACTAATAGATACATTCATTGAAAATATTTAAAAATCTACAGTGTAGATATTTTGATATCCTCAATTGAGAATTATCAAATTTTTAAAATGTTATATTATTAAAATGACTAAATTCATGCATAAATATACATTTATTTTGGTAAATATAAAAACCATAATTTAAGAATTAGGATATTTTAGTTCAGTAACACATGTTTGAATTTTAATGACTGAAAACTTTTTTTAATATCTCTTTCTATTTTCTATGAGAGTTGCCATACAAATGTGCTCTTTGGCCTAGCAGCATCAGCATCACTTTAGAAACTCCCAGAAGTAGTTCTTCTACCCACTACAGGCCTATTCAAATAGAAACTGCTTTAACATGTTCTCTAGATGATGCCAAAGTAACCAAACACATAAGGAAACTATTATTTGAAAATAAATTTCATCTTTACATGTGCCAGAAACTCTCAACTGCTTATCTTCGAAGGATGTGTTTTCAAAATTCCATAAAGTTCACTAGGAGTTGTGTACTCATTTTGATTAAAATGCACTAATAATATTGATCACTTTGTGCTAGTTCTATTTGTATTGTTTACTATTTGGTTTACTATTTGTATTGTTACAATAACTAGAAAATGTATTTTTTAATGTTTTGTTTTTTATTATACAACAGCTTTTAACACATGACAAAAGAATTAAAATTAGCACCACTCTTTTGTAGCAGTTATTTTGTGGAAACTATCGATTAACACTACAAATGTCTAAAATTAAAAGTATCTAAGAAATAAAAGATATGCAACAGCTCAAATTTTCGTACTCTGCTGAAAAGTGTTGAACTACTCTGGAAAACTACTTGACCATGTTACCAATTCTAAATATGTGAATACTCTATATTCTTTGACCTACAATTTCCATTGATAGGTGTATCCAATAGAAGCATGTGTATTTTTTCACATGTATTTCAACAAAAATGAGATTGATGAGAATATTCAGAGGAATATAATGAACACAATGGAAGTCCTCATGGAAATCAACAACAAAGCAGATAAATAAATTTTGGTATATTAATTCACACAATGAACACATAAACTAATACTTTAAAGATGAAAAACTAAGAGAAATGACTCACATCTCATGTTTGGCCCTGGAAATCAGTAATATAAGTATTATTATGCTCTATAAATACAACTGTGCAATGTGTTATCTCTTACCATGTGCCTCTTCCATTTAGCATATTTACAAGGCTTATCCATCCTGCAGCATGGTTATGTTATTTATGGGTGAATAATACTATACTACATAGATACAGGGTACATGTTTTTGTATTTATCAGTGTGGGTTGATTCCACTTTTAGCTATTACAAAGAATGCTGCTTTGACCATATGTGTACAAGATTTGTGTGGATGTGGTTTTGGCTCTGGGGCATATACCTATAAAAGAAATTGCTAGGTCCTATGTTAAATATAAATATGTTTAAATTTTTAATGAACTGTCATATTGCTTCCATAGTACCATTTGGCACTTCACTAGTAGGGTATGAGGGTTCTGGTGTCCAATCCTTGCCGATATTTACTATCTTTTTTATAGGCATTCTAGTGGATGTGAAATTGTATCTCACTATGATTGTCACTTATGTTAGACTGATGACTGATTACTTTTAAAATTGAATGGCTGGGAGAAAATGTATTAAGTTACTTGTGATTTGAGTGTTTTTATTTGGTGTTAACATTAGCCTATTTTAAAAACTGTCATAGTTGAGGCACTCTTTTGTGTAGGGAGGGATAGAAAAATACCATTTCTCAGATCCACACCATATGAACACTATAGTTTTTTTCAGTTTTTCTTTACTTTTATTTTTTCTTCTCATCTCCCTTCAATTAATAGCCTCATTGCATCTCTGCTGTGTGAATACACTGGCATGAACTGGAGAGTAATTGCCTCTGGTCTCTATTCCAGTTGATGCGTCAATAAAACCAAGAGGGAGAATGGAAGAGAAAGAACAAACCTACACTTGTTAATCAGAAAGGAAATCAAAGTAAGGGAGTAAGACTAACAGCACTAACAATTTAATATGAAATAGGAAAACGAAAGAGTAAACAGAAAACATCATATGGCACTTCAGCATTGTTGTGAATATAAAGCCAGGAGAAAGGTGTCAGAATTCAGGAACCAACTGATAATTCAGTTTATCTGTACACATTGAATCTCTCTATCAAGATCTCTGTTCATGAAAGTGAGGAAAATATATAATTTATTGTCTTCCACAAGTACTCATTCAAAATTTTCTGTCTTATCAACTTCTCTGAAATCCTGCCTCTTTGAGGTATTTGGGTATTAAGTAAATAAATGTTAGGAACAAATCCTAATATTTTATACAGTAGATATTAAGGGGAATAAACAAAATTTTAGTATGTATTTTATTGTTTATGACAAAATAATTTTGCTGATGAATCTTAAACATAACAAAATATACGAAATTAACATGTATCACAATGTTCCAGTATATATAGTTTATATAATACAGTGGTAAGTATTACAGTTGGAAAATAAAAACCCTGCACCTATCATGTGTGTCTTGCTCCTGTCAATTTAAGTGAAGAGCATGTAGTGTTACAATGTATTTATTTACTCCAAGAGCATAGAGGATTGTAATTTGAAAATATCATTTCTTTCCTTATGAATGGTTTTTAGGAGTAAGAAGCTAAAAACAAAATCTTGTCATCGAAAAATTGAAGAAAGTGAAACCTTGTTTTCCTTGTTTTATTGGTATGGCAAGAGATTGTGAAAAGGGATCCCTCCCTTCCTAAGAGTAGCTTTGATTTCAGTATTTTTCCACTGTGGCAGAACTGATTTTTTTAAAAATACTTATTTTTTAGTTGTAGGTAGACAGAGTAACTTTATTTTATTTTTATGTGATGCTGAGGATCGAACCCAGTGCCTCACGCGTGCTAGGTGAGCACGCTACCACCGAGCCATAGTTCCAGCCCAGAACTGATGTTTTTGGTAACATTAATACCTTTTTCAAGGTCCAAGGTACATTTCTGCAGTTTATGAAGGCATGGATTTTGAATGTTAAGATGGTAAGTGTTATCTCATCAATGATAGAGTTTTCTGGAGGATTAATTGCGCTTTTTAACTCTTTTTTTAAGAACATTGACTGTGGAAGTGAATCTAATCTCAGAAATAAATATATTTTTGCCTTGTTTGAGGTAGTGCTAATGAAAGAAGAAAGAATCAATGACTATGAAAATGTGTGAAGAAAATCAGTAGGAGTTAAAAGCTTTGTGGCATATGTCTTCTGGATGCCAATATCATTATTGATGTCCTCAAACATACATAAAATCAAAAGGAAGTGACAGCATATTATGAAGGAAGAAAATTATCCCTCTTTATTTTCTTTTTCTCTTTGTTAGTTTTATTTATTTGTATTTTATATGAAAATAAAATTTTTAAATACTCAATTTTATGATACTGTTGTCTTATAATTTATAAAAGAATAATTTTGAGAGATATTCTAATCTGCATTTCCTACTATTTCTTTATGAGTTATTATAAATTATCATGTAAACATGTAATTATGAGCATGATTAATTTTTATAATTTCATCAGTATGATATAAAATTATTTTGTCTTCTTATACACTTCAAAATATACTTAGGCAAGAATTTTAAAATATCACCTAATATATATATGACATCTCACTGGAAGTCATATAATCTTTTGAAAACTGACTTATCTGAAGGAATGAAAGAAGACAGTTTGTTTTACCCAGTTTAGAAAGACATGATATAAAATCATGTACAAAAAAAAATCTAAGTTAGCATAGACTCCAGATTTTTATAAAAGAAAGTCATCTGAAGGAGAAACCTAGTGCATACAGTGAGCATGTGTTACTCTGTACACGGACCTTAGCTGCATACTGTGTAGTTGCAAAATGGAAGACATTTCTGGGTTCTATGCCTCTAATTTAGAGAACATAACAACATCCTACATGAATGTCATACTATCACAAACTCCTGAGTTCATTTTAGTAAATGTCCATAGAAGGCACATTTCTTCTTGGAAATTAGGAGCTTCAAAATATTCTTCCTTTTCTTATTCTTCGACAACTGGCTTCCAGCTATTCCCTATAGTTAATTCTCCACAGATGCTTGAATTCTTGGTGTCTATAATGCCATGGTGAATGCTATTCCAAACCAGGAGACAAGATGGCTTAATGAAGTGGAGTACTAGAGGTTTGTATATGAGGATAAATGTTCACTGTTTGATATAAGTATTATAGAACTACAAAGTTCTAGCATTTCTAAGATCTTCCAGAAGAATTTGACTTTGAAATAGGATTGCATTTAATTATAGTTATTGACAGTATTCCTGGTACTGATAGGACTAAAATAATATATTTTTCTACAAGTATTTACTAAGCACCTTCTCTTTGCTAGGTACCATGCTAAATAACAATGAAAGGGAGACAATATTGATACAGTAAGGTAATTTAATTTTTTCTTCAGAAAAGGAACAGTTAAACAATAATCAAATAAATATACACATGTAAATTATAGTAATACATGCAGCAACACATATGTAAAACAATATTGTGATAGGAAGTACTTAGTGGAAATATAATGATTTAAGGAAGGTTTATTTGAGGAAGAAATCAGAAGTATTAATCATTTTATTATAATGTAAAAATCATTTTATTATAATGGTTTTTCTGAATAATTACTATATTTACTTTCTTTACTTGTATCTAAAGAAGACTAATTACTATTTTAAAAACAAAACAAATGCATGCAACCATTCAGAATCCCAAAAAGGCTGATATGTTGAAATGCTTCTTAAATCTCTTTAATACAAAGTTTCACTTCCATTTATTTTTTCATCACTTTTCATATGTTGGATGATTTTATACAATATATTCATTTGGGGGGTTATTTGTCCTATAGATCTTTCTGTACTCTTTTTGTCTTTCTTCCCAGATGTAGTCCCATGGTTTAAGGAACCATATTGTTAAACATCAAAGGAATGATTTTCATGAATTGACTAAGATATCAGCTAAATTCAGGAGTGTTAAAATGTAATAGAATGAACAGCATATTGTAGTATAAGAAATTAATAGTTAATTTACAAAATTATAATTGAAGTACTGTTTTTAAGATTGTTCTATCTTTTTTTTTCTTGTAAATTTCCCTCTGAGATTTAGAGGAATTTATTTCCAAATAAGAATGTATACTCTGCTTCAACTTGTTGCTAACATTATGCTACAAAGTGACTGTGGTAAAATTCTTGACTCCTGAATATTTTCTTGCTTTTGGTTAAGAAGCTTTTGCTATGCACAGAATAGCAATGGGTTGTTTTTATTATAATGATTTTTTCTATCATATTGTATAAATTTCTCATTAAATAAATATTCCTTGGGCACCTGCCATTAAGAAAGCACTGTTGTAGATACTGGAAATATAGTAGTAAAGAGGCTTAATAATATCTAACTTTGATTTCATTGTAACAGTGACGGAGTTCATAAACAAACTGACACATGTGTCAAGTGTTTATAAAAAATAAAGGAAGACAAAGGGACTGAGAAAGGCAGGGTATAGGTTTTATTATGAATGAAGCTTTCAGGAAATGCCTGCTATTGCTTCATAATTCTCAGGTGATTTTTTAAACGTCAACATTGACAAGAATTTGTGCTGATTCCTAGGATCTGTGAATAGTTAATCATACATAGAAATTACTTTTCAACATGTAATCCTTTTTCAAGGCCATGCCAGGTTTCTGTAATAATGTGCTTTTATATATAGTCATTAGGCTAACACTGGTGAGTACTTATGATGTGCTGGGCTCTGTGGTTGATGTTGGAATGAATCTGACCTTGAACTAAAGAAGCTCAGGAACTAAATGATTAGATGGCACCTCTCAAATGTGGCATTGTATATCTTAGCATCCCACACCTACAAAATCCTCACCACCAGGAAAGGAGTTGAATCTTTTATATTTGCTAAGTCCATGAGGGTTATTTGGGTATAGAATCAAAAGAATAAATAATAAAGAGAAGTAAGCAACAGTAAATTTCTACTTCAGCATTCACCAGTGAAATTTCATCAGTGTTTCTCATTTGTAGTCTCTCTGACTTGCCGTACAACATCATTCTTCTTTCTTCTAAAAATACCCTGGACTTTACATGTCACTTCACCTTCTGAAGCTGAAAATGGAGTTTGTGTAGGCTTCCTGAGTGTGGACATTATGGCTAGTGTGAGCTTGAAGTTGGGTTGCTCTCTCATCTGTTACAACTGAGTCCCAAACAACTTTGACTTTCACTCTTGTCTTGTTTTTCTTGCACTTTTATTTCTTGCTAGCAGAATGTCTACCATTATAGCTATTTTATTTATTTCTGTTGGTTTAGAATTGTTTTTACTAAGTATTTTTCTGTAAGTTTGAGGGAGTGTGACCAATTCTGATGTCCACAACATAATTTGCAGACCTATGAATATGTCAGGTAACATAATAAAGGGAAATTAAAGTTGCTAATCAGCTGCATTAAGATAGGAAAATTATATTGAGATTATCTAAAGATCCAATGTAATCATAGAGTTCCTTAATTGCAAAAGAGTTAGAAAATAAAGCAATAAATAGGAAACCAGTATACTCTTCAAGGTTTTAAGAGTCTTCAATTCTGGGATGCAGTATTCAATAAAAATAAATTTTGTAATTATTTTTGTAATTAAATACAATGATTCCCCAAGCTTAAGAACCTCAGATGCTCATGTCCACTCCAGACATTCTGAATATGCAGGGACATCTCAGGCTATGACTTCTTCAGTACAAAATAGTTTAATACTGATTGTAACATGCTCTGTAAAACATTCCCTTACATTGTCAGGTGTTACAACTGGCCATGTGAAATGGTACCTGAGCAAGCAGGGCTCAGTGGCGCACGTTTGTAATCTCAGTAGTTGAGGAGGCTGAGACAGGAGGATAGCAAGTTCAAAGTCAGCCTCAGCAAAAGCAAGGCACTAAGCAACTCAGTGAGACCCTAACTAAATAAAATACAAAATAGGGCTGGGGAATATGGCTCAGTGGTCAAGTGCCCCTGAGTTCAATCCTGAGTACTTAAAAAAAAAAAAAAGATACCTGAGCGAAGATGTCATGCCAGGAGGCTTGTAGAGCCATTAAGGTTAACTGACTGTTAACTAATCATTAACAATAAGCTAAACAAAGGTGCTCTCACGGTTAAGTCTAAATCACCATGAAAAACATTTAATTTTCAGTGAATTGAGAACATAATAGTTTATATGCATTTTGTTTTAATTTAAAACTAAAGTAAACTGAGAAGATGATTAGGATAGAAATAATTCTCTCTCTTTTATGGGTAAGAAAGTTAAGAAATGATTTGCAGGAGTCATTCCCAGCTTTTTGTTTGTTTCATTTGTGCTTATTACTTTTCAAAGCACATTTAATGTTTATTCACAGATTGGGCTAAATGGATCAAAAGAAAAGTAAAAAATGATGCAGAATTCAGAGGCTAAACCTTGTGGGACTCAAGGCAAACTCTGGAGCAAGGTTTTTGACACTAGAGTTTCCTGCACTAACTAAAGTGGAACAAAGAGAAGCTTTTTTCTTGAAGAAATTATGCCTTTCTTCGTCATCTTGAAACCAGGAATGTTAGGTCTTAAAAGTCTTGGTTAATCTTTAAAAATTTTCTTCAACAGGGGATTAAGCATTTAGGAAATATAATGTACAGAGAACTGAAAGGCTAGAAACTTGGATTTTAGTCACAGCTCTGCTCTTTAACACAAATTATCAGTTAAATTTTTCTTCCCTACATCTTGAATTTCTATCTAGGTGAAGGAATGTCTTCCAAAATTCAGAAATTTTAGTAGGCTATGTCCTTTTCAGATTGATAGTATCAGATTAGATATAAATTACATGGAATTTACCTGGGAAGATGTTTTCTGAGTCTTTGTCCTTCTCTTCATGAGAATATTGGAAATGTACAGTTGCTCATCTTTAGAGATCAACAAAAGCCCTGCTCACTGATATTTAAATCTTGCCAATCAAATTATGCATTTTGTTCCTTCTGGAACGCTAGATATTTTGGGGAAACGGATATCATTGCAGGTGGAAAACCCATGAATATAATTTATCTTTATTGATTGATTTTCTGTTTTATTTTGGCTTTTTAATGGGTCAAGTAAATGCTGCTTTATTTTTCCCCTAGATCCTAAATTTATATTAGATAATGCTGTGTTTAGACAAGAAGAAAAAACTAGCTACACTTTTCCACAGTGAAGAATAACTGTTCAATAATATCTAAGAGATTTAATTTATTTATCTCTTCTATCAAATTACAACATTTTTAAAAATAAGATGAAGTAACATTTCATTAATTATTATTTCTCAATTATATAATATTGGTTTAAGGGCTTTTTCTTGTTTAAGAAAAATCTTGAAAATATTCTTTGTATGATGTTCTTGTTTTTTAAATTCCCATGGGTATAATATTATATATTATATTATATATATACACATTATACTTTGGGTAAAGTCTAAGGTGCTCTATGAACATGTTTTCTGATGCTGGCTGTACTTACTTTATCACAGTTTGATTAGCCTGAGACTAACTGTGGGTTATTATGCAAGGGCTTTGTCTCATTGTATTTTCTTGCATTATCTATAAACAAGAGAAAACATCTATCTGAAAAATTGCCTTTGCAACATCAGAACACAGAGAAAGAACACAAAAGAGCTTTTGTTAGTGTTCTAGGAATGTCATAACAAAATGCTACCAACAGAGGAGCCTAAAACAGAAATTTATTATCTCAGTTTCTAAAGTTAGACGTACAAAGTCAAGGTGTCAGTGAGATGGCTTCCATCTTCCGGGGACTATCTCCTCAGCATGTACGTGCCTTCTTCTCTCTTTCTCCCTCTTTCTCTCTTTCTCTCTCTCTCTTATTTATTTTTTTAGATATACATGACAGTAGAGTTTATTTTAACACATACACACATGGAGTATAACTTATACTAATCAGTATCCCATCACAGTTGTACTCTTCATCTACATTCTTTATGCATCTCTGTTCAAATCTCTTCTTAAAAGGAAACCAATCATTAGATGAGGGTGCACTCCAGTGACCTCGTGTAACCTTAATTCTGTTTTTAAAGACACTGTCTCCACACACAGTCATGTTCTGAGCTTCTAGGAATTGAGATTTCAAAGTATTAATTTTGGGAGACACATAATTTACCTCCTAGCAGAGGTCATATAAAACAAGACTTTGACATTTAGTTCTACAACATGGAGGGGTTTTATTTCCCACTGAATTCTTCTTTTTCTCCAGTTTCTTGACCTATGAAATTTATAATGGGCTTAAGTTGGATTTGTACTGATTATGTTTGGGTTACCTAGAGTGTTCCCTACTTTGCCTCCACTCTGCTTTATTGTTTTTTTTTTTTAAATAGTTTTTTAGTTGTTGATGGACACAATGTCTTTATTTTATTGCTTTGTATGTGGTGCTGAGGATCGAACCCAGGGCCTCACGCATGCCAGGCAAGCACTCTACCACTGAGCTACAATCCCAGCCCCTGCTTTATTGTTCATGCTGTTTTTAGGAGTGATACTATCTTTTCCACTAGACTATGAGTACAGATTTGTGTTCAAATTTCTAGAAAAAAATAATTTATTTAATATTCTAAAAATGATATCATAAGAAGAATAATAAAGAGTATTTTCTTAATGTAATAATTTTTGAAGTGATAATTCTACACTTTAAGTTGCTTTATAGGGATACAGAAAAGGTTGTGGCAGGAAATTAACCTAAAAGAGATGTAAAAAAATGAGGTTACTGATCACCACATGGTTCCAGGTTTTTAATACAAAATAGGAAGATGTCTTTATTCTGCTATCTTTAGGTACTTTTAAGAATATAATTAACATGGAAATTAAAGATAATACATTTCTATGGGATATATTTAGGAAAAAAAGTAGAATGATACATTGAATAATCATTACAAATAAATTGTAAGTTTGGTTATTTCAATTTTTCTCCCTTTTAGAACAAAATATAGTTCTATAGAACTGTGAGTTCATGTTACATAATGCATTTAAACTGGGAAACCAGTCTTTTTCATCTCCATCTCCTTTTATCTTTTCCTTCTCTTGTTATATTTTCTTTATGATTTTCTGGTTTATCTCAAATAGGAAACCTCTCATGAGTCAGATTCTCTGGCTTTTCTCTGTAAGACTGTGAGATCTTGCCCTAAAATTACAGCATCACTTTTCTTCTGACAGAGCTACCTCTTCTACAATGCCCTCTGCCCAGCATGTATAGGCACTGGGAGACTGTCTCCTTGTTTGCTGCACCAGTAGCTCCCTAAAAGATGGCATCATTATGGTCCCTTTTCTGTTTAGGCATGAAGGTGCCATTGTTTGAATTATACAGGGTGGTTTGTCAGTTTCTAAAGATATAGGCTTCCTCTTCAGCAGTATATTATGGCCATACAAAATAATTCAAGGCAGTCACCACATTTCCACTAAATGTTAAATGTGTATATTATTGCCAGAATTGGGTCATCAGTTTTCTAGTTTTCTTCTGAAATATTTATAATTGGTGAATTTCTCATTGAGAAGCCATCTAATATGGTTATCAAAGAGTTACTACTACATGGGTCCACAGAGAAACTCAAATGAAAAGGTGCTCCTCAGAAATCATTGTTTCATATTTTATGTGTGGTTCTGTGGAGTTTTGGTAAGGTGAGGTCTGTTGTATTTTAAGCATTGAAGATAGTGTTAGATTAAGTATCCCAAGATAATTCTATGACAGTACTGGATTTTAAACATTTTTAGAAGTAAGACATTTTTGCCACATGAAAGCTTATATAGGTACACTGTGTTTTTACATCTATTTACTCACCTATGTAGCTATCCCATAGTTACAGGAATATGAATTAAATAATATGCATTATTAAGTCAATAATACAAAAGCAAGGTTATTCTTGGAGGTCTGATTGACACATATTTTATTTTCCATTACTTCATTTTCCTTTGCAGTCTTTGAAAAAGTTTTGTTGTTGTTATTGTTGTTTGCTTCTGTAAGGCTGTGGAGAATACACTTTATTTCAGCAACTGAAGGTACTGGAACAGCTGCAAAAGTAAACAAGTCCTAAGGTAGTACAAACCAGTCAGGATGCTCTTCTAAGTTTTCATCTGGACAAAACTGTAGAGTGGTAAAGAGTTTCTTAATACACCAGTTTTCCTTTTTGAGGGGAATATCTTGTGCTTTCCTATAAATTCTGTTCTGATACAAGGGTTATCACTGACTTTTTTCTCAGATATTTAAGCTTATTTGAAATGTCTTAATTCACCATATATAACAAATATCTTCTTAAATTCTAGCAAAAATAATAATGGCATAACTTGTAAGAAATAAATTGTTAAGTCCTTCATCAATGGTGGGTAAATTTAGAGTTGGGTAGTAAGTGGGAGCTTTTTGGTGCCTCCAAAATCAAATGAGAGGTAGGCTTCACTGTGTATTCATCACATGTCCCTGCTGAGTTAAAGGCAGGGAAACAGGCAGGTCAGGGTGATTATTTCTATTTTTTATATTATATATAAATATATATTATATGTAATGAATATTACATTATATGTAATGTATATATATAAGTAAGTATTGGAAAAAGTTTGTTTTCACATAAAGATTGTTATGGCTCATAAAAATTCATGTAGTTTTGGGCTGGTATTCTCACAAGGTTTCTGTCTTAGGATTTCTGTCTCAAGGACTAACCCCCTCAAATATCTATAAGTGAACTGTTTTCTTTATCCACTATTTACATACTTACAGATATAATTTCAATGGGAATATAATTACTGGCCAGCAATATACCATAAAATATTTGATACATGAATTTACTTAAATTAATATTAATTTATTTTAAAAATTAAAAGTATTCCAATCCTGAGTACTCTGTGATTATTTTAAGTGCTCTTAAGTGTAATTAATACAATGAAGAAGTAATGAAATCCAACCACACACTTGGATAGTATAATATGCCCTGAATAACTATAATCTATCATTAGTTAAAACCACTTTTATCATCTACACCTTTGGTTCCCATGTGTTATTGTGGAGGTATAATTCACATTGATTTTGTTAAAAATTTTAACATGGCTGGGCCTGGTGGTGCATGCTTGTAATCCTAGCCACTCAGGAGATTGTCATGAAGGTTGCAATTTTGAGGCAAGCTTCAGCAACATAGTGAAGGCCTAAGCAAATTAGAAAGACCCTAAGCTGTCTCAAAATAAAAAATAAAAAGGGCTGGAGATGTGGCTGAGTGGCAATGTTCCCTGGGTTAAATCCCCAATATCCAAAAAAAAAAAAAAAAAATGTAGAAGATAGCCTACTCTTTCCATTTTAAGTTCTATATTAACTTTTGAATGGCCAGGCTACACAGCCAGGTTATTTGCCATTAACTGAAAATAAAATTAAAGTCTGGCTGGAACTAGTAAAATCAAGGAGACTACAAAAGACAAAAGACAAAAGAAATATATATACATTACATATGTGTGTATATATGTACATGGACACATAAATGCTTGCATACAGTACTCATACGCATGAAACTTACACAACATGCATAAACATGTAGATGCATATATGAATGTACATGTAGGCACATATACACTTTTATTGACACTTGAACTTTTAAAATATGTAGAATTCATTAAAATGAGCTTAGGCAATTCAACTCTTTTCAGATTTGTATCACCTTGTCATCTCAGAGAGATGGGATACTTCATGTCGGAGACAGCCAGCAAAATTTGGAGTACAAATGATCAATACTTATTACATTGTAATCTGGTTGATGTCAAAGGTGGATCTATCTGAGGTCAGCCTTATCTTAGATTTGAAATGTATGGACATCAGCAAAAATGTGGGATTGGAAATTCAGAAAATCCATGAAGAAGCACATTTTGTGATTCCAAAGAAAATTCTAACTCAGAAGATATTAAAAGACCTAGCTTTTATAAAGTTCATATAACGTAGTCTTAACTTTCTACATTGAATATTTTTTCCTGCATATCATTTCTAGACACCAAAGAACTAAGAAAAAGAATGGAAAGTCTGCTTTTCTTTGGAATTCTCAATCCAATTAAGTTCTTTCAGCCAGGTTCTTGTGTTTTATTATTCAGTTATAAAGAATATTTCATAGACAATTACCTATGATGTCTTTCTGTATTTATAAGGCTAAGAATATAAACTAAAATTAATAGTTATAACCAACATTGGACAGGTATTTTGAATATATGCTAAGTACTTAAAAATTCATATGACTAAACATTTTAAAAATGTATATGACTAAGTCACCACCATAATTCCACAAAAGAAAATAACCATCTTCTCTTTTGCATTGGGTAAGAAGAGTAAATTTCAAAAATTTGTTTAATTTAGCTCAGAGCTTACAATTCAAATTAAAATGTAGAGTTGATAGAAATCCAAAAATCATTGCCCTTTCCCCAATCCATTTGGCTCTCATATTTTGACTCTTCATTGGAATAGAAAAATTCATCAGGAATGTCCTAAGGATCAATCATTTCCTTTTTCATTATTCTTTCAAAAGTAACAGCATCAATTACTCTCCTATATGATTTTTACTGCTCAGATTTTAACTCTTCATTCTGATTTGATATTCAAATTTCATCATAAGTTTAATGTATGTCCTTATTTTTACATAACTTCATATTTGGAGCACCAATAGATTTATAGAAATGTTTTAATGATAGTAGAGTCTTCATATAGCCCACAGCCAATTTCTACTACTATCTAACATTTATATGGTCCACATATGCACAATTACAGAATTAATATTGATATAGTGTTATGGAGGAAAGTCTATATTTGTTCCAGTTTCCTAAGCTTTTACTCAAATTCTTCTTCTATTACTAAAGAAGTTCTTTAGTAATATATACTTGGAACAAGTCTATACTTGTTCCAGTTTCGTAAGCTTTTACTCAAATTTTTCTTCTATTACTAAAGTACTAATTCTCCTTCTATTTCCTAAGCTTTTACTAAATTCTTCTCAAAGGAAAATGCATCATATTTATTTGTTAGGTTTCCCCAAGGTCCTCTTGGCTATGGCAGTTTCCCAAACTTCTTTTGTTTTTCATAATCTTTTCAGTTTTGAGGAGTGATAATCAACTATGTTATAGATTGTACCTCCACTGGGATTTGTCTGGCTATTTTGTTTGTTTATTTATTTTTGTCATGATTAAACTGGTATAATGAGTTAGGGGAAGAAATGCTATAGAGGTCGGGTACCATTTTTATCATATCAACACAAAAAAACACAATTGTCATGATTTATCTTCACTGATTTTGACTTTGTTCAACTGGCTGAAGTAGTAATTGCCAGGTGTAGCCACGGTACTGTTAATTCCTCTCCTTCCTTACCCATTCAGCATCGTTCTCCCTAGTAAAATAGTTACTGTATATGGTCCGCACATAAAAAAGTTGGTAGTAATAATCTCTCTTTTAGAGGGCAGAATATCCATGTAAAACATTTGGAATTATTCTGTACCAAATGTTTGCTTCTGAATAAGACATTTATATTTATTGCAGAGAAGACAATAAATATGTAGTTTCTTTTCCTTTTGATCTTGAAGACTGCAGTCAATTCAAAGAATGCAAGGCATCTTTTCTCCAACTTCCTTCAGTAAGATTTTTATATACATTCATATTGCAGTTAGATTTTGATTTATTTTGCATTCTACATTCTGTGCTGTGATTCTGCCTTAGGAAAAATGCCATTCTTGAATTACACACATTTAGTTTCAATCTTTGTGCCGTAAATTTGAATATGTATGTAGGTATTTAGGCAAATACTTAGTGTTATATATCCTCAATCACACTCTCATATAAAATAGTTTTACTTTCATAGAAATTTCTCTATGTTTCACCTTCTCAGCCCTTTCACCCTTCCCCTGAACCTTGCCAACTGCTGATGATCTTACTGCCCTTACAGTTTTGTCAATTCCAGATTGTCATATAATAGGAATGAAATGGTCAGAGCTTTTGTAGACTTGCTTTCTTCCCTCCCACTTAGCAAGTGA
Source organism: Geosciurus inauris (assembly GCA_004024805.1). Classification (NCBI taxonomy): domain Eukaryota; kingdom Metazoa; phylum Chordata; class Mammalia; order Rodentia; family Sciuridae; genus Geosciurus; species Geosciurus inauris. The sequence continues at coordinate 253,979 of PVHX01000186.1, read as the reverse complement.
CTGTTTAAGACTACCCAGTGTCTTTGTTGTGGCTTGATAAATACTTTCTTTTCATTGCTTTATACTGTTCTTTTGTGTGTATGCATCGCCAATATCCATTCACCCATGGAATCATATCATGGTTGCTTCAAGTTTGAGCTAGTTTGAATAATGCTTCTGTAAACACTCACATACAGGTTATTGGGGATATAAGTTTTCAAGTCAGTTGAATAAATATCTACGAGTGTGATAGCTGTATTCATCTTAAGATTATATGAAACTTTGCAATAAACTTTCAGACTGATTTCTGAAGTAGCTATACTATTTTGCATTTTCACAGCAACTGATAATTTCTGTTTTTTTCTTCATCCTTCTAGCAATCAGTACTGTCTGTGGTTAGCATTTTAGCAATTCGAATGGGTGTGTACTAGTATCTCACTATTGTTTTACTTTGTAATTTTCTAATGGCAAATTATATTAGGTGTCTTTTTATATGCTTATTTGCCATCTGTATATGTTCTTTGGTAGCAATTTGTACAAATATTTTGTTCATTTTTAATTGGGTTGTTTTCTCATTATAGAGTTTTTAAGAATTCTTTGTATATTTTGGATATAAGACTTTTGTAAAATATGTTTTGAGACTATATTCTCTAATTATGGCTTATCCTTTTAGTCTTCACCTGTGTTTCTCAGAGAAAAAGTTTTCAATTTTAGAAAATCTAATTTATCACTTTTCTTTTATGGACTATGCTTTTGAGGTGGTTTCTGAAAACTCATTGGATACCCAAGGTCACATAAATTTTCTCTTGTTTTCTTCTACAGTCTTGATAATTTTGCATTTCATATATTGGAGTCTGATATATTTTGAGTAAATTTTCACGAAAGATATGAGACCTGTTTTTAGTTTCATTTTATTGTATGTATTTGTTTAATTTTTCCAGCAGAATTTCTTGAAAAATTAAGCCTTTGTTCAATTGACAAAGATCAGATGACAATATATATTTGTACTGATTTCTGGGTTATCTATTATGTTCAATTAATGTACATGTTTATTTTGCCATAATTCTTGGGTGCTCGCTGTATTTTTTCTTTTTTCTTTTTCTCTTTACAACTAAGGATTTATCTTCAAATACACTGATTCTTGCCTTAGATGTTTCCTGTCTATCAATAATCTCACCTGTTATTCTTTATTTGTGTAACGGTATTTATTACATTAGCATTTCCTTGTGATTCTTAGAGTTACTGTCTCTATTATTTTAACCATCTGTTTTTTTCATGTTGTCTACTTTTTTCCATTAGATTTACTAACAGCTTAATTGTAGTTATTTTAGATTCCTTGTTTGGTAAATCCAAACTCTATATCTCATGTTATTATGCTTCTGATGTTTGTTCTCTATCTTCAAGTGTGGATTTTCTTGATTTATGGTATGCATTGTATTTTCTTATTGACATCTGGGCATGATGTTAGAAACAATTTTTTAGCAAGAGGTTTTTTTGTGAATTTTGCTAGGCTTTGGGTAGTGTTTTTTGTTTGCTGTAGTTATGTCAAAAGCTTAACCATTTCCTTGGTTGTTTAGTATAATTCTTCTTCTTTTTCTTCTTCTTCTTATTATGATAATGATGATGACGTCTCTGTTGTCTTTGGGATTCCTTGACAATTACTCCAAAGGTAGACTGAGTTCTGTAGGTCTTTCAGCTGCAATCAACCCCACATCATGTGCAAAGTACAGAAAAATGGATACATTATATAATCTCACATTAAATCTTAGTAATTTAATTGTCCCCTTGACCCTATTATTTGATTTTTACAAGTGTTTTATTTTATTTTTCCCCTTACCTCTTCTCCCCAATTTAGGTGAGACCTAAAGACAGATGGAGCTGAAATTAGAGAAATGCTCTTTCTCCAGGGAGATTTGGCCCAAGTCTTTTCTCCTGGAAAGTAGATCTTTGTTATGTAGAATGTCTTCAGCTGACTCAACATTCTTTCTTGCCCTTTCATTTTGAGAATCTAGTCGAGTAAAATAAACAAAGTAAAATACACAAAGGATATGAGGACACCCTAAGAGAAAGGCCTACAGAAATTTTGCATTCTCATGCTATTCCATGGTGCAAGCTCTAGCAATTCATTAAAATTACCATTGATGTGCACATATCAATTTATGGCTCTAGTGACTGATGCTCGAGGTAAGATCTGGAGTGCAGCTCTGAATTCATTTTTGTCTCCAGATTTTTATGTTGGCAGTTTGCATTGCAACTCCAGTTCTCTGATGGGTCCAAGGAAAGTAGATGATTTTAGTTTGTTCTATTTTTGTTCTTCTTGAATAGTGTCTTCCAAGCTCTTTACATGACAGAACTAAAACAGGAATTATCTATGGCCACACATTTTAATTGATTACTCACTCTGAAGTATTTGCCATTCATATTCCAAATAAATTATATTTCTTGACTTCACTCAATTGTGAGTAATTAACGTGTCCTGATCCACAACATGGGCTCTATGGTCAGAGTTTTGATTAAAACATTGTTTTAACACAGTTGTTATTAATCATCTGGCTTTAAGAAGTGATTTTGCTTCCTCAGGTCCAAATATCAAATGAGTGTTGGTCTTCAGTACAATTAAGGGAAGATTCGATAAAATAATGTATGTTAGCACAAAAGACCAGGACGGCAGCAAACTTCACAAGTCATTTTCAGGCTTTATTCAGGAACAGAACTACATCTATGGGGATGGACCCACTTTCCCAGTGGAAAATGAGCCAGTGAACAAAGAAAGGGACTGGGTTTTTAGAGGACATTTTGGGAGGTGGTCTAGATAAAAATGGGTCGGTTATCTTGGTGCTCCCAGTCCCTCAGGAATTTGGGGCCTGTTTAGATCAATCAATGAGACAGAAAGTTGAGCCCTTGGGTCAAAGGTCCTGTGTTCTTGCCTAACATTATCATCTCAGTGTGGTGATGGCTCCTGCCTTTCTGCTCCTCCCTTTCTGCGATTAGCATCAGGAAGGTATTTGTTGGTAGAGGTGGAAGCATGGCTATTTTTCTTTTTCTCAGACTTCATTATTTCTGGCTCCCACACCTATTAATGTAAATGGATCATCTAGCACATAGTCCAAATCGGTATTAGCTATTAATATTTGCTTTCAGAATTAATTTTTTTATTACTCTCACTCTCTTGAAACCACATTGATCCCTATTGTTTCTTGAATATACCAGGGACCTTTGAACATACTACCAAACTTTAGACTGAACATTTCCTCTACTGAGCTGATCTTCACAAAATAACTCTATTGATAATTTCATCATTCCAGTGTTTTTCAAATGTCATATTCTCATGGAAGTCCACTTGAATGTTTTTTTAGAGCTGAAAGGAGCACTCATGGACTCCTTTCTTGGACTTTTGACATCATCTGTTGCTAAATGTCATTTTCTCACAGCATTTGTTTTCATCTAATATTCTGCATTATTTATTTTATTATGTTTAAAGTATTTATGCTTCTTAAAATACATGAACACAGGTTATTCAATCAAAATATCTGTAAGTATTTTATAGGATAATATCTGACTTACATGTGCTGGATAACTTGATGAAAACTTGAATACTGCTGGACAATAACATGCATACACAAAAGAAGTATTCCTTCACAGAACAGGGGCATGTGATAGTGTATTGAGTTTCCTTAGATTATCATAAAATAAATACTATAAACTCTGTGGCTTAACACAATTGTCTTTATCTTGTCAGTTTTTGATGCTAGAGGTCCAAAATTAAGTTATCATCAGTTCCATGCTCTTCTTCAGACTCTAGGAGAAAATATATTGCCTTGTTTTTCCAGCTTCAGAGAACTCCAAAGGTTAGTTGGTTTCTGTGTCTCCACATGGCTTTCTTCTTTGTTCCTGTCTTCTTCATTTTAGTTTCTAATAAAGATATTTGTCATTCTATTTAAGACCTAATCAGGTAATCCCAGATGATCTCTTTTCATGATCTTTCAAATGACCTCAATTTGTGGGCAACAAGGACTATTATGTAAAATACGGTCACATTTGGAAGTTGTGAGTAGACATGTCCTTTGCGGGGGTGAGCATTCAATCCACCATAGAGAGTATATTTGACATCATTGTTTAAGCACTTGCTGAATTGTGTCTGGACATAATTGACATACTTAGTTTGCCACTAAAAGTCTGATTTCTGCATCTGCAGCCTGAACATCATCTGGGAACGTTCTTGTAATGCAGAATCTCAGGTTTCAGAGTCATACAGTTGATTTAAATATTAAATGTGCAGTTTCTCAAGATCCTTATTTGCTTAGTGTGCACATTAAAGTTGGAGAAGTCCAAATGTAGAAATGAGTGGAGAAGGGACAAAGTAACAGAACGAAGCAGATAGAATGAATTGGAAACTAAACAACAAATGTTACAAGATTTCTCAAAACAGGCGGCAGGCAATTGACAAAAATTGAAAATGTGAACAAGAGTGGGAAGTTTAATGAATCCAGAAAACAGAACTCAGATAATTTATGGCAATGGGGGGCAGTCTTTGATTGTGAGAGTTAGGTAGTTACAGGAATAAGAAAACCACCTTAGAACAGATGACAGCAAGAACAAGTCAAATACCACAGTATGCTTTGCTTGGATGAGCTCTGTCTATCTTTATTTCTTGACAGATGTGAAAAGACGAAGACTGGGAGATCCTGTTAAAACACATATTTCTACGTGCACCCTCAAAATTTCTGGTTTAACAGGTGTGGGGCAGGCCCCACAGGTTTTATCCCTAATGTCCCCAGGTAAAACTGATACTGGTTGTATGGTGATAATGGTTAGAGAACTTTTCCCTTAGAGTTATTTATAATATGAATACAGACATACTAATAAAAAAGAATTTTAGATATGAAAGACCTGGTACTATGTATTCATAATTTCCTTCAGAAATCTCAAGTTTTCTATAAGTCTAACAGTATTTTCTGATTTTCTTTTTTCCTTTTTGGTGCTACAGATTTAAGTTGGTGGCTTTTTATCAGTGAGCTGCATCCCAGCCTTTTCATTTTGCCATAATGGTCTCACTAAGTCACTGAGAATCTCACCAAGTTGCAGAGGCTGGCCTTGAACTTGTAATCCTTTTGCTTCAGCCTCCCAAGTCATTGGGGTTATGGGCATAGTAGACATGTGCCATCATGCCCTGCTTTTTCTTTCATTTTAAGAAATGGTATATCTTGGTATGTACTTAACTGTTAATGTCAAGTACTTTAGGCTAGAGACCTACTCTTGGAAAAAGTTTGTTAAATGAATGCTACTGAATGCAATCTTAAACTACCTACCATAGTTTAGTTGGGAATAGTAGATTATTCACTCAGGGATATGTTCTAAATATTTCAGAACCTCCCTGTAGGATGTCACTAAAAAGAAAAAAATGTAAAGAGATCTCAGTGGAGAAAATATAAGCACTTCATTTTGTTGGTCAAAATGTTTTAATTAGTTTGGAATAAAATGACACATAGTTTTACTAAAAAGATTTTAAATTTTAAGAATAGATGTTTGAGCTTAAAGTCTGGAAATCATTAACAATTAAAAAGAGATGTTCAAATATTTGAGGAGTTTGAGATTTTGACAATTATTCACAAGTGGAAAGGCATTAAATGTAGATAGAAATAAAGATAAATAGATATAGATATACAGATATATAGAAAGAGATAGATACACTGAGTTAGTGAGTATCCAAGCCAGAGTTTGTCTTTCCCAAAACATCCAGGAAATAATAAATCTGCTATAAGAAATAATGAGTCTAACCAAGAAAGATGTTTATTATGTTAATAATTCAGAAGTGTAGCACTTGCACTTATCATTTATAATAATGTGGAGAATCAAGAAACTGAACTAAGGCTGAAAATGTTTAATCATTTCTGAACCATACAAACATAGAAGATAAATTCACATCAAAAGGAGTTAGAAAACACCCACTTTGGATTCCTGAGATATGTTTTTTATCCTTAGTAGTGACTTTAGAAGCATTTAATAAATAACAATAAATAAGCAAATGGACAACCCCTGACAAACTGAACAGACCAACAATGAGTTTTTCAGTGAAGTGCAAAGAAAAACAATGAACTCGTAATTGCTGCTAGCAGAGGAGTCATACTCTTTTATTTTATATATGTATATACATATACATATATATACATACATATATATATATATATACACACACACATACACATATACACACACACACACATACACACACACACACACACACATATGTAGCTATGGCTTTATCTCTCCCCACCAAGAGATCATTAGTATAGATATTGAAATTCAATATAATTATCCCTCAAAATGCATGCAATTTTAGATATAAAAACATGAGTTAATTATGTTATTTAGTTTGCATGAAAATATTTCACTAATATTTTTAAAGGAATTGAATCTTATCAATTTCCTCAGAAGAAATATATTGTGATAATTTTTTATATTCTAATTTATCATCACAGTGAGGACTGATAAGCAAAATCTTTTTTTTTTTTTTAGATTTTTACTAGTTGTTGATGGATCTTTATTTATTTATTTATTTTTTATATGTTGTGCTGAGAATCGAACCCAGTGCCTCACACATGCTAGGCAGGTGCTCTACCACTGAGCCATGACCCCAGCCCAAGCAAAATCTTTTTTATTCAAACAAGTTGTCCTGACATAGTGTAATAATACATATTGTTTACCCTCATATGTGAAATATACCATCTGCACTATTTATGTATACTTAGGCCAAAGTGTTTTTTATAAAAGTATTAGACGACTATAATACCATCTATGACATTGTACAAAACTAAAGTTCTAATAAGACTGATTATTATTTCCTCAATAAAAAAATTAAATTTGCTCATAAGATCATTAGTAGCTAAAAGGGGAAATAAAAATTAAATATATTAAGCCATTTAAATAGAAGAGTAGTTGCCATTATCATATTTGTATGAAATTCTGCTGAATTGTCAAAGGCCATCAAAAAATGACATGTTTATATATTTTATTTTTGATGATGAGAAAATTATGGAGTGAACTGTCTTTAATACACAATGCATGTGCTTTTCCCAGATAGTCCCCATCTATCCTAGCATAAGCTTTACTTTGAATATTAAAAGTATGCTAAATATGTATATCAGATCTGAAACAGAAGCAAATAAAACATTGTAATGTTCAGTCTAGTCATATTACTATTCTTGTAGTATAACAATAGAATGCTAGAAAATAAAATTGCAGGACACAAACCTGAGGTGTCAGCTTGTCACCATGTTACATTTTTAAAGTGGTTATTAAAATCATTATGCTATCAACTTGTGAAGTTTGGATGCACCAAATATAGCAACGTGGTTTAATTGCTTGCCATTTCATTTTGAGTGAAAGAAGGAAGAGGAGGGGGAGAAAAGGGTGGATGAAGCTGCTTGTTTGAAAGACACATCTAAAGGCCTTTTTCTATCAAAATGCAAGGAGAAAATCTCAGCACAGTGAATAAATGAATGCTTGTTTGTTGAACTTAGATTTCGTATTGCTCTCCAAATTGGGGGGAAAATCATCCAATTTCAGCTTGAAGCTAAGAAAATGCTATTATATAAAGTGCAAGAAAGCCAACCTGACATTGCATAATAATTCTACTTTTTGAGATTATATACAACCAGTCCCACAGAGTCTTTTTTCTCCAATCTATTTGAATGATGAACTGATAAGTAGAATTGCAATTGTGAAGTGGAAATTGTGTTGTTTATAATTAAGTTTCCACTATAGCAATGTAGCCTACAAAAATCACTCATTAAGTCATGCGATTTTCTAGCTACTTTTTGGCCTTGCATATTTGTACACAAATCGATATTACCTAATGAGAAAGAGCAAGAAATGGACATGAATTCGATATTAATTTAGAATTCAGGAATAAATTTGGGATTCATACATTGTGCTATGGGATTATGACTATTTTTTCATATTTTTAAAATACATTTCCTTCAAATTTCAGAAGTAACAATGAAAAGGCTAATGTTCCTTAACTTGATGAGATGAATCTAATAATTCAATATTAATATATACTGATAATATGAGACTATCAAATACTTCAGTATAAATTTTATATTTTTCACTTATTTATGTTATGAAAATATTGATATTTATATTAATTTATATTAATTAATATCTATTACAAGAACATATTATGTACAATTACATAGTTTTATCTGCCACATTTCATCATATAATGCAGATTTAATTTCTATTTTATAGTATAGTATATATTAGAATTATTTAAATATATTTTACTCTGTTCATTAAAAGTTAAAACTGTTATTTAAAAAAATATTATTGATTTTTTGTCTAATTTTCAATGGATGGTGCTTTACTCAGCTTTTTCACTGCTGTGACTAAAGGACCCCACCAGCAAAATTGTAGAGGAGAAAAGGTTTATTTGAGGGCTCATGGTTTTAGAGGTCTTAGTCCATAGAAGGCTGCTTCATTTCTTGAGGCTCAAGGTGAGGCTGAACATCATGGCAGGAGAGTATGGGGGAGGGAAGCAGCTGACATCATGGTGATCAGAAAGCATAGAGTCTCCTCGCCAGATACAGATATATACCCAAAGCCGTGCTCCAATTCCCACTTCCTCCAGCCATACCCTACCACTTCGGTTACCACTCAGTTTATCCTCATGAAGGAATTAAATCACTCTTACAACCCAAGCATTTCTCCTCTGAACCTTCTTGCATTGTCTCACATGTGAGCTTTTGGGGAATGCCTCACATCCAAACCACAACATTCCACCCCTGGCCCCCCAAAGCTCATAACCATCTCACAATGTAAAATCCTTTTTTTTTTTTCCATTTCCAAGAGTCCCCATAGTCAACAGTTCCGAGAAAGTTCAAGTCCAAAATTCTTCTCTGAGGCTCAAGGCAATCTCTCATTGTGAGCTCCTGTGAAATTAAAATCAATTTATAAGAATCTGATATACAATGGTACACAGTAAAGATTTCCATTCACAAAATTAGGGGCATAGAAAGAAGGGATAATGTTGAACCTATGATGCAAAGAAAGGACCACCCACTCCAATTTTTTTTTTTTAAACATTTCTTAGTTGTAGGTGGACACAATATCTTTATTTTATTTATTTTTATGTGGTGCTGAGGATCGAACCCAGTGCCTCACGCATGCGAGGCAAGCACTCTACCACTGAGCCACAATCCCAGCCCCACCCACTCCAATTTTAAATCAAGTTAAGCAAGCTTATATTGTGCACACAAATTAGCTGTACAGTGGCTGTCTCCTTCAAACAGTGAGGGCAGCAGGTTTGTCCAGGAGCAGGGAGGTTTTTCTAACAGAGAATTATAAAGGTAGATATCTTAGTAATTTACAACTGACAGGGTTCTGGCAAATGCAATACAGAAGCAGAGAGCAAATCAATGATTTACATAGCTTAACCTCTTTACATAAGGGAGTAAATTCAGTTTCCAGCTTGGGGGCGCCACTTAGATTTTAAGAAGGGCAGTTACCTAATCAAAGCCAAACATGATCCAAGCAAGTGAAACAAAAAAGAAACCTTTATGGCCTCTTGTCGAAATGGCTTTCATTCTTAAGGTAGAATTAGGCTGGTTTCATCAATAGGACCAAAGCAAGACTGAAATGCAGCTGGGCAAATGAGCCCTGTAGCTCCACATCCAGTACCTGGGGCACGTGGCATCATGATGTTTCCTCCAAAAGGCTTGTGTAGCTCTGTCCCTGTGGCCTTGTTGGTTGCAGCCCAAGTGCCCTTTCTGTTGGTTTGTCTCTACTCAATTACTGCAGATTTCCTAGGACAATATCACATTACTGGTATTTCTTAATCTAGGGCATCTTCACTACAGCTTCGGCTTTCTACTCAAATCTCCACACCTTGCCTTCTCAGGAGGCACCCACAGGAACTCTGACCCTGCTGCACTTTGCCTGGCTTCCAAGGCCTTCCTTTGAAATCTTGGTGGAAGCTCCATGAACCCCTAACTGCAGCATCCTGCATTCCTGCCGAACTAGCACCACATGGTTGATGCCAAGTTCTGCTCTCATCTATAGAAGGATCCTCCAGGGATCCTTGCCACAGCAGCCTCTGAGTGCCTAGGTGGCTGAGCAGAACTAGATACCCCCAGTTGTGCAAGAAGGGTACCCCCATTGGTCTCTTCAGGAGAGAATTTTCACCTTTACTTCCCTAAAGCTTGAGATGGGTGTGGTCTTGCCAACTCCCAAGATGCCCTCAAGCCATCTTTCATATTGTCTGTAGGCAAAGTCTTTAGCATTTCTTTAGTGGCAGTAATATCTTTAACAACTGCAACTTCCTTAACTCTATTTTACCCCAGCCTTTAAAGTACATATTTTATAAATCTTTCTGCTCTACTTTTTGCTCCTGATTATCACAATAAATTTGGCTAAAAGCTACCAGCAATACCCATGCCACTTCCTGAATGCTATGCTACCTAGAAATGTCTTCCTCCAGATTAAGAACGCTATCACTTTTTAAAAGCTTTTAAAATCAGCTTCATAGAAGGTCTCAGGACACAAACTAAATGCAGACAACTTCTTAGCCAGAACATAACAAGAATGGCCTCTACTCCAAATTACAATACAGTCCTTCTTTTCTGAACCCTCTTGAGCCTTGTCTTCACTGACCAAGGTCCTATTGGCATTCTGGTCTTCTGAGCTCCCACCAGAATTGGCCATTAATTTCTGCTTACAACAATCTAAAGCATTTCTAGCTTGCACTGCTACACATCTCAAAATTTCTCCCACCAATTCTAGAAAGCTCAAAAGCTTCTGAATCACATGGTTAGGTTAGGCACAGCAACAGCCCCATTTCTTGGTACCGATTTCTATTTTAGTTAGCTTTTTCACCGCTGTGACTTAAAGATCTAACTGGAACAACTGTAGAGGAACAAAAGTTTATTTGAGTGCTCACAGTTTCAGAGGCCTTAGTCCATAGAAGGCTGGCTCTATTCCTCAGTGCTCAAGGTAAGGCAGAACATCATGATGGAAGAGTGTAGCAGAGGGAAGCAGCTGACATGATGATCAGAAAGCAGAGAGAGAGATTTCACTCTCAAGATACAAAAAATATATCCCAAAGCCACGTCTCCAATGCCCCACCTCCTCCAGCCACACCCCAACTGCTTTCAGTTAACACTAAATTAATCACATCAGGTGATTAATTCACTGATTAGGTGAAGGCTTTCATAACCCAGTAATTTCTGAACCTTCTTGCATTGTCTCACACATGAGCTTTTGGGGGACTCCTCACATCCAAACCACAATAGAGAGAAGATTGGATTTATTTGTGCACAATTCCATAATTTTTGGCAGAAGTGATACTAAATAATTAATTTTAAAGAACTAAATTATTTTTAGAAATGCAAATCACATTAGTAGCATGACACTAACTTGCATTCAATATTCAGATTTATGGGTATGGGATGTGATTCAGAATAATGCATATGTGAAATTTTAGATTAAATCTTAGTTCTTAGATATCATTTATTTTTCATTCTAAATAGATTACATTTTAAAACCCTTAATTTTTGCACTAGTATATTTTATAGCTAAAGAAGTATTGAATACTTAATATTGGAAGAGCTAAAGAGTAATCTAAAGGAAATGTGAAGCCCACATTTGGAATAAAGATAGATTTTAGAACTCAGAAATAGATAGTAAAATTAAGAAAAGTGCTCTACAAAATAAAACAAAATAGTGGATTTTAATGTTTAAATTATTATCTATTTGTAATATTTAATTTTGTTTTTCATCTCTAACACATATAGCCAATAAGCATATTCCTTAACATAGTGCACTGTAGACATATGTTTTTTCTGGGAAAAACAAAATTTCCTAAAATTTTACTTCTTAAATATTATAAAACATTGTCTTAGTTACTTTTTATGAACTTAACCTCAATGCAAAATAGACTATTTTGGATACCCATATCAAGAATTGAAATAGCTTATCACTGAGAGAATATCTGTTATGCAATGTTTGGGGAAAAAATTACACAGAAGGAATATGCCATGCAAGCTATGATATGATGGGTAAAATGAATAGAATTTTATAAAGACAAAATATAGAGTACTCACTTGGTTATAAAATATTTTAACAATAATTTCTTCCAAATTAAGAAGTACAGTTAGGATTTATTCTCTACTACTATTTCCTTGCAATACTGCTTGCCCTTAAAAATTAAATTTTTGGGGGGAGGGGTGCTGGAGATTGAACTCAGCAGCATTCGACCACTACGCCACATCCCCAGCCCTATTTTGTGTTTTGTGTAGAGAAAGGGTCTCACTGAGTTGCTTAGCACCTCACCATTTTTAAGGCTGGCTTTGAATTCGCAATTCTCCTGTCTCAGCCTCCCTAAGTGCTGGGATTACAGGCTTGCGCCACCGCACCGGGCTAAAATATTAAATTTTTAAGCATTTTCATATAAGTCCAAGTGACCCAACAAAATACAGAGGGAGTAGAAGAGGAATACAGGAAAAAAATGCTTAATATTTTCTGATATGAACCAATATAAAACAATATGCACTGAAAATAAACTTTTCTAAACTTCCTGGTAGGTACAAAGATTAGAAATGTGTAAAATGTGATCAACCTATGGGTTTAGAAGATTCAGTTATTCTGATTATATTCATTTGGTAATGAAGACATCATGTTGAAATATTTTACAAATCATTAATGATCAGTTATTTGGTTCTTTTCATATGCCAATATTTTTACCTGAAAATACTATGCTAGAGTCTTTATGAAATATATGCATATTTTATACATGCATTATATATTTCATAGTAATATGGTCAATATCAGTGCTTACTTTTTAATATAGGAATTGAAAATGCTAAAATAAAAATACCTGTATGCACACTGTATGAATATATATTTATATACATAGATATTTATTCATGCAGTTTATAAAATATTCAAATGACATCAATATTTCAATCATTTAGATATTCCCTCATACTTTTCATTTTAAAATATCTAATTTTCCAAACACCATACAAATATTAATAAGAAATTTTTATTTATGGTAACTGTCAGTTCAATATTCCAATGAATTAAAAGACCAAAATGTTTTAAGGCAATCATTCTCAATAAATGTTTGACCTTCTTAAGTAGAACACACATTCGCTTTTTGTCTATAGATCAGGTATGGGAAAACTATAATCCAGGGCCAGCCAGTTCTTTTGAAAACTAAAGTTTTATAAGTTGTATTGAAACATAGCTGTGCCTTTTTTTCTGTGTACTGCCTATGGCTGCTTTTCTCTGTCCGTAGCAAATTTGCTTATTTGCAATAAATTCCATATGTTATGCAAAAGCTAAAATATTTTCTATCTTTATAGTTTGCTAGTCCTTGTTAGTGGTGATTCTCATACGTAGTGATAAGAATTATTTGGATTTTAGGTTATTAACAGATCAATTATACGCATTCACAACTGTTTCTTCCATTAGTGCATGTAATTGCCTATATAGTCACACGCTCACAGCAACAACAACAAAAAAACACACTCTTTTTTTTGTATATTTAACACTCAACCTGAGAAGTACTGTTGATTTATGCTTATGATTATTTCTCTCTAAAACTGAGAGAAATAATCTTGATCTTATTCCCATAAAACAGATCAAGTATCATGAAAACCATTCAACTGTGTGAATTTCCACCAGAGTTAGAAAGGTAGAAATAGTGTTTATATTCAAAAATATCTCTGAAGATGTGTCTTCACCAGTAAAGGAAATTTTCATTAAATATATAATGTTACCAATACTTTCTTTACAATGTAATTTTCCCCCATTCAACATTATTTTTTACAGACTCTTTCAAAGTATAGAATAATAATAAGATATTGGATCTGCAGATGAATTTCTCAGTAACAGGCAAATACAGTAAATTTGTAACACTGGTGTTACAAATCTGCAATAAAAAATCTGCTTGCACATTTGTCAAATGTTCCATGTTGGGGATGGCACACTATGGAAATGGAAAATTATGTTTACAATAAAATGCCAGTAGTCAGCTAAGCCCATCAGGTGTGTAACATCAAAATCATTGACAAGAAAAAGACACAAGAGCACCAGTTGGGCTGCATACCAATGACATACTCATCATTCCTTGTTCTATCAGATGTTTCTAATAGCAATTAACTTCCAAAGATTTTTACAAAAAATTCAACTTAAATTTTTTATATTAAATTAAATTATTGTACCAGATTAATTTTTTTGCAAATAAAATCAAGGAAATTCATAATCATTTTCAGTTTTATCCTAAAACTTATCAATAAATGTTACTAGGAGTATTAGTATCATGTTTTTCTACACACCTAATATACAACCAACTTACTTTTCTTATGTTGAGTTACAATATGTAAATCATAATAATAATTTCATTATAGTATCAAGACTGAGTTAGAGATTAAGTATTGACATTTAGTATAAATTAATCTATATAAAATCCTAGCCTTTACTTAATGAATATTTTGATAACCCAAAATTTATACCATAGTAGACAAAAATCATTTTAAGAATTTTCTTCTAGTTTTATAGTTTAATTCAGCAGAGAACTAACATTACAAAAAGGTTTATTTTATTTTATTTATTTTTCGAAGAGATGAGAACACTATTGCCATCACCAGGGGTCTCTCATACTTGGACCAATTTATGGCTCATTTTTTGTAATGGGAGTCATTCATGGCCTACTCAAAAATCTAAATAAAGTGCAAATAAAGACCCCTGAATGATAACAGGTGCTAATGGCAAAGAGTAAATATAAGCAGTGTCTTTTAGTCGGTTTAGGAAGCCAGTCACTTTCACGCAGATTTGAAAGTTGATTACTTGCCCCACCAGCTTCATAGTATTTCTGAGAAAAACAAGCATCCAATGAGAGGGGAATATGACCTTATCAGTAAACCATACAATATTTTAGTTCTGCTGACTTCAGTTTCCTAACAGAACACTGTAGGTGGGATTTTCTCTGAAATCTGGTCAGAGTCCCAGAAGTAAGAAAATGGATATCTCTGGGTCATGAGGAAGGAGAGCAGGAAGCAATTCTTCTTGTTTTCTTTCCCTTGTCTATTAATAGTTCCAGGATTAAGAACTATTAAAAATAAGAAAATTTAAAAATTGGAATAAAGAGTCTTTTATTATTTTTCTCCACTTGTTTGACAAATTTGACCTTGGAAGATCACTGAGCAGAAATGATAGGCAAGGATTCTTATTAGTAAGTATATAGGCAGTGGCCAGCAAAGTCCTCGGATACAAAGAGACAAAATTCCTAACAGTATCCTCTAAAAGAAAGTCAAACTCATGGCTCTACCTGGGGCAAGATGAGGAAACTGTGGAATTTTTATATGTTTGTCTTTATAGAAAAAAAGAGCTAAAATATTATTAAGAAAACATAAGAATATTATTTCTGACAGTGAAGCTGTTGCCCTGATTATTTGGGCTATTTGGAGGATGAAATACAATTCCCTCTACTCTCCAGAAAACGTGAACAAATCAATTTAATAGATTTTTTTATTGATAACAGTAGCTAATATAAAATTAAATAAGTAATATAATAATTTAAGTAAAATGCAGCATCAGTATTCAAGTCAAGTGACAATCTCATTAATAGTGCTAAAACACACATTCTATCATATAAACTTTGTGTTTGCGTTATTATGATGTGAATAACCTCATGGAAACTAGATAGAATATCCATATGGGAGAGTCCACTGTGAGCAGAATAATGTCAAAGTCACAAGATAGTTGAATTTTATACTTATTTGTACATTTCTATCAAAAACTATTGATTCATAAAGTGTTAAATATTTTATTTTGCAGATTATAAGTACTGTACTGTGGCAGGCCTTGTGAAAATAAAAAGATATGTGAGGTTGGTCTTTAATTTTTAAAAACTTCTAAACTATTTGTGGAAGTAACGTGTTTTTCATGCAGAGATTACTAACATGAGGAAACCTATAACAATTCTATATATTGCTCATTTCTGAATGTTGAGTTCAGAAATTTGGGGGAAAATTAGGATTTGAGTTGGGTGTTAAAAATTTGGCAAGATTAAATTAATAGAAAATAGGACATTTCTAGAAAGAAAAAATATAGTGATGATTATTATTTGACAATTTCCTTGGCCAACTTATTGAAGACTTTGTGTAACTTGACAATTTTTTTTTTTTAAGAAATAAAAAGTACTAGGGGTAGAGTCAAAGGGCTGCTCAAAGATCTTTTTTTGTTGTTTGAAATAGAAATTTAATAAGTGAATGATAATATGTGGTCTTACTTTGTCATTTATTCACTATTTTATTTAACCACCTGCCAGGCTTTTTTAAAGCAAAATTTAAAGTTATGACAACTACCTGACTCTACAGGTATATGATAGTCGCTCAAAATAGATTATGGTTCAACAAACACACCTTGCTCTTTCCCCTTGGTACTTCTTTGCTGGGGTTACCTTCTTGCTTTGGCCTCTATCTTTATTTCTATAAAGATGAAAAGCTCTTCTCTGACCTTCCTTCTCATGCATTCAATATATGTCTTAAATTCTTTACTTCCAAGTGAGGGAAACACTTTATTTAAAGTGAATACTTTAAATAAAACATGTTTTGCGAACCTGTAATTATTGGTTAGCTTAATTAGACAGTTATGCTGTTTCTGTTTAGCTTACTACTCTATCTCTAGCACTTAAGACAGTACTGGCCACACAGAATTTTTTCAAAAGTCTCTCTATTGACTGAACACTGACCTCCTTGAGTGTAGAGAGTTTATTTTATTAATCTCTTAAAAGCTAGAAAATGCCACATGCTTCCTTTAATTTCCATAGTCTCATATACATTAAGAAATGACCACTAAATGAATGGTTGGTTAGAAAGAAAAATGGCAAATTTGAAACATTTAAAATTACACACCTATCATGTTAATAGAAAAGTCTCTAGCCTCAGAATTTAATTGTGAGTTTCAGAGTTATTCTGATGCATAATCGCTGTGTTGCTCTCTTCAAGTTGGTGAAGTTATTTAGACATCAGTTTTCTCATTTGTTAAATTAAGGAACCGGACACTGTACAACTATATTACTTGTTAGGAGCTATTTTTACACATTCACCCAGTACATTCTGCAGTGAAACCTCTGCTTCAAAGGTTGCTGCTTTGCTCCACAAACACGTAATTTAACACCTAATTGTCTCCACATTATAGGAAATGAGAAAGTTGTCATGGAAAGGTCATTCAGGAGAATTTATTCAGCACAGCATGGCAGTTTCTGGCTTTCGAGAGCTGCCTGGGTTGTATGTAATCACTTGTGTGGTAGCTGAGAGGCCTTTCTAAACTTGAGTAGATTTTTCTGACCTATTTAAAACCCACTTAAATTTCTGGCATCTTTTTGGAACAGGAGGACTTGATTTGACATATGTAAATGAGATCCCTTTCACCTGTGTAGTTGTTCTTGCATATCTGTTGTTAAAAATACGATTTTTGAGCATGTCCTTTGTTTAGGTAGGATTTTAAGTACAAGGAAAAATCAGATCTGTGGAATCCCTGTCATTTTCAAAGTCTTATAGCCCCTCTCTACATTACATTGTTACTCTTAAGAACAGACATATATTAGTCTCATTTCTGAACTCTAATTTGAGACTCATAGGAACACCTTCTTTTTAGAATCTTAAAATTATGCTGGGAGAAATTATCCAATCTAAGCAATGTAAAATTTATAAGTACTTTAACACAAACATTAGTGCTTTGATCAGTGGTTACCAGTTTCTAGAATATGCCAATCCTTAAATAAATTATGCCATGTAACAGAGTCAATATCTTACAGTGAATGTATTGCTATCAAATTGACTTTGCCAATGTGGAGAAATGAAACTGTGTATGTCAAAAAAAAAAAAAGACCACAAACTTTTTTTTGTATTTGTGCAACTGTGTTAGTTTACAGCCTCTAGTCAGTTTTTCTTGTTTTGAGGCATCTAAACACCAAGTGCCTTAAATCTCCAAAATGTCATTTAAAAATGTACAAGTGCAATTCAGAAGCTGTCCTTTGACAAGTGCATTGGGAACACAGCCAGGAGCACATCCTTACCATCCTACTCTCTCTGCTCTTGATTCCAGGTCCCCTCAGGCAGTAGGACTCTAGAGATGCCTTAATGGCACACAGTTTCAGGCCACAGCTTTATTAGCTTAAACAAAGAACATAGCAATTGTTCCCAGATGGATTCAGTAAGCTGCTAAACAGCAATGATGCATAATCCCCCAAGTGACTGGTGTCTCTTTAGCACCAAATTGCCCTTTAGGATGGGAACTGGGTTTTCTCCTTTGCCTGATGATTATATTTGGAATTTACCTTTACCTTTAGAGGGCAGCAACTATTGTTTGCCATTTTCAACATGAGAGAATTTTAAAGCATAAAAGAAGTGGGTTCTGTTTCTTTTTAGGTACTTAAAAGATTGTGAATGGTTGTTCTATTTCAAATTAGGTTCAGGAATTTCTTCTTTACTGGATGCTTATATTCACAATTATTCAATGTCCAATGTTTTCTTTCCCCAATATTCATGATTTCTTTAAAATTGATCTTTAGAACTAATTAATGATAACTTCTAACGTTCAATACTTTCTTATTTATAAACCAATCAACATCCCCAGAGTTTTCCTTTACTTTCCCCCTACTTATTGGGCTTTTGAAAGTGTTGGCTTCCCAGTTTCCTTGTGTGTGTGTGTGTGTGTGTGTGTGTGTGTGTGTGTGGTTTTATTAACCTCCTCTTACTACCCTACTGGAGTAATGGGATGCTTGAAATAAGTTGCATAGCTCTGTGTATTTTGGGATCATTACATCAGAAATTGTTAATGGTTAGGGAAGAGATTGAGAGAATAAATAGGTGAAATCATAAAAGGTGTATATTTAATGAAGAATCTTGACATTTTTCTTGAATATTTTAGCAAGTAAAAAATTTAGCAGAGCAGTGGAAAATGAAGATTTGAAGTTAAGAAAGGGCAGAGTCAACAATGTGAATATTATGTTTAGAGAAAAAGGAAGGTTAGAAGACAACTTCAACCAATAGAAAATGGAGAATTTGCCATGTGAGGATGCAATATAGGAGGGTGAATGGAGAGGTATTAAGTAGGCTGAATGCATGACATAGAATTTAAAAAGTGAGTGAAGGACTAGTGTCTAGGATTGCCTTGATATTTATTTAAACTCCTGGACTAAGTATTGATCTCTATTTAACTGTAGTAGATGGGATAGATCTTTGTGTAAGGGAAAGTCATAAATTCTGGTCATAGAATTTTTGTTTGATAATCTCGTCAAACATAAGTCTAAATAATTAACTAGACATATTAGTAAATGTAGTGATAAATATAATCCATTCCTGCTCCATTAAACCATTTTATTTTGGGTATCCAATAACCATGATAGTTTTAAAATAAAGTTTATTTAGGGTAATCAGTTTGATTCAAAGAAAGTATGTTCTTTATAATGTGTGTTTATGTATTCTTTAGGATATGTCAAAAGTGCACCTGTGTTTCAGAAAAGCAAAGTAATAGTCCTTATTTTAGTTACCAGGTTGTGAGTGAAGGTCTCATTCAGTGTTTTAGCTGATGGTTCTGACTAAAGCTATGTGGCTACTGGGCAGCCTCACATGAGAGAGGTGTGAATGAACAAACACTCAGATAAGTCCAGCTGGCAAATTTTGATTCATCCCCAGAATATCATGGAGCAGAGACAACCATCCCCCACCGCATTATTCCTGAATGTGTGACCCCCGGAGTCCAGAATCATAATAAAAAGGTTCTGTTTTATGTTACTAATATAAAATGGTTCATTATTAGGCAGAAATATCAATAGAAACATAAGTAAATATTGGATATGCATTTAAAAGGATATGAAATTCATTATAAAACATAAGAAAGAGCATTATAAACATAAGAACAATAGCTTAGCAAAATACTCTTATAAAGAATCATATATTACCAAGTATTCCTCACATATAAAGATTTAATAGTGTACCAACTTATACCTTTATAATCAATCTGACTGCCTCTTTACACATTTTATTGAACATCCAAAGATCAGCATTTGCTACGTGTAGAGTCGAAGTTCCAAAATAATTGTTATGTGAATTTAACTGAAATGTAAAAAAATTCTATTGTCATTCAATTTGGTTCAGAACAAAACAAAGTGTCCTTTATTTAAATCAGTGAAAGGAAAATTGCATTCATAGAGAGAAGTTATAGATCTGAATGAGACCATGTTTGTTCTTATCCTGTACTTGCTTACCAAAATAAGAACAACACTCTCTCTTACCATAGAGAGTCCATTTGTGTACAGTAACTAGGATGAAAATGACACATATTCTTTTTTCTTGTAATATGTAGTCCAGGGAGACAGACATAACTCAAATGTAAAAATTAATGTGTATATCAAATGAATTATTACCAGAATTGTAAAAGAAAGGATTAACATATTATTTTGTCTCAAAATGATTAATGTTTTTATAAAAGTACTTTGAAAAAGGAATTCTTGACCAGGTAATTCAAAGAAGAATAGAGGCTTGGTGGCATTTCAATTACAAAATGATAACAAAAGAATAAGAACATAAAACAACAGAAATTGATGTTAATAAGTAAAAATAAATCTTCTATTTTACATTGCCTCATTGTTTCCAGAAGGAATGAATCTCTACTCTTCCGATTTTTCATTATTTTGCTTGACAAAATTACAAATAATTCCTTATAAAAATAGGTCTTTATTTGTCAATGGATTTAAATTTTCCCCTATTAAAAAAGGTTGAATAGGCAGAATTTATATAGTCAAAATGGCCACACTACCAAAAGCATTATACAGATTCTATGCAATTCCAATTAAAATCCCAACAACATTCTTCATAGAACTAGAAAAAGTAATCATGAAATTCATTTGGAAAAATAAGAGGCCCAGAATAGTCAAATCAATCTTCAGCAAGAAGAGTAAAGCCGGAGGAATCACAATACCAGATCTTAAACTATACTACAGAGCCAGAGTAACAAAAACGGCATGGTATTGACACCAAAGCAGATATGCAAACCAATGGTACAGAATAGAAGATACAGAGACAAACCCACATAAATACAGTTAACTCACACTAGACAAAGGCACCAAAAACATTCACTGGAGAAAAGATACCCTATTCAATAAATGGTGCATGGAAAATTGGAAATCCACATGTAACAAAATGAAATTAAACCCCTATCTCTCACCATACATGAAACTCAACTCAAAGTGGATCAAAGACTTAGGCACTAGACCAGAGACCCTGTGCCTAATAGAAAAAAAAGTAGACCCCAGTCTTCACCATGTCAGCTTAGGAACAGACTTCCTTAAGACTCCTAAAACACAAGAAGTAAAATAAAGAATCAATAGGTGGAATGGATTCAAACTAAAAATCTACTTATCATCAAAGAAAACAATCAATAATAAGAGAGAGCCTACAGAATGGGAGAAAACTTTTACTACTTTTACTACACTAATCTCCAGGATATATAAAGAATTCAAAAAGTATAACACCAAAAAAACCCAAATAATCCAATCAATAAATGGGCTAAGGAAGTGGACAGACACTTTACAGAAGAAGAAATACAATCAATCAACGAATATATGCAAAAATGTTCAACATCTCTAGCAATTAGAGAATGTAAATTGAAACTATTCTAAGATTTCATCTCACACCAGTCAGAATGGCAATTATAAAGAATACAACAACAATATATGAGGGAAAAAGTACACTCATACACGCCGGTGGGAATGCAAATTGTTGCAACCATTATGAAAAGAAGTATAAAGATTCCTCAGAAAACTTGCAATGGAATCACAGTTTGACCCAGCTATCCAACTCCTGGTTTTATACACAAGGACTTAAAATCAGCATATTAAAACAAAGTTTGGATGGGCATGTAGCTCAGTGGTAGAGTGCTTGTCTACAATCAAAAATACTGCAAAATTAATTATTTGATTAATTAAAATGGATAAATAAAAAGTGAATTGTACATCTTCTTTAAAAATTTTGTACTCTTTATTTTAGTATTTCCTGTTATTTATGCTTTGCTTATTGGTTTCTTTTATAATTTTAAACAATATACTTCAATGCTTATTTCCTAACACATCAGTTTTTATGTTACCTTGACTTTATGCTGTGTCCAATACCCTGTATCCTCCACTTTATTTCTCAGCTTCTATTTCCACTACTCTTTTGTTCAGAGTAGTCCTGTTCTGAGACCATGATTGAGTCTTGCCCTCAACACTTACAATTTTGGTCTAAAATTGATTATAGTGCTTATTATTATGAAAATATTTAATCTAAAGCCAACTAGTAGATGTATAAAGAAAAAAAATGCAATCTTAGGTCACTAAAAATGTTCATCTTTAAGAAAAATTGTGCAAATAGTAGATTCAAGGATCTCCATACTGCTTTCCATTATGGTTGCACCAATTTGCACTCCCACTAGCATGTATAAGTGTACTTTTTCCCCACATCCTTGCCAACATTTATTGTTGTTTGTATTATCGATAATTGCCATTCTGACTGGTGTGAGATGAAATCTTAGAATAGTCTTGATTTGCATTTTTCTGATTCCTAGAGATGTTGAACATTCATATATTTGTTGGTCTATTGTATTTCTTAAATTTGGTTTTGGTAAATATAATCAATTATACATCATGCACACTTAACCATCACAGTATACTTTAAATACTTCTTGTCAATTAAAATTTAGTGATCATAAATTTTTCATAGATACTTGAAAAGAATGATGGAGAGAATCAAACTTGAATTTATTAAATCTAAATATACTATGTATTATATAACGTTGAGGTATTATAATTATGAATTATCTTTTACATTTAATATGTTACTATATTCTATAACTGTTCTTTACTAATAGGATAACTTATGCAGTATATTTAGAATTAGATTATATGTTTTTGAGCATTATTTATAGAATTAATTAGCTACTATAGGAAATAACAAACAGCCTGGTGTATTGGCACATGCCTGTAATATCAGAGTATCAAGAGGCTGGATGATCACGAGTTCAAAGCCAGCCTCAGCAAAGTGAGGCACTAAGCAACTTAGTGAGGGGGCTGGGGATGTGACTAAGTGGTTGAGTGCTCCTGAGTTCAATCCCTGACACCCCCCAAAAAATTTAAAAACAGAAATAACATAATACTTCATGTAGTACTTTTATAATGTGAAAATATTTTTAGAGTTACTTTTAAGGATTTGTTATAATATATCATATTAATAAAAATAGAAAACATTAAACCTATCTCCTTAAATTTTCTACTGACCTGACCATTGTCATTACAAAAATAAGAGAAAAGAATTGTCCTATTAGATACTTGAAATGCCATATTCTATATACCAAAGGATATTTTATTATATGATCAGGATGCCTTACAAAATGTGCAATCTCCCCTCACAGATAATACTTAGTTTTAGACTGTTTTCAAAAAGTCTTCAGTGAAGTATTAATTTACAGGTAAAAGAAAATCTGTATATAATAATATAGACTAATAGGTTGTAGAAGAAATAACAAATTATTTTACACAAATTATTAGTTATATTAGACAATTTATATATTTTATTTTTATCTCTGGAGAGTCAAAGGATTAAATTTTCTCTCATTTTTAAACTTCTGAAAGAGGAAAAGAATACTCCTATTTAACCACCGGATAACAATTTTATAAGTATTAATTACATAAAGCACAAATATAATGTGAAATTATATATTTATTTTCAGATTCAACCTAGTAATAAATATGGTATTTAATGAATTTTTCATTTAATATTTGTTTAAATTTGTTTTAAAATCTACCTGATTTATTTACTGTGAGAAGTCTAGGTTGAAACAAATTTCAAAATTATATAAACCAATTGTTTACCTGGAGATATAATATGTGATCTACTTGGTGAATTTACAATAATAACAGAGGGGGTTTCTTCAGTTGCAAAGTCTGGGGATTTCTTTGACATACTGTTGGTTCAATTTTAATTGTTACTCGGATTAAAGATGGAAGTGATTGCACTGATGCTTACCAGAATATTTTGTCGTTTGATAGAGATTTTTTTCTTATGAGGTGATTAGAGTGAGGAATTTATGTGCAGCAATAATTTAACTGAATGTTAAGATAGGGCTTTGCATTTGAGCAAGTGGTCAAATAACTGAGTCATCTGGTAGTTCATGAGTGGGGAAGTGAATTTAAAACTGTTAGTACACAATTGAGAGTACTTTGCAGTATCTCATCACCAAACTTTAATATCAGTATTTCATGGTGAGTCACTATCCATCTTCTCCTAAAGAACTAAATTGGTTCTCCGAAGCACTGAAAAGATTTCTATGAGAATAAACCTTTTTACTAGATGATGGAATTCAGCTTGGGTGTACAAATGGCTATAATTTTTGCCAGATAGTCCTGAAAAACTAACATGACACAATAAAATATAAATTATCTTTAATGGTAGCCTCAATTTGTAGGAATAAGCTAGGGGGGAAAGAAGCAAAAATATTGTTATCTTGCTAGAATAAAACTTTGCAACAAAGTGTGTTTTGTCATCTCCAGAATATCCTGACAGAAAATAGTGATGTAATTCATAATTTTTAAAAGCTGTATCCAGAATAAAAAAAGCATATTGTTTTTAAATCAAGTTAGAAAAGCAAGATTTTTCTTTAAAGGCAGGACATCACACGTTTATACATCTGCTGGATATGCCTGCATATTACTGAAAAGTAATCTTTATTCACCTTAATATTTAGAGTTAGTGTTAATAAACCCTTGTCTTGGAGACTTGGAAATGTAATTTTCTTTCATTTTTTTCCTTTAAGTTTCTGTGTGTGTCTACACACACACACACACACAAGCACACAAACAGAATACACACATACACCTGTATTTCTTTTTAGAATAAAAAACACCTGCTCATGTAATTTTATTGTAACTTTATGAATGGAACTAATTATTAATTGTGCTATTTAGAGGTTTTACCCAGAAACATAACAATGTTTTATATTATATTTAAATACTTTCTGAAAAATTTTAACTGTCTGTTTTGTTAGATGTCTGAGTGATTTCAACTCCCCATCCAATTGCATTTCAGTAGCATGAGTGTTGCTTGAGAACATTTTAGAAATTCAGAATCTCAGGCCCCAGGCCAGACCTAATGAATCCATAATCTATATGTTGAGAGCTAATTCCTAGGCATATTCAGATTTGAAATATGATATAAATAGTCACCAACTGGTTTAATAATTCATCTGTGAAGAAAAGGAATTTCCTCATATGGGAATTTGGCTTCACAGAAAATAGCAAAACCAGGACTACAACAGCAAAAAGTCATTAAGGGGAATAGAAAGAGGACAGTTTGGGAAAGAGTTTCATTCTCCATTGAAAACATTCCATCAGTTTTGAATTCCTGGGCTATGACACAAACATAAATGGGATGCTGAATTTCTTGTTACAGAAGTTAGAAGTTCTTGCTGAAATTTTAAGACCCAAAACTATACTTGAGGGAAAACTGTTTTTCCATCATCATATGCAGACAATAATCAGGTTCAAGTATACAAAGTAAATCAAGATTTTTTTTATTCTCTGTAGGGTTTTTAAGAAGCCTCTCCCACTTCAATGATCCATAAATTCATCAAACTGTACTGGGCTTCCTAATACTTTATGCAAATTGTCATTCTCTTTCATCCACATCATAATCAAGCATTCATTCCTTCAGTCTACAAAACCTATTAAAGGCCTATCACAATTTGTTTCTTTGGCCAGTTGGTGGTCTTGCATATCCAAAGAGATACTGTTTTGTCAATTATGAACACAGCAGGAATTTGCTGTGCACTAAAAGAATGTGGACTTATATGGCTCCTTTATGATCCAGCTTTTATTTTAAGTCGGTATAGTATAAAAGATCAGTGGGAAGACTATAATTAGAACTTACTTTATAGAAAAGTTAAGTTCTTTCCAGAAGTTATTATACCATGTCACATTTTAAATGCATATTCTTAATGGGTATTTCTGCCAGCCAAACACTTTTTTTGTTATTTTTAATGTGTCACAAAATCATTCACAATAAAATCAGTTAATGCCAACCAAAATGATGATTCATCAATCTTAAAAACTATACTCTTAGATGTTGGTTCCAGTTATTCTCCCCTTTTATTCTGAGACCTAGATGTCAATAGATAAGTTCATCATATTCTCAGTGCACAGTGCATTATCATTCACTTATGCAAGATCTCACACTTGTTTAGTTCTATATTTTTCATCCTTGATCTTCACTACCATTTTTCACCCACAAAATAGACATCTAGTATAACTTGCTTAATAAATGTTCCTAAATATACATGAGTATTGTACAATGTGCAGTTTTAATACTTGCTTTTAATATTTAAATGTATATAAACTGCATTGTGTCAAATTTTATTGTTTATACTTCTTTCATTTTTCTCTATAACTAGTTCCTGCTTTTTCCTTCTGCGCATTGTCAATAGAATTCATTTATATTTTACTTAGATTGCCTCCAATTTCATGCTATCATAAACAACCCCAAAATTTTATAGGGCTCCTGTCAGACTTATCTGAAATGATCCCATAGCAATGCAACTCCCAAGTTGCAACATAAATGCATAATTAATTTAGCTAAACACTCTTGGAGAATTGTTTTCCACTATAACTCTCCTAATTTATAAACAACCCAACAGTGTTCAAGAGTTTTGTCCTCCCACATTTGTCATAGTACTGACATTGCCAGTTCCTTTTTTTAAAAAAATGCACTCTGCTATCATGTAAACCTAAATCGAATAAATAAATAAATTTAAAAAATACTTTCCTATCCGTGGTTGTTTTATTCTTGTGTTAATTTGTACTGTATTCTATGTCAGTCATTGGGACCTCCCATTTTTCATGGTTTGCCTGTTATTTTTTATTGCTATTTCTTTTCTGTTCGGTTTCCTAATGATGTCCTATGCCTGGGTTCTTTGGATGGTCTGAGGTTCTAGATCACTGCTGTCCAGCAGTATTTCTGCAACAAGGATGAAAATGTTTTGTCTGTGCTGTCACATACTGTCACCACAGGTACATGTAGCTGTTTAGTACTTGAAATGCAGTCATTGTGACCTACAGTGTACATATTTTAATTTAAAATATATATTATTTGTTTAAATTAATAGTAGATTAAAACATCCATAGTCACACATTGTTAGTTACTATAGCATATTTTATATGCAGCTCTGAATATTGACGTTATTGGTTTTACATATTTTTTATCATCTGTTAATTTAAATCATTTTATTTTCAATTTTGATCTTATGTTGACTCCTTCACAAGAATATCATGAAAGCAATAATATTTCCTTCTCCCTGAATATTACCTGGAGGCACATGGTGTTGCTCTGTCCATCAGATCTTTCACTAATTTTGATCGTGTGTTAGGTTTTACCTGCCAATGGTCTATACTGTAAAATGTGTATGGTTCCCTTTATATGTAATGAGTATTTTGTAGACAGATATTTTGAAACTACATAAAATCCTATTTTTTAGTTAACATTTCTCTCATTTGTGTTACTACTATTAATCTTTCTTGCTCTAAGAAGCTACTACTATGATGCTTGTGAAATGGTAATTTTTTTTTTTTTGCTGGTACTGGAGATTGAGTCTAGAGTGCTTTCCCACTGACTACATTTCCTACCCATCTTTATTTTGAGACAGTTTCCCAAAGTTGTGGAAGCTGGCCTCAAACTTGCTGCTTCAGCCTTCCAAGTTGCTGGGATTACAGGTGTGCACCACCACACTTAGCAATAAAATGATCATTTTTCCTAGGTCCAAAATCCTGTCTTCATTTCCTAGCTTGCATCATATTATGTTTAAAAAATACTGTTTTCATCTACAATATGTATTTATTCACTTATATATTTATATTAATATGTTCATACATTCCTATTTTGATTAATTCTCCACATCAAATATAATTGTTTATTTAATGCTAAATGTGTCTATCATTTAATCAGTGGGAGATCGTTCAAGCTGAATTCTATAAATTCCTGACATACCCCTTCATTCTTCAGATATTCTTACTTGATGTCGCACATGGTATTCCAGACCCATGTTTCCTATTATCCCTAGAATTAGTAGTTCTTCCAAAGCACCCTGATTCTTTTTGTTTGTTTGGTTTTGGTTTTTGGGTTTTTTTTGGTACTGGGGATTGAACTCAGGGGCACTTGACCACTGAGCCTCATCTCCAGTCCTATTTTTTGTTTTATGTAGAGACAGGGTCTCACTGAGTTGCTTAGTGCCTCTCCGTTTGCTGAGGCTGGCTTTGAATTTGCGATTATCCTGTCTCAGCCTCCCAAAGTGCTGGGATTTCAGGCGTGTGCCACTGTGTCAGGCTCAAAGTGCCCTGATTCTTGATATAGGAACAAAAAACCTAGAGGTAGACTGTTTTCTACCGGAATGCCTTTGTTTCAGAGCTCTCTCATTGAACAGGCAGAGCCAGAAAATAGGTGTATCCTGTACACTGCTTTCTCACTTGCATTTCCCTTCCCCTCACCTCATCCCACTTTTTTTCTTTCTTAAAAAGACTCATGTAGATATATTCTAGTCTATTTTCCAACAAGACGTAGTATTTTCTATTTTCTTGTTTTTAATTTGAGCAATTCTATTTCTCTTGGTAATAATTTGCAGAATTTATATGAGTCCTGAGGTAATGTTATCTATCTCTAAACAAGAATTATCATTGCTTTTGTGAGGAACCTGGGGGTACTAATAACATTGGATCTGTAAAGGTGGTTTCTCATTAAAATTTTATGTTCTCTGATGAGGAAGTTTTTCTTGCAGTATCCTTGAGTTGCTGACAAGTATTGTTTACTCTTACCCAGATGGTAAAGCTTTTTTTCAATTGAAATTTTGTAGATAAAGGGTCCCCTATGAGACTTCTCACTTGGGCAGGCCCAGAGCTATGATTTCTGACAGCACATCTTGTTGTGGAGACACTAAGTCCAAGTTCTTAAGATACTGAGAATGCACTCATGGCAAAATAGCTTTTGTACTCTTATTTATTTTTTCTTTGAATTTTAATTTTTTACTTATTTTCTGAATATTTCTTATCATTTTATCACCTCTGCAATGCTTTATAGAGGAGGTTTTGACATTTCTATAGTTTCCAGTAGGAAACTGTTCCACTGAAGAGTTTCCAGTAGGATCACTGACCTAAATAATTTGACGGTATTGTTTTTCTCAGAAATGGAAGGCTTGAGGCGGTGGGTACTGAGATTTAACCCAGTGGCATTTTATCATTGAGCTTAATCTCTACCCAACACCCGGCACCCCCTACCCCCAACCCCCACTGTTTTTTTTTTTTTTTTTTTTTTTTTTGAGACAAGACCTAATTGTTCAGGACTTCTTAAATTGGTGAGTCTGGCCTGGAACTAGTAATCCTCCTGGCTTAGCCTACCACGGTGCTAGGAATACAGGTGTGCACCACCATGTCCAGCAGAAATAGAGTTTTTAAACTGAACTCTCTGATTTTTTTTCTTGTAAGAAATTCTGTGTAAAGGCAACATTTATAAACTACTTCTCAATGAAGTAGGATTCGTATACAATCTGAGGCAATAAGTAGCTATTTCTGTAATCTGAATGTTTGCATTCCCCCAAATCATTTATTGAAACCTAATTGCCAATAGGATGTGGTACTTTGGGAGGTAATTAGGCCATGAGAAAAAGCATCAGCTTCATGAATGGGATTAGAGCCCCCATACAAAGGAGGCTCCAGGTACTACCTTGTACCTTCTACCATGGGAGGACACAAGAAGATCCACCTATGAACAAGGGAATAGGCCCTCAACAAATCTGTTGGCATTTTGATCTTGGAATTTCCAACCATCAGAAGTATAAAAAAAATATATTTCTTTTATTTAAAATCTACCCAGTTTATGGTATTTCATTATAGCGGCCTGAATGAACCAAAAGAGTAGTGCTTTAATTTTCATTTTATACAATAAAATTTCTATCAGTAGCATCAAAATGATACTTTAAAGTTATATTGTCATTTTAAGAGTTTCTCAGAGCTATGATTCATGTGAAATGTAATTTATGCATTTATAGTTTACAGTGGGATTTTTTTTAGTATATTCACAGAGCTAGTTTTAGAATTTTTTAGTATATCCACAATCTAGTTTTAGAATTTTTCATTCACCTTCCAAAAAAGAAACAGTTTTAGAACTTATTTCCTCCCATCACTTATCCATCCCCAGCAAACCACAACCCAATTTCTTTCGTTATGGATTTGTGTATTCTGTATTTTTCAGGTAAATTAAATTGTAAAATACATTTTTGCGTGTGTGACTTGCTTATTTCACTTATCATTACATTTTCAAGCTTTGTCTGCATTGTAAAATGGGTAAGTACTGAATTTTTACAGTTGAATAACATTTCATTATGAATGCAACACATTTTAGACATCCATATATCTGTTTATAGATATATGCATTTTTCCACTTGGGGCTATTATAAATAATACTGCTATGGACATCTATTATATACAAGTTTCTGTGTGGACATGTTCTCATTTCTCTTAATAAAACTGCTGGGTCCTTTGGTAACTGTATGTTTAACAATTTAAGAAACTACAAAATTGTTTTTAAAGTTGCTAAACTAATTGAAGTTCTGATCAGCAATATATGCATTCCAATGACTTCACATTCTTTCCAAAAAATGTCATTTGTTTTTAATAGGGCATTTTTGTGTTGTTAATTTGTTTCTTTCTTAATAAGACCATCAGATTGGATGGGATGTGTTACCTCATTTTGGTTTGGATTTTCAAAATCTTGCTGGATATGATTTGACACATCTTCCCATGAGCTTTTTGGCGCTTTGAACATTTTCTTTGAAGAAATTTCTATGTAAATCTTTTCATTATCTTTGGATTATTTATCTTTGTCTTAATGAATTATAAATATATTTTATTTATTCTGGTTGCAAGTTCTGAACCAGAAAAAATGATTTGCAAATATTTTCTTTTATTCTGTATGCTGCCTTTTCATATTTTCATTTACAATAACATTTATGTAACAGAAGTTTGTTGTGTTTTTTAAAATTCTGATTATGTGCATCTTGTTTTATTCTCTTATATCATTTGTGCTTTTCAGTTCTAAAAAACCCAGGTCACAGAGCTTTCATTATTTTCTTCTAATTTTTATATAATTTCAGCTCTTACAGTACTATCTACAATCCATTTTTAGCTGATTATTGTGTATGATGTAAGCAAGGCATACTAATGCAATTATTGGCATGTGACTCTCTGGTGATTCCATTTCTTGAAAAAAATCTTTTCTTTTTTCTTTTTCTCTATTGGATTCATGCTTGTAGAACATCAGCTAACCATAAATGAAAAAGTTTATTTGGGGAGTCATTTTTATTCCATGGATGTGTATGTATGATAGTATATGATAGTAGCACAATGTCTTGATTGCTACTCTAGTTTTGTAGGAAGTTTTAAAAGAAATGTGTGTGATTCCTCCAGTATTTACTCCTCAATTCCAAAACTGTTTTAACTCTTTTGGTAAATTCTCTTCCCATATGATTAACTCATCAATTTCTGCAAAATTGAATTATTCCTATTTTAAATTATTCCTATTTTAAGTAATTCATATTTAAAGTATTCCAATTCATAAACATGATATTCATTTCCTCCTACTTAAGTCTTCTATATTTCAATTTTTATATAATTTTAAGTGAAAAAGTCCTTCACTTACTTTGATAAATTTATTCTTACGTATTTTATGCATTTTGATGTGATTATAGATTAAATTATATTATTGATTTCATTTTGGAATTTTTTTGAGTAGTATTGAGAAATAAAATAGATTTTCACATATTGATCTTTTATTCTAAGGATTTGTTTGCTTGTATATTATTTCTAATAGTATTATTTTGTTTTTAGTGAATCCATTAAACTTTCTGTATATGAGATTATTCAATGAAAACAGAAACACTTTTAATTATTATTTTTTTCTAGTATGCATACGTTTATGCCTTTTTCTTCTATAGCTGCCCTGCCCCACCTTCATCATAGGTAAAGAATAGTAGCCAAGATTGGGAATCCTTGTTTGCACATTGTTTTGCTGGGAGGATTTTAGCATTTTGCCCATCAGTAAGATACTGGCTGTGGGATTTTTATACATGCCTTTTGTCAAATTGTGAAAACCCCATTTTTATCTCAAAATGTGGGATGTAATAAAAAATAAGTATTTTGTTTTGTCAAATGCATTTTGTGCTCTTATTAAAATGATGAATTACCTTCTGTCATTGATTTTATAACCATGGCATGTTATATTCAATGATTTTAAGATGTTAAGGGACTTTGAATTCCTGAAATATATTCCACTTGGTCATGGTGTCCAGTGAACTTCATGTGTTGCTTATAGTTACATGTGGCTGGTAAATTCTGTTTGATTGTAATTTTCTGTGGAATTTTGTGTACATTTTTAAGAGATGTTGTCCCATAGTTTTATTTTCTTTTATATCTTTGGTTTGGAATAAGAGTAACACCAATCTTATAGAATGAGTTGGAAATTTTCACTCCTTTTCTATTTTGGAGAAGAATTAGTTATGAGTTAGCATTAATTCTTTAAATATTTGGTAGAATTCACAGTAGAGCCATTTGAATCTGGTTGTTTTCATTTGTTATTAGTTTAAAATTTACTAGATACTCTATTTTTGTACATATATGCATATGTTCTATTTCTTTTTGAGAGATTTTTTGTGTCTTTGTGGGATTTATTCAATTCAGCTAAGTTATCTATATATAATTATTTATATTATTTCCACATAATTGTTTATAGTATTCCCTTGTCAATCTTTATATTTCTGTAAGCTCAGTAGTGATATATTCTCTTTCAATCCTGATTTTAGCAATTTGATGCTCTTCTCTATTCTGTGGTAAGTCTAGACAAAAATTTGACAATTTCATTGAATTAAAAAAGACAACATTTACATGCTTTCTCTATTCATTTCTATTTTTATTTAATTATTTTTAAATATAATATTTGCTGCTCTTCTCATCGGTTTGATATAGAAATGTTAGGTATTCATTTGATATATTTCTGACTTTATAAAATTGTTTATTTATTCATTCATTCACTTATTCATTCATGGTGGTGCTGGGGATTGAGCAGAAGTCCTTCTACACGCTCAGTAAGCACGCCATCCCTGAGCTGCATCCTTAGTCCTCTTACTTTTGAATATATTTATGTAACAATTTCCTCTAACAACTACTTTAACGGCACCATCTACATTTTGGTATGCTTTGTGTTAATTTTCATTCATGTATAAATATTTATTTGTAATTTATTTTATGATCTATTTTTATTTAAAAAATTACTATTTAATTTCCAAATATTTATAAATGCATTTCTGATTCATTTTTAATTTTATTCTATTATGGTTGAATAATGTAACTAATATAATTTCAATCCTATTTAATTTATTAAGGTATTTCTTATGGCCTACTGCATGGTTTTTCTTGGATAATATTCTATGTGTGCATGATCTGTATCCTACTCTTGTTGGGTCGAGCGATCTATAAGTATCCATGATATTATGTTGTTTTACATGGTTGTCCAAATCTTATATGAATTTCTTAATCTTCTGCTTAGCTACTCTATGCATTATTTACAATGGTATTGAGATATTCCACCATTATACTGAATTTTCCATTTTTCTTCCCATCTTGTCAGTTTTTGCTTCATATATTTTAGGGCTTTCCTGCTATGTGCATGTATGTTTTATTATTAAGTCTTTCTAAGATTAGGTGTTTTAAATGTACATACTTCTATTTTTTGTGACATAGTTTTGTTTTAAACTGAATGTGTCTGACATTAGTATGATCACTCTGGCATGCTTGTGGTTGCCCTTTGCATAGTATTTTTTCCCATGATTTTATTTTATTTATTTTATTTTATTTGATATTTATATATCAAATGAATACCTAACATTTCTATATCAAACCGATGAGAAGGTAAATTATTTTGAAGGTAAATTATGTCTTTTGTAGAAAGTATATAGTCAGATTTTTAAAGTATATTCTAATATTTCCTCCCTTCAGATTAAGTATTCTGTTCATATTTATTATTATTATTGATATAGTTGGATTTACATCTGCCACTTTATTTTTGTTTTATTGTCTTATGCTCTTTTTGTTCTCCTACTCCTTTCCTTTTTTCTTTTCAGTAAGTGAACATATCTTATGATAATCATAATAATTCTTCACAATGTTTTAAAGTTATTTTCTTAGGGCTTTTCTAGGGCTTATGATATACATTGTATATCTACTAGTTTAAAATAAATTTTGCATAATACTATTTTATATTTCTCTATTTCATTATCTCCATTTTTGTTTTGTTGTGCTGTACATATTAGCTGTCTTTCCCCTTCCCATATATATATATATATAATCCAAAATTTATTTTAGAATGATTTTAATATATACTATATAATTTTATATATTTTAAAAACTGAGAGAAATATGAACAGACAAGTATATATTTAAAGTGCTTGTTCTATTAATTTGTGCTTATCATTTTATTCTGTTCATTTTTTTCTTCCATTTTAAGATATCATATGATGGCATTGCTTACATCAGTTCCCATGTTTTTATTTGCTTCCTTTGTGCTGTTATTGTCAACCACATGGCATTTGCATGTGTCATTGGCCTAGCAATACAATTGTACACATCTTGATTTATGCATTTTATATCTAAAGTAGTTGAAAAAATGGAAAGAGATATGCAATTTAACACCTTTTGTGTTATCTATAACCATCTTTGTTTTGCTTTCCTGTATTGAATGTGTTGGGGATTTGAATTACTGTGTAATTCTTCATCCTAAAGAATTGTAACATAGTATTTCTAGTAAGTCAGCAACAGTAGGAACAAATCCTTAGTTTCTTATTATTTGAAAATAGTGTAATTTTGCCTTTCTTTTTGACTTTCTTAGTGGATGTAAGGTATTTTAAGTTTTTTTATTTTTATTTCAATACTTTACATATGACTTTACCTTGAAATTTCTACTGCTTCTCATGAGAAGCCAACTGTTACATTATTATGATTCCCTTTCAAAAATTTTTCTGTGTGGTTCTTGAAAGTAATATCCAAATTTAGATCTCTTTGTTTTATTCTTCTTGGAGTTGGTTCAAATTCTTGAATGCACGTATTGTTTGTTTTTCATCAAATTTGGTAATATTTCTGCCACTATTTCTTTGAATGCTTTGTCTATATTAGTTATATTATTTGTTCCTTTTCTTCTGTTGCTTCCATAATTCATATTTTGGTGAGACTAATGATGACCCACATTTCCCTCAAACTCTGTCAGTTTTACTTCATTCCTTATTTTTCACTATAGAATACTATATGTGTATGTTTTTATATTCACTGTTTCTGCAATCTACATTTGAGTTACTTTGATAAATTTAAACTTTTTCAATTATATTGTTCAACTCTAAAATTTCCAATGTTTTATGATTTCCTTTTTATTTATATTTTCTATTTCAGGAAATATTGCTATCATACTTTTTACTGTTTAATCATGCTGGTCTTCAGTTCTTTGAACACAATAATAATCTGTAGGCTTTGTCTGCTAAGTTCAACAGCTGGAACCCAAAGAAAATTTCCATTGCCTTCTTATTTTCCCTCTGAGTGAGTCACACTTTCCTGTTTCTTGGAATGTCTTGAAAATGTTTTTTGTTGAAAAATGGATATTTTAAATAATACATTGATAGTGATTCTGGATCCTCATCTTCACCT
This sequence comes from Geosciurus inauris, assembly GCA_004024805.1. Classification (NCBI taxonomy): domain Eukaryota; kingdom Metazoa; phylum Chordata; class Mammalia; order Rodentia; family Sciuridae; genus Geosciurus; species Geosciurus inauris. The sequence continues at coordinate 218,179 of PVHX01000186.1, read as the reverse complement.
TGGGACTTGTTTGCTTTTCTTGTTCCTTGTTTTAGTGACTTCGCTAGACTAGTTCAGCAAAGTCTTCATCTGCTGTGTACAACATCTGATGTTGCTCTTCAGATGACATAACCTGGGTACACAGTTTACTACTCCTCCATTTCCATCAGAGAGGACAGTGGTGTTACGTGGGCTCTTCTTTACCATATATTTCTATGATCTTCCTCTTAAGATTTGCAATAGTATCCCTTTGTTATTATAACCACTGCTAACCTTAACCAATGATAGGTGATTATTCTGTATTTCTACAATGCTCTAGAAATATAAAGTGCTACAGAATTTGATCTCATTAAAGCTTGTTCTTTTCAAGGCAGCAGCCTTTCAGTCCAGTTCTTGAAACTTGTTGTGACACAAGGAGGGTCCTTCTTGAAAGTCTCTTTCCTAAATTCTCTGTGCTAAACTTGGAACTGGTCCACCATTTGAAATTGTTGCTATAATGCAACTACTGGGCTTGAGCTCTTAATGGTTACCACAAAACATTATTTAGAAATTGCCCTTAGCCTTGATTTTACCATACTGTGTTCCAAATAAATCCTTTTCCCCTTGGGAGCACTACAAAATTCTTTATTCTTAAAGTTTGACTCTCCCTCTGAGCAGAAATTTTGTGCTCTGGAGTAACATACTTTGAGTGACACCTGTATTCTGTGAGCAGAGTGATGATTTGGTGCAGTCATCACTGGCCTTGTGAGTACATTTCTACCAGTGTGGAAGGTCTGCCCTACAGGTGAGCTGGGGGCAGGATTGGTAGGGCCCAGTTTTATTGACCTGTCTTACCTGTAGTAGAGTTGCCACCCTGTGAGTGGGAATTAAGCCAACAAAGGAGTCTCTTCTTCTCATGTATACTTGTTTAGAATAGAAGTTCTTCAACACAGGACTGGGGGTTGACTCTGCTGGTGGCTTGCCTGTTCTGGGGAAAAAACTGTCATCGTACACTGGAAACTAGTAGCAAAGGAGAGAGCGATCTTGTCAGCCATACTCCCTGAAACAGATTGTGCCACACTGAGCTGTGGTGGAGTTCATGGCTAAATGTCGCACACTATTGCTTTTGTTGGACTTACCAATTTTAATAGGCTCTCTAAGATAAATGTTTCTTCATTCTTGTATGTTCTTCAGATAATTTCCAGAGATTTTAAATGATTTTTTATTTTAAAAACCATTTTACCCATTTTGTTTTTTCACCAAAAAGAGAGTTTGCAGAGCTCTTCATACCACTGTTAAGGACTTGCTTGTCATCTCCCATATAAATTTTAATTTGAATTATTTTTTAAGTTCACCAAAAAGGCCCCCTAGGATTTTGAGTACTGAATGTATAAATCAAATTATATAAAAATGACAGCTTGATTATTCTGCTAATAATGAGCACTGATAATCTATTTATTTTATTTATTCAAATTTTTCTTTGTGTATTCTAATAAGATATAATTTTCCTGAAGCAAGCACTATAAGGTTGATTTTGAAAGAGTCTGTTGTTTGAATTCAAATTACAAATGGTATTTTGCTATAGTTTTCAAGTTGCAAATAACATGAAATTTTGAAATTTATATGTTGTGTTTCAAACTGAAATTTCTTTGGAGTTCTTAGAGTTTATTTATTTATATTTATTATATAAATTTAAAATATTAAAGCATCTAAATAGTTTATTTTTTCATATTCCCCAATTTTTAATCTGATAGCCCATTGTTATTTATCAAAGAAAGAGTTCTTACAATGTCTTTGAGATATTGATGAAGGAATCACTGGATTCGTGTTTTTCTTCTATTACTAAAGTCCCTAAGACAATGCAGTTATAACTACATAGCTAACATGATAGTCTGATAATACAATTTTGTTAGCCATAATAGGACCTGATGCATTTAACTGGATGAGTCTACCTCACTCCAGGACTCAAGGGTATACCATTTTTTTTTTGGTACTGGAGATTGAACTCAAGGGCACTCGACCACTGAGCCACATCCCCAGCCCTATTTTGTGTTTTATGTAGAGACAGGGTCTCACTGAGTTGCTTAGCACCTCGCCCTTGCTGAGGCTGGCTTTGAACTTGCGATTCTCCTGTCTCAGCCTCCCTAAGTGCTGGGATTACAGGCTTGAGCCACCGCACCTGGCTGGGTATACCATTTTTGAGCCTCTGCAATATCACCAAGCGGCTCCTTTGATACAGGCTTCATATTCTACAACTTTTGTTGCTTGTCCTGCCCTCTACCCTTGTCTCTGCAGTCTTAGAACAGTCTACTGAGTCTCAATTGAAGTGCAGACTTCACTGTCCTTCTAACATTTGCATAATTCTTGGTCTAACTAATAGCATTAAAACAAGAGGGTGAAATGTGAAAGTGCAAACCCTGCAATATTACTGCCTACTAAGTTTATCCTGTTTGTTCACCAGATACTTATTGAGCATTTGATTCATGCATTGAATTTCTCTGGCCAAAAAAAGAAAAAGTGGTTTTAAAAGAAAATGCTGTGCTGAAGATGTAGCTCAGTTGTAGAGTATTTCCCTAGTATGCACAAGTCCCTTGCTTAAATTCCAATACCCACCCCCGCCCAAAAAAGGAAAAGACAGTACTTATAAAGTATGAATTAATTTGTATGTGTTCATTAGTTGTTATTTCAACACCTGCTAGGTAATATTCATTCAGAGTCCATGCAAAGCACTCCATTTTTGCCTTCTAATATCAAACTGCCTATATCACTTTTGAAGACCTGATCATTTTCTTAGATCTCAATTTATTTTTGTTGTTGTTGTTGTTTTGTTGTTCGTACTGGGGATTGAACTCAGGGATACTGAGCCACTGAGCCACATCCTCAGCCCTATTTTGTATGTTATTTAGAAACAAGGTCTCAATGAGTTGCTTAGTGCCTCACCATTGCTGAAGTTGGCTTTGAACTCGCAATCCTCCTCCCTCGACTTCTCGAGCTGCTGGGATTACAGGCATGTGCCACTACATCCAGCCCTTAGATCCCAATTTAATACCCCAAATCAACTGTCTATCTACTATGTATGAGTCAGTCATAGAACTAGTGCTAGGAATGCAACGTGAAAAATGAATTGCACCTTCCTTAACAAACTAACGGGGTTAGAAGATGACCAAGGGAGATAGCTACAAAACTCAGATAAGAGAGATATAATCCATTTAATTTAGGAAGGCACAGGAATTTTAAAGAAAGATAAAACAGAGATAACATCAAGTGGAACCCTAGGGGATTAGCAGACTTTAACATGGGTGAAGAGAATTTGGTGAGGGGAATAGCATCAGTGAAGCATAGAATTGAAAGGTCATAATTCTGGGAACAAGTGGGTTGGTGGTTCCAGAGGGTCTGTGAAGTGGTCAAACAATAAAATTGGGAGGATACCCTGGCTTAAGGTTGGAAGGTTTAAGGCTTAAGGTTTGTAGGTCATGATTAATGCATATGATTGTCATTCTATAGACAGTGAGTTACCAAGGAAGTTTTAAACTGGAAAATAAAATTGAAACAGACTCAGTGGGCAGATTCAAATACTAAGTCTGGCACTCACTATCTCTGAAACTTGGAAGAACTACTTCATCTGTCTGGGTCTTCTTTTAAAATCTATTAATTAAAGATAATAATAGTTAAAAGGTTGTTACAAGGATTACATTAGAAATGCCTAGCTTGGTACTTGGCACATTTTAGTTGCTCCTTAAAATTAAGTTGTTCAATAACAATGAAATATCTCCTAGTGACAGAGATTGTGTTAGTCAGTTTTCTTTCACTATAGCAAAACATCTGAAATAATTAACTTCTGAAGACAAAAGTTTTATTCTGGCTTACAGTTTTGAAGGTTTAGTTCAAGTTTGGATTGACCCTTCTGCTTTTGGGCCTGTGAAAAGGCAGCACAACATGGCAGGAATATGTGGCAGGGCAAATCACTCACCTCATGGCCAGAATGTGAAAGAAAAAGAAAAAGAAAGAGGCTTGGGTGCCACAGTCCCTTTGGAGAGCATGTACCCAATTACCTAAAATCTGACACAAGGACCAACCTCTTCAATATTTCCAACTCCTTTCAATGGTATCAGGCTGGGCAGAAAGACTTTAGTATCTGGGCTTTTGGGAGACATTTCATATCTAAACAATACTAGAGGTCAAGGAGGAGAAATGAGTGACAACTTGGCAGAGTCTGAACTTCATTGAATGCCTGTTACTAAAATTGGAGTTTCCTAAACAGAGGCAGCCTCCCAGGAATAAACCATGTCCATGTTCACAAACCTGGGGAACCGGCTTGTATACATATCCAACTGTGATCAGCTTGTGTCCGCCAGGATGGAGACTCCGTGCCTTAGAAAGAAAAATAATAGATTTAAGCTACAGTGGGCCTGTATGATTAAAATGGGTAATTATAACATTAATTCCATGAAACTTTTGACTAGAACTCTCCAAGTACTGTTTTGATAAACTCATTCTTTGTAAATTATTTAAACTCAAATATATCATAGAATTGTGTTCTTGAAAATCCATATAAATGCTGACCTTAGAAATGAAGAAATTTCTTTATCCTATAGGCTTCACAGTATAGCCATACTCCATCATTTCGTTTCTTTTCTTTATTTTTTATTTTGATACTAGGAATTAAACACAAGGGTGCTCTATCACTGAGCTATAATCTCAGCCCTCTTTATTTATTTATTTATTTTTATTTTGAGAAAGGGTCTTCCTAAGTTGCTGAGGGTCTTACTAATTTGCACAGGCTGAAATAGAGCCTATGATACTCCTGCGCCAGCCTCCAGAGTCGCTGGTATTACAGATGTATGCCACCATGCTTAGCCTTCTTCGTCTCTTGTTTGAATGATTTTAACAAACTCTAAAAGAGCCTCTTCTTGTCAATCTCTCTTCTTAATTATATTAAAATAAGTAACCTAAATAACTACAAAACCCTTAAGTGTGCTGTACACATTGCGACTGTACCTTTACCATCTCTCAACCCTTCTCCTGTATACCTGCCCTAGTATTTTAAGCCCTAATAAAATCCAGCAAGTTTTGTTTGCTGACTTCATCAAGATTTTTCAAGCCTCTGTGACTATGTACATGACTTGTTTACTTGCTAGGAACCTGCTCAACATCATATTTCTTGGGTAATTACTACTGATTCTTCACAGCTCATTTTAGTTGTCATTTCTCCAGAACCCTTCTTGACCCCATGCACCTCATTGAATCCTGTGAAATCTTTCCCATGGTGCTTATGCCACTGGATTGACAACCTCTATTTATGTGACTATCTCACTAGCTCCTATGTTCCTGTATGCCAGGAACACTCCTTTATTCCCTCCTTGTGAACCTATAGTTTTAGCAGAGTACTTGGGAAATAGTAGGTTAAACTCAGAACAGAGTAGACACCTCTTTTCTAGACAATTTCACTCCCAAATTATGTCATATTCTCAGACTTCAATTTGATATATTTTAATGTTTATTATGGTTACGTTAAATATTAGAGCTTTTTGTTTTTAGATATATTATTCACCTCAAGTTTCTTATTGAATGAAATTCTCAGGTGTATTTTTCAAATTGACTTTATGTATCCTTATCTATTTATGATAACTTAATTTCTAAAAAGTAAAAATAAAAATCATTTGTGGCACATAATGATACAATAAAAGGTATAACCCTAGTGGCAATTTGTTCCTAAATACAGAGAGATGAAGTGGGAGAGTGAGAGGGAAAGAGAATTATAGTAAGTTTTTATAGAAAGATTAATGATACTATAAAAATTTGTAAATTTGAAAGGCAAAATTTTTTTTGTGTGATTTTCATGTAATCTTTACTTACAAATGCTTAATTTGATTTGGATGTGATATCTTCTTTGGAAAACCCTGCATAAGGAGGCTGAGAATATTTCATAAGATGTAAACTTCTGCACTTAGGAGTTGTCAGAATCCCGGGCTCAGCTCTGTTCCACAGCTAGTGGGGGCCTTCATGTTCACTTGGTCATGACAAGAGTTGTTAGCCTTAGTATGATAATTTGGGACCTTGGGACCCTGCCCCAGGAGGCACAGAAAGAGAAAGCCGGTCACAGGGCTCAGTGGACAGAGGAGACTTGGCAGCAAACATATCTGAAGGCAGGGCCTGGTAGCCCCCAAAATGAGAGAGCACACATGAGTGCATATACGATCTTCCATGGGACTTTTGCACAGATCCTGGGCTATTAAATTACCAAGCAGGACACATAGTTTTTTAATATAGTTGTTGTGATCCCATATTGAATTATAGAATACAGTGATATAGGCAATCATGGTTTATGTCAATTTTTATCATTATAACCCATTATTACCAGTTTCAATCATAGCACTGGAACCAAACTGCTGATGTTCAAATTCAGATTCTGTCACCGATGAGCTGTTTGATCTTGGGCCAATTAGTTAAACTCCCTATGCTTCTTTTATTATAAAAATAAGACCAACTTATATCAGAAGGCCATTCATAAGGAGAATTATGTGATGTGAAGCACTTAGAAGTGAGCCAGGCAATTAGTAAGTACTACATAAATATTCACTATTATTAATATTACTTGTTTTCTACAGAGAATATCTAGGAAGCTTCTCTGTTTTGCTAACTAATTTTCTTTCAGAAAGTTATATTAACATTATTATTAAATACAACGTACAGTATTTTATTTCTTTCTGTGTATGTCTTATTTAAAATGGTTTTCCCAGCATGAATGTGAACATACTGACACCTATATCACAGAACAACCATAACATTGAAATTGGGGGGAAAAATTTCAATCTTTACAATTCTCACAGCATAAAATTTTTATCTAATTGGATGCTTTTCCCAAGAACATTGATTTTATAGTTGTTTCTTTCCTGTTTCAGGAGAAGGAAGTTGAATATTTCTCCTTTGTCTAGCAATGTGAGTAAATCTAAAGTATATATGTTGTAACATGATACTTTTTCCAGTAGTCAGAGCTTTGATCACTGAAGTCTATACCATCTTTGTATATTATTCAACCTCACTTTCTCATATTTTTGCTACATATATATATTAACTGAATAATGAGTATTCTAAAGGATGGAAAAAAATGTAAACCTAATATGAACTGCCACAACTCTAAAGCACAAATATAGCACTAGAAACAAATTGCTTTGGGCATCTAAATATATATGCATATAATATAAATAAATGAAGTCCTACTACATCTATACATGCCAATAAATAAAAGTACTTAATCATTTTATTAGCTGCACAATATTATACAAGGATATAATCTCATTGTTTTGAAATGAAGGTTTTAGTGATTCATATGCAATTTAAAAGTCTGAATACCTTTGCTAAGTTACATATTCTCAAAATTTTAAACACTATTTTAATTTAAAATATATTTCCTAAAGCAAAATATCAATCCATAAATAAAAATTATATTTTCTTATTAATAGCCTACCTCATTGTTGACTTTTATTTGATTTACAGAACAGAGAATCTTAAAATAGTTTGACCTATCTGTCAAAAAAGATTATAGCATAGAATAATCTTGGCAGTACTAAAGGACAAAAAACTAGTGTCCAGAATCAAATATTTACTTAAAAAGGTGCAACCATGTAATGCTCTGTGCAATGAGCTCATTATATTATTGAATAATACTTGTTCTAATCTAGGGTATTTAATATAAATAAGTAATATTCTCCAGGAAAAGCATCCAATTGGATAAAAATTTTATGCAATGAGAGAATTGTAAAGATTGAGATTTTCTCCCCAATTTCAAATAATTATCATTTATCAGTTCTTAATAAAAATCTTTAAGAAAATGGACTGATGGAAACTTTATATAAAAAATATCAGGTTGAGGAACATACCCAGCCTCTTATGCTGGGATTTAGGAGTCCCCTGAATCCATAGCTCAGTTGTCTTCACAGTGGCTAATTTACTCTGATGACAATTTTGTAATAATTGTATGGACCTTATAAATCTATTGAAACCTATCTGCCTAACCTATGAGTTAGAAGTAGATTCTATGATTATTAAGTTAATGAGATGTAAGTATTTTTCTGTGCTTCTCAGATAAATTAGCTGAAACGCAAACTCTCCGTGACCAATATTCTGGAAATAGCATACTGAAAGCTGAACTGAAATTGATATTCTAAAACAGACACATCATCCATAGTTCATGTATCAAATTCTGGTATCTTGAAAGTCCTTCAATGTCTTGGAATGATTCTTTCATTCAGCAAAACTCAACAAAAATCTTTATTGACCCGTTTATTTTCATATGACAGGAAACCCTACAACCAAGTCCTCCTCCTAACACACACACTCACGCACACGCACACACATGTCTCAGAAAAAGAAGGAATTTATTACTTTCAGCCATATTTTTTCTGGCTTCTAATCTTCTGAATTATTAACTGTGTGCTTTCTATGCAGTAGCTCTCCTTTTTTCTGACCTTATATCTATTCAAACTTACACCATAGTTGTCCACTCTTGTTTTATCCTGGAAATACAGTCATTTTGACCATATATCTCTAGCTGACTTTTACTGTAAGCTGGGATAAATTAAGAGAAATTTCATTATAGTGCTGCAAGTGAACAGTTGAAAATTCAATATCGTAATTTCCATTTCATGAAGGTTTTTCAGTTATCTTCAGCTCAATGAGTCTCTTTCTGTAAATGGTGTCCCGTTGAACCCGGTCATAATCATCTCAGTGGAATTCCTGCCTTTTCGTCCAAGATTTTTCAATTTATCCCTGTTTTCTTTACTGAAGTCATAGAAATGTAAAGTCTCTCATCTTTTTGAGGAAAAGCAATTCTTTCCTGCCTTTTCCTCACCCTAGTCCATTCCAGCAACACCAGGGAAGGCAGTAGTGGGAAGATATTCACTTTCACCACAGAGGCCTTCAGTGTATCTTCTAAGTAAATATCCTTATTAAATAGAATTCTAATGTCATAGTTTAAAATGTTATTTCCTTATTACATTTTGATTAGTGTTTAATTACAGCTAAATTGTATAAATGTCTTCTACCCCAAGAGTGTTTCTATTATCTAATTGATGTCACTCTAATTTATGATATCATATATTCATGAATGAATTTTTAACAACTTATAATGGCTAGGAAAAACTGTAGGCCTGATATATTGGTCAGGCTTAGTATAGTTTTATTGTACTATATGGATAACTGAACTTTATATACATGTTATTAAAATGTTGTCTTGCTAAAATTTACTGGCTGACCAGTTGCAACTCATTTAAGACAAGATTAAATGTTTTATATTTCAAACATTTAAATTTTAACTAAATTTGCATTTAGCAAAGAAAACTTATTCTTAAATTTTTAGTTTCCTTTAAAATTTGTGAGATATATATATATATGTATATATATATATATACATATATATACATATATTTCTGTCTGTGCTAATCTTTTGGGCCACTATTGACTCCTCTTAATGGAGAAAAAATGTCAGGCATAGAAGAGGATTAAAGGTTGGGTCAGCAAGTGTCAGCTAAAGTCAGAGTCCACTATTACATAGTATAAGATTTTGAGCAAATTATTTTCCTCCTTCTTGTCTTGTTTTTATCATGTGTCATACAGAGCTAAAAGTATTTATCTGAGGGTTAATGTTGTCAGAGGCTGAGATAGTTTAATTGTATTTGTTATTTGTAGCAATCATGTTAATTGAATGTTAATGTCCTTCTCCTCCTATGTCTTTTCTACTCAAATCTTAGTTGCAAGTTTTCTGAGTTCAAGTGTTTTTCTTTTCAAAATATCCCTTTTCTTTTGGATATCTGAAATATATGATTTTTTTTCAAATGGGCTTTCCCTGCTGAGCTAACAATCTATCAGATGCACAGACTGTCACTCCCATTTGGAGTTCAAGACAAAGCAGAATTAACCACAGGGACAGTGCCTGTAGGCATTAATGGGAAGGACAGCAGGTTTCCATATATTGTTCCTCTTATAATGGGAGCTGTGGTTGCATGATGATCTTTATAAGGCATCTGGGAAACCTCTATGATATGACACCGACAGTGTCATGTTTGTTTTTTGATAATATATTTTCTAAAAATGCATAAAGCTAAAAGTTTTGAGGACTATTATTTTATCTTATTTTGTTCTCAGCAAGACAATTTCACTTCATAGACAGGAAATGGGGAGAAAAGGAAATTTATGATTCTAGGAAGCAATAGAACTAGTCTCAAATTAATTTGGAATCCATCTTTTCATTTTCACAATAGATAATCGCTATATATCTGCATTTGATGATTTGTTCAGCAGCTTTCTGCTCCCATTTTCACATAACCATCTTTTAGAGTAACATAACAAATAGACAAAGCTTCCTAGATTTTCCCTTCCCAAAATGCAATATTGGAAAATATACGTATTTCTCATTCAGTCCAAAAGTATTCATCATACCCTGGTGGCCTGTAAGTAATCCTTCTTGAAATGAGTCATGGACAAGTCCAGACCAAGGATCAAAGTGGCTCCTTCTTGAGAGAGAAAATATCTTTATTGAATGAGTATAACAAGTTTCAGTGTACTTTGATTTTTTTAAATATATATATATATAACTTTATTTATTTATTTTTATGCAGTGCTGAGGATTGAACCCAGTGCCTCACACATGCTAGGCAAGGCACTTTACCACTGAGCCACAACCTCAGCCCAGGGTGCTTTGATTTTTAAAAAATAATTGTTACATCCTTTAAACATTTTATTATTAAGGTTGTGCTGGGGATAAAACTCAAGACCTCATGTGTGCTAGACAAGTTCTCTACCATTTAACTACAATCCCAGACCTAAACTTTATTTTTATAAGGTAATAAATTAACAGTTCCAGACTTTTTAATCTTTCTTATGCTATGCTAAATTATCTAATAACTTAATAATTTTCAAACAAGCAATAAATAGCTTATAAACATTATAATTGAATGAAGTTAGATAAGAAGTGGTTAGAAAAGATTAACTAACTCACATCCAAACACTGGAAAGTTTAAGTTTAAAACCTCTAGATTGATTTTATATATTTAGTAGGATGGTCCCCCCAGAAATGAGTTGTTACAATCTCATATTTTTCTTTCCTGTTTAAAGGTAGATACTTTAAATAGCATATCTACTATCTCACCTCCCAATCACCCTTCATTGTGAAAAAAATTGTCTCCACCACTCAACTGGAACTGTTCTCCTCTGAAGCTTTCATTTTATCAGTCACACTCTCATGTCATGTTGTCTACCAGATCCCCAGTACCTTCCCATCATCTCTGTCCTGATTGATCCTCTTTTCACTAAGTATTTTATTTTTTTGCACCTGGAAAATATTGTCCTTACTAGTCTTTTTGATTCCAGTCTTAACTCTCTATTTCATTTTCTACCCTACAGTTGTATCTTTCTGCCTAAAATGCAAATCTGTTCCTTTCTTACTTAAAATTCTTTACTGGCTTTCTCATCAGCTTTTATTAACAGTCATATTTCATAGCATAAATAAAGACACCTCCAGAATCTGAGCTAGACTGTGCTATCATTGTCACCAATGGCAGTCCTTCACGGTGCCTCGGGATATGTACCAAGTTTACGAGCCACATCAAATGACTTATAATTTTACAAAACTCTAATATTTCTGGTTCTACACATACTGTTAATTTTTCTGAAATATAAAATCCACTACACCCCTCTTACATCTTCTGATACTCAGTTTTCAATGAATTAGTCATTATTTGAAAAGAATCTTGTGATTCCCTCAACTGGAATTATTTGTCTTATTTCCGGCACCAAAGATCACTGCATTGTCCAACGCAAAAAATTCAAAGTGCAGAATGCTAATGCCCTCTGGATATTGATCAAAAAATGTTAAGGAGTTTGTTAGATATAGAGCATACCTTCCTAGTCCTGTAGATTCAAAATCACTGAGGTTTATGTCCTACACTAGGTTCCAGAGCTCGCTCAGGGGAAAACTCCATTTGCCCTTTGTAGTAATTTCCTCGGTAACACAATCTTATTGGTTTCCGTCCTTTTTACCTTCAACTTGTCTGATTTCTTAACATTTAAAGTGGTTTCTTGTGGATAACAGGTAGTTACACTGGCTTTTTCATTTGTATTTTAATAAGTATAATTAGATCATTCATTTTAAAGACAATTATTGAAATGTTGGAGTAATAAAATGTTGGAGTAAATATGTTTGCAATACTTTCTATTTATTATGATTGCTGTTTCTTTCTTCCCCAGCCCCATCTTTTTATGATTTTTTTGTTTTCTTTGAACAATTAATGATTTCGTTTTATCTCTTCTCTTAGCATATCAATTATACTTTTTAATACAGTTTAGTGGTTAGTGTTGACTTTGCATTGTACATTTTCACTAATCTAACTTCACACAATACTATAAATAGTTCACATATACTGCACTGCCTTGTAAGAAAGTATTCTTGATTTTTTTTACAGTCATTTATGACATGCTGTGATTCATTTCACTTATTCATATGCAGTAACCACCTACTTAATTGTTAAAATTGTTGTTTTCAACAAATCATTCTCTTAGATGAATTAAGATTTTTTTAAATAAAAGTTTCACTTTAGTTTTATTATTCTATTTCAAAAACTTTATGTATGTAATTTCCTACCCAAAAGTCTTTGTCTTTCCCTCCCCCCTCCCCTTCTCTGTCTCTTTCCTCCTCTCTCTCTTTCTCTCTCTCTGTCTGTCTCTCCATTTCTTGAAGGGAAGATTGTTGTCAATGTATTTCAGGAATTTTTTTTTGCTATGACAAAAGTCTATTTCTGTTTCAATTTTGAAGAATATTTCCACTGGATATAGAATTATAGGTTTTTGTTTTTTCTTTCAATCCTTTGAATATTTCATTCCATTGTCGTCTTTCTGTCATGATTTCAAACGAGAAGTATATTTGTAATTCTTATCCTTGTTTCTCCATGGGAAAGGTTTTGCTTCTTTTTTCCCCTTTTTTAAAATATAAATTTGTGATTTTCTCTTTGAGTTTCAGCTGTTTGAATATGATGTGCTATGTGTTTTCTTTTGCTGCTGTTGTAAGGTTTCCTCTGAACTTTCTGCATTTTTGGTTTGGTATCTGTCGCTAATTTTCGGAAGTTCTCATCCATTATTACTTCATATTTGTTCTATTTTATTTTGTCTCTCTTCTCTTTTTGGTATTCCAAATGCATATATGTTGTACACTTTGATATTATCCAGTAGCTCCTGGATGTTCTCTTCTGCTCATTTTATTCCTTGCTTGCTTCCTTCTCCTCTTTCTCATTACATTTCAGGTTGATAAGAATCATTGAAACATGTTAGTTCACTGATCATTCCTCAATCATAATATGTCTACTGAAAGTCCATTTTTTTATGTCAGTGCAGTTGTCTTCAATTTCTAGCATTTTTTAGCATTTTCTTTTTCTTTCTTGAGTTTCTCTCTCAGTTTACATAGTTCCTTTATTCTTGCAAGTTCCTCTATCCTTTTTTCCTTTAAAGATCTTAGCATATTAAATTCCCTCTCTGAATCCCAATATCTTTGTAATATCAAAGCTTGATTCTTGATTTTTCTCTTTATACTCTATTTCTTTAACAATTGTAATAACTTTTGATTAAGTCTTGGCATATGTCAGGTAAAAGGAACTGAGGTAAAAGGGCCTTTAGTGTAAGCATTTGTGCTCATCTGGCTACAACTTGGACTGTGTTTAAAGTCTTCTGTAGTTACAACTTCAGGAGACTGTAAATCTCTTTTGTCTTCTTGATTCTGAGCACCTTTTAATTTTGTGTTTTCCCACATCTATTTCTTACTTTCTATAATCCACTAATAAAACATACCAGAGCTCTGTTGCTTGATTGTGAGGTATGCAAGACAGGGGAAAATTCTATAACCTTTTAATTAAAATTAAATACTAGTCAGTGTTATGACTGTCATAGTTGTTAATTTTTTTTAATGTAGTATAGTCTCTTTTTATTGAAAAATTAATAAACACAGACTCTACTTCAGTTCTTAGCTGCAGAATACCCATCTATGTCCTTGAATCTCTGATCCCTATTGACAGTGTTGGCCCCCAACTCCAACTTCAGAGAGAGAGAAAGCCTACATGGTCCAGAATGGATATAAATCCTCTCTCCTGGCTGGTATGTAGTCTTTAAATGGATGTGTGGAAAGTCCCTATCCTTTGGAAGGAGGTTTTTATCATACAGGAGGCTATTACTGGCTATTTGACAGTAGTTAATCTTTCCAGCCATCTGCCAGGGACACAAAAATCTCTTTCTTAGATCATCATCATGAGAACATGGTGAGATTTGTAAGAAAACCACATAAATGCCACAAAAATATTGGTCATCCCCTTAAGATGTGGCTTCAAAGGGTTTCTCTCAACCAGTAGAACACAGTTTGTCTACAGCAATTTGTCAGTTAACATTGAAGAGACCCTTTCTTTTCTTGGCTCTAGTCACTTCTGATCCAAATAAACAGATCTTATTTTCTTTATTTCTCTGACTGTGTTTTCTCTCCAGAGTTTGAAGTGCAGTTATTCATGATAATCTTTGTTCTCTGATCATTCCATTTTTTAAAAAAATCGTTTTCAGTTTTCTTTTTGTTAATGTAGGAATGATGACTCTCAAGCTCTGCACAGAGCTGGGATCACAGGTCTTTATCAGCTTCCTACTCTAACTCACTTTGCATTCTTTTACCAGAATTTCCTGAGATTCCAAATAAACCAATTAAACTCAGATGATAAAAAAAAAAAAAACACTTAAGCTCATTCTCAGTCTCTATTTCTGAGACAAGTTAATCTAGTATCAACAATGAGACAATTTACTTAGAGAAACAACTCTCTCTTACCTCAGACCACTGCTGCAGCTAAGAAACCAACAGATACGCGTTACATGGTTATATGCCTGTCTTCTACCTTTCAGAGAAAATGGATGCTGCCTAGAAATTAAAAGGTTCTGTTTTGTCTTTACAGTAATAAGGATTGAAACCAGGGCTCTTGCTAAGCAAGAGCTCTATCACTGAGCTACATCATCAGACTTTTTAAAAACTTATTTTGAGACAAGTTCTTCCTAAATTGCCCAGGCTGACCTTGTACTGTTCTCATCCTGCCTAACTTTCAAAGAACTGGGATTAGAGGTATGTGTGACCACACCTGGAATAATTTAAGAGATTTCTCTAGTGAAACTATTGCTTTAAGGTCGCGCTGAGTGGGTCCACTCAACGAGTTGGGTCCGCTGAGAGATGAGAAAAGGAGTCTTCGGGGAAGATGAAATGGGGTCTCCCAGGACTGGGGTGACAGCCCGTGGAGTCACTGTACCCAGACCCTGGGGTGTAGGTAAAAAACTGCTCTGCCAGAATGAGATGCAGAAACACCGTTTATTCCAGAAAGTACAGAAGCTTATATATACTCGTGGATCAATCAGGCCCAGAGTTACAAACCATGAGGTGCTCTCTGTCTAGCACACAGTCCATTAGCACAGAATGGGGAAAGATGGAAGGGAGAGGTTGAAGATATGGAGAGTGCTCCTACAGAAACAAGTACCCTCAATAGCTCTCACTCATATTCCATAATGTGACTCAATGAGGTCTATTTCTATGGAATTCTCATTTTGGGAATTCTACTGAGAGTATTTTATATGTGTGAACTAGAACTGCAACACAAGTCAGCTGGCATTCAGATTTGAAAATCTAATATGATTTTATTATTTTCCTTGAAGGATGAGACCCCCTTCCAACATTGCTTCTGTAGAGGGATACTGCAGGGAAGTTTCAAATTTGAGCCTCCTCTTAAAATAATCTGTCTAAACATGAGAGTAAAAGTCTAATTTAAATGAATCTGATATAATTTTCCTATGTACATATATGAAAACATCACAGTGAATCTGACCATCATGTATATCTACAAGAATGGGGTCCTAATTAGAATAAGGTATATTGCATTCTTGTATAATTATATCAAAATGGATTCTACTGTTATGTATAACTAAAAAGAACCAATTAAAAAGTTTAATTTGGTCTTCCAGTGCATTCCTGAGTTACAGTAATTATTGGTTTAAATTGATCAGAAAATTCAACAATACTGGCTAGTATTCCAGTGATCAAATGATAAAAAATTAAACAGATGCCTCCAAAGAGGGGGAAACTTTTCTTGCTCCAGTTATCAGAAGTGTGAACATTGACATATACTTCTCCCTTATTGTTGGGGTGTGCTTAATTGAGCTTACCAGAGTTGTCCATAGGCATATTATATTCAACGTACAGCTCTTTCAGTATTCAGTTTCTGCTTTTACTTTGATCATGGTGAGATGAGTTTGTATTAATGTGGAGTCTTTATTTTTAAAAAAATGTTGAAATGCACATTTTTGGTATAATCCTTTCAGTGCAACTGTGATCTTTAATAGAATTGTGACTTTCTGCCTCAATCTTAGTCTTCCCTCTTGAACTCTTCCAAAACATTTTGTGATTCATTGTGTAGTCTTCGTGGCAACAGAACCTGGCATTTCAGAGAAAAATAACATGTATATTGAAACAATAAACATGGATTTTAGTCCCAGAAATGGTTACTTTTTGCCAAATAGGGCAAGGATTTTAACTAAATAAAGACTAACTTTAGTACAAGTAGGATTTATTTCTACTTCCAAAATTTCAGACATCAAATATATGAAAATTCTTCCTCACACTAATTAATCTTCTAATTCTTTTCAATTCAGTTCTGATACTAACTGTATCCAGAGTTCATCAGACCTTACAGGTTAAAGGCTCTTTCTGCAAGACTGTCCCCTTTTCAGATGCTAATCCCAAATCCATGCCACCTGTACAGTTGAAATTCATGGGTTACCAAGACCTCTTCCTTAGGTTTGATAATTTGCTAGAATGGTTCACAAGACTCTGGAAAATAGTTGGCTTATCATTACCAGTTTATTGTAAGGATATTGTGAGAGACACATAAAGGAAGTATGGGGAAGGGTTGGGAGCTTCCATGACTTCTGTGGTTGCACTACCCTCACAGAACCTTGAGATGTTCATTAGTTCAGAAGCTCTCTGATCTCTGTAGGGTATTTTCTGGAAGTTTCCTTACATAGGCATGCTTGATTAAGTCATCAGCCATGGGTGATTCATTCAATCCTTATCTCTCTCACACCTCCTTAGGAGTTGGGGAGTGGGGGTGTCTTGGTCTTTTCAGAGGTCAGCCCCCATCTTAAAGATATAGGGACTCCTAGACACCAGTAATCTATGTAGCTTACTACAAGACACTCATCATTCTGGAGACTCCAAGGATTTTAGAAGCTCTACAACGAGCTAGGGACAGAGACTAAATATATATTTCTTATAATATCACAGGACAATAATCGCTTTTCTACATCCCTTCTTTAGTACTCTCTCTTTTATTTTTAATATAGCTTTGAGACTCCAACACTCAAAGGTCTTCTATCACTGTTGTCTTCCTGAATAAACATTCTTTTCTTTATATTGTAAGGCAAGATAAAAGGAAAAAAGACAAAGAATAAAAAGCATTTCTCTTCTAGAAGAATGATAAGGAAAGTAATCATAGAGCAAAAAACATTCTAGCAGATATCTGTAAGAATTGAATGAGTGTTTAATGCAAACATCTAGAATAAGAACATTCTAAGGAGAATAAATATGAAGTCTAAAGATAGCAAAGTGAAAATATGGTGAAGAAAGTTTCAGAAATGTTAAACAATTTAAGTGGATGGCTTAAGCTATAAGATAATGATAGAAAGTGATGACAACTCTGTGTTCAGGTACCAGATTGTATAAGGAATGTATATCATTGTAATGATATTTATTATAATAATGGTGATGGTCTATTGTAGAGTTCGAACTGAGAAATGATATAATCTTAAATTATTTGAGAAAATGTTACTTGTCCAAAAGTTATTCATTGGAAATCCTTACGCATATGTATTTTGAGTTCTCCTTGGAAGTTCACCCCAGGATAAAGACTTCTATCTAGATAATTTATCTGGGAAATGATTCCAGGAAAAAAATCATAAAGTTCCATAAAAGTAGAACAGGGAAGAAAGGAAAACCAATATATTGTTATACTATTCACCATTAGTAAAACTAATCTATGCTCTATTTCCTTGGTACACTCTGTACAATCATAAAAATGCTTCTTAGAAATATCTGTCAAGGACATAAGAGAGAAATAATTTATGCTTGAGTTCTCACCTTCCACAGTGTTCAAGGTAGACTCATGTACAATTAACTCTTCAGAACTCCTGGGTTGTGCATTTGACAATATGAGCTCTGTACCATGAGAAGCTCCTGGACAGGAAGGGGAATATGCTTCAACAAAAGCTGAAGGGAAATTCAGTCAGATGCTGCTATAGAAGCTGCTGGAAACTTTCTTATAGCCAGTCACTTAAGTAATGAGAATAACAAGAGATATGACTTTGTTATACTGTTATATGTGTACTGTTTTAAGAAGTACAGATTATGGATTTCAAAATGAAACTTTCCTGTCTGGGTATTATTTTAGAAGAGATAAGTCTGGATATTTCTTCCTTGATTAATCTTTTCCTTATAATGAGAAATCAGCATAGAGTATTACATGTTTTTCCCTTCAACTCTTTAAAGAAATGGTAATATAAGTTATTCTCAATATAGATATCACAAGGATGCTCAGAAACTTATTACAAATCTAAATTACTTAAAATGTATTTCTCAACATTTAAAATAACTATATATTAACAGTTAATTTAATATAAATACAGTTTATATTATTTTATAATATATAAAGTATAAGGTTATATTATTAAGATATAAACATTTTATAAAGTATAAACAGCACCCAACTTATTTGTATCCTTATAATTTAATCACCTTAAATAGAACATTTCTAGCAGAAATACTAAGATATAATATGTGATCAGTTTATACCTCCTATTCAGCAATGGTAATTTGTGTATGTCATTACTTGCTGTTAACTCTAAAGGTATTGTATTTACTTTTACAGTACTTACTTTTATTAGTATTATATGTTCATATGTTTTTGTATTACTAATTAGTATCCCTTGTTTTTAGTTTAGAGAACTCTCATTAGCATTCCTATAAGACACTCTCAGGGCTTTTGTTTTTCCTGGAAAACATTTATTTCTTCTTCTATTATGAATGACAGCAGTGCTATGTACAGCATTCTTGATTTCTTGATCAGTAGTTATTGTTTGGTTTTTTCCTTCAACACCCTAAGTAATTTATCCCACTCTCTATGCCTGAAAGAAATTCATTGCCTGCCTTATTTAAACTATCTTACATAGTATTTGCTTCTTTTTATTCTCAACTTTTAGGGTCCTTTTTAAGTCTTTTTAAAATTTTTACTTTATTTTATTATTTTTTTTGTATTGGAGATTAAACTCAGGAGCACTCGACCACTGAGCCACATCCACAGCCTTATTTTGTGTTTTGTGTCTTACTGAGTTGCTTAGTTGCAAGACAGGGTCTCACTGAGTTGCTTAGTGCCTTGCTGTTGCTGAGGATGTCTTTGAAGTCGCGATTTTCCTGTCTCAGACTCCATAAGTGCTGGGATTACAGGTCTTTTTCAGTCTTGTTTTGACAGACTATTATATGTGTTCCTGCAGTCTTGTTGTGATTGAATCGGATTGGAGACCTTTGACCTTCCTTTACGTGGATATTTGTATCTTTCCTCAGATTTGAAATATTTTTTGTTATTATTTCCTTAAAAATAATTTCTACTCCTTTGTCTTTTTTCAGTCCTTCACAAAATTCTTTGACTAACATTCCCTGTTCTCATGCTGATCTTTAAATTCCAACAGCTTTCTTTAGTATTTTCCATTTTTTTATTGCTCTTTACTGACTGTAACATTTTCAAATATCCCGTCTTTGAGTTCACACATTCTCCCCTAATTGATCAATTCTGCTATTGATGATTTGTAATATATTTTTAATTTCTTTCAGTGTATTTGTAACACCATAATTTCTATCAACATGTATTTACAAATACAAGTAGATGAAAATATATATAATTTTTATGGTTTTACATGTACATATATATAATTTTTTATTTATATATATTAGTCTGGTACTGGGGTCTATTGTGGGTCTTGTCTTACTTGGGTGTGCTGGAGCATGCTTGTACCCCTACTCCTCTGGGGCCTGAGGCTATAGAAACTACTATATAACCTGTGTCCACTGATGCTGGTTTGGAGGATGAGTACACAGGTGCTGGTTTAGAGAATAAAGCACCAAGGACTGACCCAGGTCCTAGGGCCTTAGGAAACAACACACTACCTGGGTATATGGCATGGTTCTGAAGCCGAGGTTCTTGAGAGCCCTCGAATAATAAAATTTACTGGGATAGATCTAGATTCTATATCTGCTGGAGAATCCAGCTTCTGAGGCTGGCCTGAAGGACAGGGTTGTAAGGTTCAGTATGGTAGTGGGTAAGCCTGTGATGTTTGTTTGGTGTTTTAAGCAAGGGGTACCAACCTGGTGATAGGGAAGACCTGAAGACTTTTGCCACAAGGGCCTATGTAGACCAGAATTCTGTGTCTACAGGGGCAGACCTAGAGGTTGAGTCTGGAGGGACTAGTCTGATGACTAGGACTATAAGGTCCATCTTGACACTGGGGTGGGCCTGATGAATGATTGTATAGGAATTTTGGCTGAGTTGAGCCAAAAGTGTGAGCTGCTGGGTACTTTCCAGCACTGGTAATGGTCTGGAGCCTGGGACATCCAGATATAGCCCTGCACTGGGTAACTTTGAAGATAGAGTTCACCAGGGAGACCTGGAGCCTAGAGTTTTGAGACCCAGACTTGCACCAGGTTGAGCCTGAAAACTCAGTCTGTAGGTACTAATCTGAAGTCTAGGGTAATGGCAGCCATCCTCATGCCAGATTTTACATGAACAAGCTGAACCTGGTGGTAATATCTGAGGCAAAGATTTGATGTTCACACTCCCTCTCTACTTCTAAGAATATTTCTGTCCATTCTTTTCTGCTTGGAATTGGTGAAGTGATGTGAGTAATGTAAAACTGTTTATCCTACACTTTTTAAAGCAGCACTTTTTATTTCTATGCTCTCCTCATTGCCTATAATCTTTCACCTCATTTATTTAAATCTTGTGAAAGTATTTTTAAGGTAGATACTTGTTTAAATTGATGTTTCTTTAGAGGATGAACACTGGAGTGTGCTAATCCACCATCTTTCTGACATTAACCTTCTTTACTTACAGTAGAATGGTTTTGTCAAATCGTGGGATGGCTGTGTTAAATATGTTAATGTATTTATAATCTCAGTCAAAGCCTGTTTCAATATTCATAATAAAGAAGTAGAGGGGCCATGGGTATCTCAGTCCAGGTAGGACTGGTTTTGTCCATACAAATACATGATTAATTGTCGTACACATGACTCCTTTCCCTCATGGTACACATAAAATAAAATAGTCACTGTACTCTAAGAATGTTCTCTCAAATGAAATTTTGATTCCTCACTGTAGTTCATATTGAATCGTAAGTCTGATCCCAAACTATTTCTTACTATTGTACCTCTTGCAACTTCTACCTTAGCCCTGTTATGTTTCTTTTGACACCTTAAAAGAGGGTAGAAATACAAAGAGTCAAAGAGAGTACAAAAAGGGATCAAAATAATAGCAATGACTTTAATATAACCTATATAAAAGTTTATAATCATATTTTTCTAACTTTTTTGTGGTTCTGAACATCTTAGGTATGAAATATAATTGTTTTAAATCTTAAAATAAATTGAAATGAAAGAAAGACATTGGGATGCTCAAAAACATCAGGTGATGGGAACATATGGGCATTTTATTGACTCCTTTTTTGAAAAACTTATTTTAAAATATTAAAAATTAATCAATTATGTTAAGGGTATGTATGTATAAACCATAATCAACTCCACTATTCTGTATAGTTATTATACACTGAGAAAAAATATTAGACAATTACAACCATTTGAACACATTGACTGGATATTGGATGGCAGCAGGGAATGATTGTGCTTTATTTATTGGATTTGTTTGGTCATTTGGCCTGATTACAATTCTTTGATTTTTATTTTATTCGAAATTCTTCCCAGTTAGAGATACATGTTAAAAGATTTAAAGATAAAATGATATGTTGCTGGGGATTTCTAATTTATCTGGGGTGGGGGAAAGAGTGGGTGATGGGATGGTATAAGACAAAAACAGATTGACCTTGAATTTATTACTGTTGGAGCTGAGTAGTGAATACATGGGAATTATTATATTCATATGTTTTTTATGTGTCTAAAAGTTAAATATTATAGACCAGTTTAGTCAGGCTCAAACATGAGCTAAATATTTCTTCATTACTTCCTGGAGCTAGTTGTTTATTTTCCTGAACATTGATATTTTCCCTTGTAAATTTAAGAAATGTTTAGAAGATACAACTCTATCATTTTTATCAAGATTAAATGTGCTGGGAGTGATGGCACACAACAGTAATCCTGGCAAATCCGGTGGCTGAGGTAGGAGAACCTAAATTCAAGGCCAGCCTGGGCAACTTGGAGCAACCTAGTGAGTCCCTTAGAGACTTAGTGAGATCCTGTCTCAAAATTTAAAAAATAAACAAATAAAAATGGCTAGGCATGTAGCTCAGTGGTAAAGTGCTCATGGGTTAAACTCATAGTACAAAAAAGAAAAAAAATGAGTTAATATAACTAAATTTAAAACAAATGCCTGAGTCTAGATTGCTATTATTTTTTAAGTTACCATTTCTCTCTTCAAATCTAAGCCATTACTAATATTTTTGAAGAATGCAATTTACCTAAGAATCAGTATTTTTTCCACTTAAATTTTTCCTACTTTTTTAGATAGAATAAGTAAGAAACAATTATTGCTTTTTTGAAGGACTGTCAATATTACAAAGAAAAGAAAACCTTATTCCATAAGAAGTAATCAAAAGACAAAGGAAATAAGCTTTACTGACTTTAATGTAATTATAATTAATGGGGAGAATCAACTAGTTAATCAAGAAATTTCTGTTCTTTCAAAATCATTCTGAGCCCCAATTCAGCTTTGAACTGAAAATTTTTGTCATTCTAAGTAATTCCAATATTTGCTGGATTGCTATCTCTGCTTCACACACTTTAGCCATGAAATCATATTACTTAATTTTTGTTTTATTTTTATTGGCTCTTCCACAAAGCATTATTTTGAAAATTGAATAAAAATTCAGTAAGCAGTTTAGATCTAAAGGACTCATTTTCATCATTTAAACTAATTTTTAATATGATGGAAGTAATAAAATTGAATAATGAGGAATAGTTAAAAAATCTGCTGAGAAATGGGAAATTAATTTTTGAAATTGATGGGATCAAACATAAATAATTTATATAATTTTGTGCTTATCACCTCTTTCTCATAAAACATAACAATGAGTAACTGTCTTAAATGAGAAGTAGGCTATGTATTTATAGCTTATAAAAAACTATTGATTAAAGCATGTACCCCAAATTAAGGTAAATTTATTATTATGTGTTGTGTGCACAAATATATAGTATAACAAAATATGGAAGTATCAGTCATTCATCAAATTAATAACAAACCAGTTTTAGACTTCAGGGAAACATTTATGTTAAACATTCAAACTATGAGTCCCTTCCAGCCTGTATATTAGAGAAGACAGTTGTCATTGCCATAAACAGAATAACATCATTTCATCTCAAAGTCCTAATGCCTGAAAGTGTCTTATGGAAGCATATGAGGACTGAATATATAGTTATTTTGAGTTTTAAATTACTTGTGTATAAGAAAAATTTGCAAGTGAGAAACACAATATATCCTGTGGTGCAGACTGAAGTTTACATCTGCCTCACATCAGCATTTAGTGAAAGAATTAGCCAGTGTTTCAACATGTAAAATTTATTCTGGTCTGGCAACATTAACAGTTAAGCAGGCATGAAATAGCATGTAAATTTAAATTTAGGAAAATCTGAAAGGCATAGTCAAACATTTTGCTATTTTATGGTTCTTATGCAAAGGCTAATGATGACTGATCATATTTTTCCTCTCTTCAGGGGTATGGTCATGTAGCTGTCTTTATTTACTATAACCATCATGAATGCAATGTGCTATATAGGTCATTCCTTTTTAGTTTAGGTAAATATCTTATATGACATGAAGAAAAGTGCTTTTTCCACAAAGACTAGAGGATATTTTAAATTTCAGTCAAAATTTATATAGGCCAATATGAAAATGTTAGTTAAGTAAAATCTAGTTTGGATGAATAAGTTCTTATGCAGATATTAAAGGAAACAAAATTCCCAAATTAAATATATACACTCCAATGTAAACCACTTTGAAAAGGACACATTTAGATGTTCAGCATAGGAAAGTTTTATATTAACTAAGTCATTGCCAGAAATATAGAGTTAAATCAAAACAGCTATATGAGTTTTATTTTTTACACTAACATAGAATAGAATCTTGTTAATCAACAGATTCTATTTTTTCCTAGAATTTTCTTTTATTGTCCATGTTTCTACTGTTCTTTAAAATTATTTTGTCTGTCTTTTAATATGCAATTTTTAAACTCATAATTTCTTTTAATTTCAATTGCTGGTATTTGCTTTACTTTTCTCATTGTTATATTCTTTTTCTACTTCTGGTTATTATACTAAAGTTGACAATTATCAAAATAAAGTGAACTTCAGGGGAGAGAGTTAACTGAACCCTTCCCTGAAATTTTATTTTTTAGGACTATGCTGAGAAGGAGAACAACATAGCAAAAGCTCTGGAAGATCTGAAGGCTAATTTTTACTGTGAACTCTGTGACAAGCAGTACTATAAGCATCAGGAATTTGACAACCACATTAATTCATATGACCATGCTCACAAACAGGTAAGAAAAAATTGTTCATAAAAAGCTGACATTTCTGAACTTTCATAGTAGACTATAAAATATGAATACAATATTTTTTATAATTTTATCTGATCCCCAGTTTTTAAAGATGTTATTCTGGGATGAGGATTTGATGAAATATAGCAAAATCTACTTTTTTTTAAAAGAATTATAAACAAAGTTTGAAACAAATGACCAATGTTAAGAAATACCATTCAATTGCCTTCTCATGAGTGTCAGTGTTTTGAAAACAATATTATACATCTTCTAAATGTCCTCAAATGTATTAAGTGTTAAATATTTCAATCAATGTTATATTTATCAAATGTAAATACATGTTATACATACAGGCATGCATTACTTAATGCTGAGGGACATGTTCTGAGAAATGAGTCCTTCAGTAATTTCGTCATCAAAAAAACATCTTCATGTACTTACAAAGGCAAAGACATCTACAGAGTCACTAGGCAATATAATCTTTTAAGATCACCATCATTTCACATACCATTCATCATTCACTGAAAGTTGTACAGCTCATGATTGTAGCTTGTTATAGAAAGCAGTTTAGATTTAAATTACCATGGAAACATGAAGAAATAAAAGTCTGTGTGCTACAAATGGTCCAGGGTTATGGATTAAATAAGTATATAATATGTGTATAATGTAGTTTATTTTAATGTTATTGCATTTTACTGTCAATTGGTAACCCAAGATTGATTTTGTAACACTGTGTAAAGATGCATTTAAAATAGTGATCATATGAGATGTGAAGTTAATATAGATTTCATTTTCTAATATGTTTTACATTTACCAATGCAACTTTATTTGTTTTTTTGCTAATGATAGTATTTTTTTGTTTAATTTAAAGCATTTTCTAATTTAAGCATCATCCTCAAATACTGTCTGAAGAACTCATTTTGATATAAATGAAAGGCAAAGCTTTGAACATTCCATTAGTATCAGATTTATTTAGCATAAGAAAGAGTGGGAGGAAATGATCACATTTTTCAATTATTATAAATGAATTGTGTGTATTGTATTTTGCTATCAATTTTTCACAGTAACTAAATTGTGCTTTGGGGAGGCTGTTGAAGGGAGAAGCTAGTCTTTAGTTATGTAATGATTAATTAATGAACATTTAGCTTAATGATATGCCCTTGGCTTTCCCCCCCAATATGTAGTAGTTCCACTGGCACTCTGGTGATGTCTAAATAAACAGAAATATAGGAATATTTCTTTCTTACTAAAAAGACATACATATAAATTTATCATTGCTTGATTTGAACATTAAAATCCATTAGGAGCCAGGTGCAGAGCCAAAAGCCTGTAATCCCAGCACTTAGGGAGGCTGAGACAGGAGAATCGCAAGCTCAAAGCCAGCCTCAGCAAAGGCGAGGCACTAAGCAACTCAGTGAGACCCTGTCTCTACATAAAATACAAAAAAATAGGGCTGGGGATGTGGCTCAGTCGTCCAGTCTCTCTGACCAATCTCCAGTACCAAAAAAAAAAAAAAAAAAAAAAAAAATCCATTAGGAAGTCATATTGATTTTTTCTAAATATGTCGGCATTTATTTTGTACCCCCCCCACACAAATCTGCATTGTGTTGCCAATGTGGCAAATCTGAGGAAGCAGTTTCCTTGTTTTTTCCTAGGAATCTGAGAGCACAAGATATGTTGTTATACATATACTTCATTATATAAAGTAGGTATTTGGAAATGTATATATGTGTTCGTTTTAAGAATATCTTACTAGCTATTGACATGTTTTAATAGATTATAACCTTTTAGTTATAAAGTTTCATAAAGGTCAAACTCACTTATGTTATCCTGAGGACCTTTAAACTTCCTTATTCTTTTAAACTTAGCCTACTATATAGTCTACACAAATAAGCAAAGAGAATTCAGGGGGATTCAGCTTGCTGTTTTGAAGGTCAAGAGGTTCACATTTGAAAATGCTCGGGGATTAGGCCCTGGAGAAAGATATGCTTTCAAAATACTCTGATAATAGCATTGTTACAATTGATTAATTTGCCATGAGATGATATTATAGTAGCTTAATGTATTTAAAATCTATATGTTCATTATATCCCTTCTCTTCGGGATAGGGGCATATCTTTGAGGGTGTTTGGCTAGGAAATTCTCTTCCTTTTAGGAACGAAAGTGTCACCCCATGACAGCTGTCCATGTTTTTATGACATGATTGTCAACTCCTTTGATACTTTACAAGAAGTAGAAGTAGAAGGAGAAACTGGTTGGTGGTGGATAATTCAGAGTAGTCTCTGTTGAAAACCTGAGGTGGGGATACATTAAAAACAAGCAAACATAGAAAAAATTATCTACTGTCTGATAATGGCTTGACCTAACTCTTGAAAATTAGGTCTTATTTAGGATTAAGTCCACTAAACAACCTTCTGCCTATAGAACAACAACAACACAAAAAATGCACAAGAGAAAGAAATGTAAAGTCGCTCTGTGACAGTTGATGGAGAAAGTATAGAAATAGCAATTTTTTTTTCATATATGGACATTTGTCTCTTTTCCTAGCTTTGGGAAAGTTTTTGTAATGACTGCTTTGGATAAATGTTCTATCCCTTTGGCATTCTCAATTCTCTCTTGAATCCTTATAACACAAAGTTCTTGTAAACTTCCTTCATTTCTGTATATTACTTTTTTTTTCCTTTTTTCCTTCAAGGCTGCATTCCCAAATAGCTGGTCTTTGAGCTCACTGATTCTTTCTCCTATGCAATCTATTGCATTTTTTCATTTTGCTTAGCATAATTTTTATCTCATGAATTTCTGTTTTTAAATTGCTTCCATTTCTTTTTTAAGTTTCTTTGTTGAAATATGAACAATTTCTCTGTGTTTTCTTCAGGCTCACTGAGTTTCCTTAAAACAACTGTTTTAAATTCCCTGAGTTTCTTGCATACTGTTTACTATCTGGTCTATCTCTGGTCCTTTATTTTGAGCTTTGGCTGAGGTCATGATTTCCTCAAGTCTCTTGATGCTTCTTGGCTTGTGAAATCAACTGGGCATTAAATGATTAGGTTTTTATTCCAGTCATTGCAATCTGGCTTTGTTTGACCCTGCCTTTTTAAAAATTCTAAGCAGGCTTTTCTGCTTATTTTCTTTGAGCCTGTATTCATGTCAGCACAAAATGGTGACTTACATCTAGGTTTGCTGTGAGTTGACTATTGATGGATTGTCACTGTTTCAACATTAGATGACAATCTAAGATCAAGTTTGTCCCAAATCCACCACCAGTGTCTTATTCAACATGAACTTAGGAAGTACCTAAAAAGAGCAGTCTATTTCCATAAGCCTCTTAGGGTAATGCCTCATCCTCAATTACTGGCCTGTGGTCAAGCAGTGCAGGATTTTTTTTCTGACAGCACTGGGCAGACACAACATGGAGAAATGAGCGCCATGCTTCTACGTCACGTCTGTGGCCACTGATTCTACAATACTGTTTTACCCTGAGCCTACTGCAGCACCAAGTCCAGTGCAACATAGCTGGAACAAACCTGGGACTGTCTACTGTTAATGTGGACTCAAGACCCAGGACCACTACAATCAGTTGGCTGGAACCTGACACTACATCTGTTCTAGAGACTTCATCCACAGACACTGATCTGACGATAGAAGCCATTAAAAGCGGGCTAGTGTTAGGTTTTACCAGCTCAGCACTGAGTTCCAAGGCAAGGCCTAGGCTTACTATCCCATCCTACCCCTAATAAATGGGGTCTTGAACTACAATATGCTGTCTGAGATTGGTAAAGACCACCAAAGTTCATGTTAAACTGGATTGCACCTGGATCTCAGTATCAAGTACCTGTATAGTCTCAGGAATACATCTTGGCCCACACTGTAGATGTTGGAGATTCAGGCCGAACCCCAAGTCCATCCTATTATGGTGAAGAATTCTGTCTGGTTCCAGAGCAGGTTTAAGGCTTCATCTATATTCTCAATTGCCTTGGGATAACTGTGCTCTCTAAAGTTTTTAGATGGTACTTCAAAACAATTCTTTGGCCACAATGGCTGACACTAAGCTGGGTGACACCTGAGTCTCATAGCTATAAGACTTGTACAGTCTCTGAGATTTGAGGGTTCCATGACCACTCAAGGCTGGCAATGATGCAGGTCAAAACCTGAGTCTGTCTTGCCATTATGCAGGTACTTTTGTTTTCTTTCCATTTCAGGGTCTTACTGTGGTAGGCATAGACACTGCATTTCAAGGCAGAATTCTGTGCTCACTTCCATGCTCTTCTCCCCTTCTCTCTCTGCTGCCCATGACTGTGGAAGGAGTAATGAGATATTGCTTTTGCTGTTTAGCCAACAGTCCCAATAGCTCAGTCCACAAGTGCTGGCCCAGGGAACAAATAATATTATTAACACACATAAAATCTAATACTCGTCAGAAAAAATGACAGTTTAAATACAATCATTATTTTACTCTCTATACACAAAATAGTTGATTTATTATTTTAAAATGTAGGAAATACTTTTACATAACAATAAATTCAGTATTTTAAAGATAATTACACATCTCCATATCTTATAATAGTCTCAGTTTATACCTACCAACCTGGTTTAATTTTTATGTGTCCTCATTTGGGTAATTAATAATATGGTTGGAATATGTATGTTTATTGAAAAGTAGCAATATTCGTGGACATTTAATGAAACTGGAAATTTAAAGGCAATGGTCTAACAAGCCTCATTTTTCTTGCTAGTTATATATTTATCCAATTTCTGGAATGTTAAGTGAAATTATTTTAAATGTAAAGAACATATTGTTAGTATGTTTATATGTATCCTTGAGGCAATTACAGAAACATATCTTTGCATGTATAACAAATGCATTTGAAGAGTCCATACACCTATGTAGTTTACCTAGCTCCATCAGTAACTGCTGGTATGGACAAAGCTTTTTATTTAAGTTCTTTCAGAGTTCCATTTCTGTGTCTATACACAGAGGATTTTGATGAAATGGTTTTCTTTGGCCTGTCTGGATCTCAATTTCCAGAATTCAAAATCACCAAGTATAATAATAAGTACTATGCATCATTGTAAATTATCCATATATACTCAATTGTATACTTTAAAATTGATTCTCTCATACAAAAAGATGAATAAAATAGTTTCCAGTAAAGTTATATCATCTGAATTTTAGTCACTGCGATTAAAAGGAAAAAAAAATTAAGATCAGAGAATCAGCATCAGGTGAAAAGGAAAGATTTTCCTTTAAACCACTTCACCTGTTCATCTGTCCTTACAGTAAAGTCACACTGTGTCTGTTCTCTCACCTGGCAGCCTATGGGCAATTCAGAGCTATTTTCTCTGTAAGAGATTTGTCATACTGATGCTATGAAGAGATAGAAAAGGGAATGATTGCCTTATTGCTGCTGTCCCTCAAACATCTTGATTTTTGCTTTAGTGGCTGCAATGTGGCTGAAATACCTCCCAAAAGGCACTGAAGTGCCCTCTACCTCAGCAAGTCAGGATTCAGTGCCTTGCTGCTTGCTGTTTTGTTCTGCCCCAGAGGAAGTCAAGGTCAAGGCTGTGTTGTTGGAATGTGTTATTCCTGCAGGGACTTCTACTGCAATAGAAATGAAATAGCTTTATTCCACAATTTGAACATTTCCTAATAATTTAAACTGCTGTTCAGTGATATGACACTTGAGAAATAAATTACTTCTTGATATTCTTTTTTGTAAATATTCACCTGTGGAATAAAAGTACATAAAAATTAATGGTTAATTTAAAATGAATACACACACACACACACAACACACACAATTTAAGTCCCCTCAGATATCTTCCCTGAGATATTCATTTATTTGTGCTTGTGTGCTGTGTAGGTCAGTTTAATTGTGCTTTTTATTCTGTTTTTAAAAATTTCTTTGAAATTTTTTCTTAAAATAAAGGAAGAATATATAATTTGGTCCTACAGAACCCCCAGGATCCTCAAAATGACTGTTCCAAGTATGTATATATGTGTATATCTATCTCTACATATATATATATATATATATATCATAAAATATAAATCATCATTATACTGTCCTCTTTTGATATTTCTTATTCAAAGCCACTCATGATTCACGCAGCACTAAACTGTAGGTATTGTCTTGAGTTTGCACTACACTTTGGATAAAATAATTTCTACTATCTGAACTGGTGTCATTTTTATAAATTTTTCCCCAGTCAACTTCAAGTCTTCTTCTTCCTTTCTAACATTTATCATTTATCAGGCTGACATGATAGAAGATGGACTTAGTCAATCAATGTTGAGTGCAGAAAAAAAATAGAACCGAAAGCAAATGTTTCTGCCCTATATTACCTAAATGTAATTGTGTGTAAAAAAAATACTTGAAAAAAGATCATAAAGAGAAAAATACATCTAATTTTAAAGATTTTATTTAATGAGTTTCAATTAGGCATTGTAATCCATTAAAAACATTCAACATTTTTGTGACAATATATTTATCTATTTATTTTGATACCTGGGATTGAACTCAGGGGCACTTCACCACTGAGCCACATCCCCAGCTCTACTTTTTATTTTATTTAGAGACAGGGTCTCACTGAGTTACTTAGTACCTTGCTTTTGTTGAGGCTGGCTTTGAACTCAAGATTCTCCTGCCTCAGCCTCCTGAGCCACTGGGATTACAGGCATGCGCCACTGTGCCTGACAAGTCTATCTTTCTTATTGTTTGGGTGACAACTTGGTTGGTACTATCTATGAGACTGTATGTATTTCTTTTATCTATTATTTTTATAGTACTTTGTTAATGATTAAACTTTAACAAATACATTTTCTGTGAATACATTTATTTTGGTAAATAATTTATTATATATTTTTACTGTGTGCAATGATTTATCTTTCTTTTCTTTCTTGTTTTTTAAGAAATTGGGAAAATTTCTGGGTGTTTATTTATTTGTTTTTGTACTGGGAATTGAGTCCAGGTCCTGTACATGCTGAACAAGTACTCTGCTACTGAGTTATATTCCCAGTCCAGGAATTATTTTTAATACAATTAGATTTCTAAGAAGAAAATTGATCCAGGAAAAAAATATGTAAATCTAAGATTAACATAATGTGAGGATTCGAGAGCAGCACCTCTTGAATATCAAATTTTTATCTTCTGCTAATCCTATCAAGAGTCAAACTTTACATTATCTGCTCAAAGGATTATCTCATAATATGTTTCAAAATTCTCCTGCATTTTTAGCAACTAAGACTTCAGCATTTCTGCTCTCTCTGGTAAGAGGCAGTCATGGTGTAGAGCAAAAACTTTTAATTCTAGCTGAATGTTAAAATCACCAGAGAAGTTTTTAAAAATAGAATTCCAGAATCTGGTATAGATCCATGGCTCATGCTCATGTTGGAAGATTTCCAGATGATTATGATGTGAGGCTAGTTTTGAGAAATAGAACAGGGATACCCAGGGTGATAAAGTTAATATTCACATTGCGTTCTGATAATATGTTTGTGTCCTTCTGTGTTCTAGAAGATATAGAATAGCAAAATCGCAATCCTTTTGGTTACAAAACAATTATTTAGAGCAATGTAAAGAAGGTGGAGTGAGAAGCAAAGAAAATGAAGAGAAGCAGTTAAACAACCAGTTTTACCTCTTAAGGAATGAACAAAATAGGGACAGATGTATTACAAAATAATGGAGAAACCCTGGAAAGAGAATGCTTTTGGAGCTACTTGCTCCACATCTATTTCAGCCACTATCAAATATAGTTTGGCAGTAGAATGAGCTTAAGAAACAAATTTTTTGGTTGACATATCCAGGATACTACTTTTAAACATGCCATAATGTCATCTAGAATTTTCCCATTACCATCTTGTAGGAATCAGAAGGAAACTATTTGAAAACTGGTGTCCTACCACAGATGGGGATGAGATGCAGGTAAATCACCTGGGTCAATGAGCAGGACAGAAGGCATGGGCTAACTCAGAGATGTCTGTCTTGCTAGGGTGAGCTAATACGGAACGGAATTTGAATCACCAGAAGACTGCTGAGTCTTCCATTAGAGGTATAAAAAGCATATAGTGGGACTTTCCAGGAGTTGACTTCAGAAATGGAGTCAGTAGTGTTTTGTGCGATTAGAGAAATCAGATAGGATCTATGGAGAATGTGTGAATTTCAGTTGCCTAAACAACATGTAAGATGCTCCCACCTACCCCCCAATGCACACATGCATACCCAGTAACTAAGAATATCTGAGTCGAAGTATGGAAAGTAAATAGGAAGTTAATGATACTTAGCAATTATACTAAGAATGTCATTAACAATCTACTTATATATAGGTTGAAATACTATTCATTTCCTACTACCCATTTGGGATAGCTCAGGTAGATGGGAATGTAATTTATTTAGAAAATAAGAAAGCCAAAATGTCTCTCTTACACCTAAGATACAACACATAATAATTTTTCATTCTGTTACATATTTTACCAATCAGCATTTCATTGTTAATAATACAAATAATAATGCTATTTTGCTTTTCAAGTTATGACAGTGACAAAATCTTACCCAAATTTCCAGAATGTACTAAAATATATCAAACTTGATCATGAATATATAAAGAGTAAACAGGCTATGAATGCTTAGTAATGCTTAGTAATTAATATAATGTTATTATACTTGCCTGACTATTTTAGAATTGCCTATGTTTAGCCATTTAATGAACTATTACACTTAGGGATCACCAGCTATTATTTTTAAAAGGAAAAAAATTCATCATGGAAGACTAGAAACAATAAGAAGATGAATATATAATCATGTATGCATTTTACATTTATAATATGTTATGCATGTAGTACATATGTATGTATGTATATTGAATATATACATATGTACAATTAGTCTGCATTCTTCCTTAACCCAGGAAAACGAATATTTGCAGTCTTAGTAATTTAGTATTGGAAATGCTATAAATACTTAGTATCTCTGTGAGCAATGCTGACAAAGGAAAATTCTGGAAACCTTTAACTCACAACAATTACATGAAATTGACTGTATGATTATGATCTCAACATCTGGTAAGAGAACACAGTGATCTTTGAAATCCTGTTTGTAATAAACTTCTTCTTTCTTGAAATAAATGCCTTTTATTTTTACTGAATATTTGTCTCATCAATGCTTTCAGAGGCAGCCATAGGTATAAACCTTTTTAAAATTTAATCTGGACTTCAGAGAAGTTATGAAATTAGCAAACACAAGCTATTGTGTTGACATGCTGCCATAAATTCTTCATGTGCTGAAATTCTGTTTTATCGCAGTAATCATTATTCTATGGAGAGACAACTTTTGAGATGCCATATGTTTTAATCCATTTTATGCTAAAACAACAGAATACCTGAACCTTGGTGATTTATAATGAACAGAAACTTTTTGGCTGGAAGTGGAGAAATCCAGGAACAAGAAGCCAGGATCTCTTGAGAATCTCCTTGCTGCGCTTCTGGTGATGAAAGGCAGTAAAGCAAGAGAGAGCAAGAGGGGACCAAACTCTCCTGCCTGCACAGATCCAATTCCCACTCAGCCTAATCGCCTCTTAAATGGCCTAACTCATCATACTGTTAAAATGGCAATTAAATTTCACCTTGAGGTTTGGAGGAGATAAACATTCAAATCACAGAACAGTCTATGATTAATATAATATTGTTACATAGACCTCAAGGTGACTCTATTGGAGATTTTTTCCCCAAAATGCAAGAAATAAGCTTACAAATATGGATTATTCATAGTTGCAACACATAATCTCAACAATTTTTCAAATGACCATTCCTTGAAATAGTAGTAACTCCCTAAGGTAAGGTTGTAGTTTTTGCTTACCATATTATTCTAAACTTTTGATGCCACATGAAGCTCATGATGATATTTAATGAGTGTTTATTGAAGAAATATGTTAAAAAGCAAATGAATGGATTCTGGTTGCTTTGTAAAATGAAATGAATAGTTGCTGATGGAAAAACAATAGCAATAGATCTGCAACAATACCTTGGATTACTATGGTGGGAGTAGAGGCATAGAAAGGAGAATATTCCGCAGAGATATTCTCTATGTAGAAGTAACAAGACTCCGAATGAATTGAGCATTGAAGATATAAAGAAGAAATTACAATCTAGTGCCCAGATTTCTGCTCAGATATTTGTATATCTGAGTAGATGGACTGAGTAGTTCTCATCCTGGACAGGAGGGTAATTGAGCTCTCTTTTTCTTGGTTCCCTCCGGGTGGTTTTCAGAATAGTGTGACTTTATGCTCCCTATTTTGAAATTCTTAGATCCTTAGAAGATCTATATCATATTTTAGTGTATCTTTTAAATAAATTGTTTTACTGAATTATTTTACTTCTATTTCACCTGAGTGTGTAATGTATACAATATCTATGTTTTTAAGAAATTTGATGATGAAAACCTGTCAAATTTTTCTTTTAATTGTCATTTCTTGGTCCTTGAAACAGTGATACTCAAGTTGTAGTCCAAAAATCAGGAGTACTTGCAATAGATGTGAACTTCTCAGAAAGTCAGATTTTTTTCAGGCCATACTATAAACCTCTTGAGCCTAAGGAAACAAATATTTTTCTGTGTAAAAACTATTTTACATAAAACATACCTAGAAGTATATTCAAATGCCACTACTTATCATTAAACTATGATGATTAAAACATAAAAGTAATGATAAACTTTATTCTTAGAAGTAAAGCAGAATTTCAAATGAAGCTGTCCTTGAATTTTCTCTTACCTACACCACGTATTCTACCTCTCATCTCCATCCTTGTCTGAGTAGTGAAAAGAAAATGTGTAGAAACACATTCTGTATGTGCCCACTGAAAAGCACATGCAGACTCATTTCCATGACATGTTCTACTATGTCCCAGTTCCAAAGGAACCTTTCTTTATCTCTTACTTAACTGATCCTTTGATTTCTGTTTGTTGGTGAGTATCCTCAGCATAGTGTAAACTTTGAATAATGTAACCCAAATCTCTGCTTCACTGTTGTAAAGGTTAAACATAACTGTCAGAGTCATGCAGTCCAGCATCTGTCCCAATCCTGCTAGGTGCCTGCTGAAGGAGATCAGTGTTTCGGTCACTGAAATGTTAAAAGCTTTGTTATTGCTTATTTGATTTCTTTATTGGAGGATTTTGAAAAGAAGAAAAAAGTGGCAGAAAATATAGGCGATAAGTAGAGGATACTATATAATATATCAAAGTGTCCAACTTACTGGAAATTTTATGAAGACAATAATCTGTATTGATATTTATTTTCATGGTTTTTTAATTCAATGTATTTTATATGTATTTTATGGTACCTCTTGGGTAAAATATATTTAATTAGGCATTCAAATGAATAAGAAACAACATTAAATTACAGTGTCAATGGTTTTCTTATCAACACATACACACACAGATGTATCCTTAAATACATTATATGTACTGTATATGTATACATATGTACTTAAAATGTATTCATGCTAACATGCATATCCTTAATACACTATAAATATGATATACAAATAAAAAATCAATTTAAAATTGCTATTTACATTTTAGCAATTAAATTTCACACCAATTCATTCACGTGATTCATGACATATAGATAAAAATTAAATTACTAATTAAAGTATTCTCCCATCTTCACACTTGCATAAAATATTACTCAAGGTTTTTGTACCACTTGGGAAAATATTGCCTCAGTACACAGTCAAGAAGTACAAAATGCTTGTATTTTTGTAAGGCAGAGATGTTAATGTGAAAGGTTGATGCCTCTTTAGTGATATTCCTCAGGGCCAAAAGTGAAGTCAAATCATCAGCATGATGTGTTCTACCCAAGAAAGTGTGATTTATGTCATAAAATCTCCTAAAAAAATTCTCTGCAGAATAGTACAAACTTATTTTTTTTAGCAGATTAATAATTTATTTTTAATTTGAAAATATCACTGTGCTGTCTTACTTTAACAAAGATGTATACTAACAGTTGCTAAATGTTAAACCTGACTTTGTTTCACCCCAACAAAGTTGGGGGCTGCAGAAGCTCTTTAACTCTGGAGACCACAAGAAATGTTACCCTAAATGTTGCAATCCAAATATAGTTCACATGGGAGGAAAAATAAGGGCAAAATAAATCATTGTTATCAAAGGTGGAAAAACATAATATTTCAAAGAAAATATTACATACATTTATTTAGCTTATGGTCAGCCATAGTATCTTTATGGAAAAAAATAATAAATAAAGAGAGCAAACAAAAATTTACATGTCCTTTTAGAAGTATCTCTCAGAAATAAATATATACACATATATGTGTATATGTGTAGTATATATTACCTTTTCTTCCACATCTAAAATCATGACTCTCATGAAATATGAAATTATGTATGAATGGCACTTGAGACCATTATGTTAAGTGAAATAAGCCAAACTCAAAAGGTCAAGGGTCATATTTTTTCTCTCGTATGTGGAAGCTAAAGAGAAGAAAGGAAAAGCAAGGTGGCGGGGATCTCAAAATTCAAAGGGAGATTAGCTGAAGAAAGGAACCAGGGGATAGCAAGGAAGAAGGAAGGAAAAAGGAAGTGCTGAGGAGTGATATCAGCCAAATTATATATTTTTACATTTTGAGCATGTACTAATTATACCACAGACTCCATCATTATACACAAGTATACTGCACCAATAAAATAATGTGGAAAAAAAAAACACAATGAAAAGTACTGCCCTCTGTAGAGTTATGTAATCCCCAGAGTGTTCCTTAAACACTAACCAACACATTGCTGAAAACGAAACAAAACAAAATAAAAATAACCTTGTCTGTCCATTATAAGTCTCGAGTAACTCTCCATGATAGCTCCAAGTACAGGCGTGATATTACCAGCACATTATTAACTGAATTCCGAATCTATATAATGTTCTTCCTTCTGAGTGTGTGTAGCAAATCAATAACATTTCATACCAGAAAGCACAATGTATAGGGAAACCTGTATTAAAGTGAGGAAATTTAATTTTAAAA
Organism: Geosciurus inauris; assembly: GCA_004024805.1. Classification (NCBI taxonomy): domain Eukaryota; kingdom Metazoa; phylum Chordata; class Mammalia; order Rodentia; family Sciuridae; genus Geosciurus; species Geosciurus inauris. The sequence goes on along the minus strand of PVHX01000186.1, from coordinate 180,342 downwards.
TTCAACTTTTATTATTTTCTGATTTTAGGACAATTAAGAAAAGTTTTTTTTCCTTTCATGAAAATATGATAATGTTAATACTGTTATGGAGAATGAGGAGAAGGAATTTAACCTTGGAATTTTATTATATTTTATTTTTAGAAATGTAATATATATGCCTAATATATTTATGGTAATAATATATTCATTCTCTGAAATTATAAAGGGAATTAGTAGACAAAATAGGAACTATGTGATAAATTAATAGAAATGGTACATATTATGAATGTATTCAAGAAATATGGACCTAAATAACATTTTTAATATGGCAGTATACTTTGTAAAACATATTTTCTACACAGAAAATATGTCTTCTTTAAAATGACTCAATTTTATTATGATTAAGGAAAACAGGAATAGAAGCTCCATCTCAGTGCTATAATTTTCGGACTCACTTTCTCTCTAAATGTCATTGAGAAAACTAGGAAAGAAAATGAAAACATTTTAAAATCACAAAAAAGTGGAGAAAAAAATAAACCAGGCAGAGTTTTGTTTAGACAGGCTTTTCTCTCTCTCCGTCCCCACATACATATATATGTATGCATACATACATTAGATATCCACACACATGGATGCACACATATACCATCTGCCCATATACATTTAGCCTACAAATTGTACATAAACATAAGTATATATATACACATTCTTAATAAGGGGGATCAGAAAGTAACATAGGTAATACCAGTAATGAACAAATTAAAAGGATTTTCTTTCAAAAAACTTACATTTTGGTGGAGTGAAGATAGTCAAAAAACAATTTAATGGCATAATATATAAGTTTAGATATTACTAACATTGAAGAAAAGAAGATAGAACATGAATGAAAGGCAGGGCAAGTTTAGATGAAATAATTTAAGACCTCTGGGATGATGTGGTAGAAACTTAAAGTGAATGAGTGATAAAAATATATATATAAAGGAGTACTCCCTGGATTCCATAAAATGTGCTGGAGCAGAATTGTGCCTGGATTCTTTAAATAACAAAAGATGACTATTCAGTCTGCCATTTGTGACAATATGGATAAACCTAGAGGACATTATGATAGGTGAAATAAACCAATCAAAATACTCCATGATTCTACTCATGGTCATATTCATAGAAGCAAAGAATACAGTAGAGGTCACCAGGGTCTAAATGATGTAGAGAGTAGAAAATTGTTTTTATGTCAGACCGATAGGTTCTAGAGATGTGCTATATAAGACAATACATATAGTTAAGAATGTGTTAGGTGTACTCCAAAATTGTTAAGAAGACAAACCCTTGTTAATTATTCTTAACACAAAAAGTAGAAGAAACGAACTTTGGGAGGTATTAGATGTGTCTATACACAGGTGTTTGCATATGTTTAACCATATAGAATTGTACACATTAAATATATACAACTATCTGTATTACCCACCTTTTGGTACCTGTGGGGAATTGGTTCCATGTCTCCTCTACAGATGTCAAAATCTAGGAGCGCTTAAGACCCTTCCATGAAACAGCATAGTATTTGCACATAACCTGGGCATATCTTTTTGCATGTTTTAAATCATCTCTAAATTTGTCATAACACCTAATTTGTGGCAAATGCTGTGCAAATAGTCATGCTGTATTATTTAGAGAATAACGACAAGAAAGTCTATAGACGTTTAGTGCATATACAGTTCTTAAAAACGATTTTGATATGCAATTAGTTGAATTCATAAATGCAGAATCCACAGATTTGGAGGAGTGACTGTCCTTACATTATACCTCAGCAAAGCTGGTTAACAAATAAAAAGTGTTGGGTGGGTGTCAGGTGGTAGCCAATATGAGTGGCAAGTATACAGGATAGAAAATCTATAGGAAATGAATTTGCAAAGGAAATCTGAAGCCAGATTAATAAATGTAGGCCACAATAAATGGTTTGAGTATTTATTTTTGAATGCCCTTGGATAATGTAAAAGTTCTGCCTCACAAGTAACATCATTTAAAGTGCTTTTTAGAAAAAAATCACTCTGGTTGTTATGTCCAGAGTAGACTAGGAAGAGGGGGTTTTAGGGCAGAAACAAGACCAGTGGGGGGCTATTGCTATAATTCAGGGTGAAGGTGATGGTAGTTTGAGTTACATAATCATGGTTTCCATGGTATTGATGAATTGGACTCTGGATATAAAAGAAAGAAATTTCCTCAAAATTTTTGTTAGAACATTTCATTGAAAGGTACTGAAGAAAAATGGGCAAAGGGTTCAGAGTCAGGTATCAGGTTACAGACTTGTCACATTTGAGTTTTCCTATATAGAGATGATGACTATGCAATTAGATATAGAAATCAGGAGTTTAAAGCCATAAAATTAATGGCCATCCAGAGAATTCAATGATACAGACATGTGGTAAGAGGAACGAAACCTTAATACTCCATACATTGAGAAGTTGGGAGAGTGAAGAGGTTGTAACTATAGGCCTTGACAGTGGAGTGGAAGGAAAACAAGTCAATTGTCAAGGAGAAGGGGTAAAGAGTTGAATCAAAGATGGAGGTGATTACTTGATTTTGGATTTGAACATAGGAAGAAATTGAGAAAAGAGATTTTGTGGAATGATAGAGATGAATGCTTAACTGCAGGTTCGAGTAAGTATAGTAAGTTCACATATGAATGCAAAAGTGAAGTGAGTTCAATTTCTGCTACTCAGAAGCAAGTGCTTTTTACAATTGAATAGCTCTTGAGAACATATACAAGAGAATGAAAGCATAGAGGATTTAGATGTCTCTGGTAAGAGGCCATTTTTGCACAATCATAAACATGATAAGTATTTTCTAATTTGTATTTGCTGCTATAACTAATCAAGATATTTAACTCTGGCTTAAATTCTAATTTAAATATCTCCACCTTTTTCTTCTGAGTCATCTCAATGAAAAGCTTTTCCAAAACCACATCTAGTTAGTTCAGGAACTGAAACAATAATTACTAAACATTCAAAAAATTGATTAAGTTATCATACCAAGACAACGAAGAACTATGTGATAATATTCTGACATTTCGTTTTAACTTGGACAGAATTGTAAATAATAGTCAATCAATCTTAAGAATTTAACTTCATTGATTTCTTTCTAAAACTAATTCTTTCTTAAAATTCTCATTAGTTAAAAAAGCTAATATTTAATATAATCTTTAATACCTTTTATTATAGCCTTCTTACATTTTATATATCATTGTATTCTATAGCATATATTATTATACATTATATAACATTCATAATTTCAATGTCATATGTATGATATATATATTACATAATATATGTGTTATTCTTTTTTTAATTTTTTTTTTCTCTTGGTACCAGAGATTGAACTCAAGGGATACTCAACCACTGAGCCACATTCCCAGCCCTATTTTGTGTTTTATGTAGAGACAGAATCTCACTGAGTTGCTTAGTGCTTTGCTGTTGCTGAGGCTGGCTTTGAACTCATGATTCTCCTCTCTCAGCGTCCTAAGGTGCTGGTATTACAGGCGTGTGCCACCGCCCCTGGCTGTATGTTCTCATGCATTCTATGATTACATACGCACCTACACACATAATCAAAAGAGATTATGCACTATGGATACCATGAGTATAAGAACAATAAATGATAAAATAGCATATACTATTTTACAATATAAATATTTGTTTATATTGTTTATATTATTTGTTTATATTTTAGGATATAAACAAATAATCTTTGTTTATATTCTGTTTTTTCCACAATTAGACCTTGTATTAAAATTCCAAATTAATATAATTAAGAAACCTGTTTCTACATCTTTAGAACCCACTGTCTTCAATGCCCAGCTGACATTCTTCATAGGTCTGAAGTGCTTGACTACAGTAAGCTTTGTTTTCCTGCTGCTGACTACAGTATTTTAGTGAGTTCTAAATTATGTTTCAATATCTATGTATCTATTTCGATTGTACCTTCTCTTTTCAGTCTTGGTCTAAAGTATGCATTTAATCTTATCATCTAAATCAAGAATGGCTTCATCAAACTGTAAAATTTTCTCCATTACCAATCTATACCAATGGTGGCAGAGGGCCCTGAAGAAGTCTCAGGCTGCAATGCTAAATAAAATTTTATTGAATTCTGTTATTTAAGAATTATAAAAAGGAATTAAAAACTAAAAAATAGTTGAAACTATTTAACACATTATTCCTGATATCTCCAGGTGATCCTCCTATGTAAGGATTCACCTATTATTGTTCTTTTTCCTAGGGTCTCCTTGTAGGGAAAGAGTCCACTTCCCCATCTTCTTTCTATCCAGAATCTACTAAATTAATGGGAAAAAATATCTTCTTTACTAAATCCTGTCCAGATTCTTATAACTTATAATCAGCAAAGAAGCAAAAATATTCATGATGGACATTATTTACATTGTTATGATGAATGGTGTCCCTCCTAATGTTCTTAAAATTAGTAATTCAAAATTATAAGTTGACATGACTTTGACCAAAATACTTGTTTCATTACAGTTTTCCTAAATCATAAAATGACTTCAACTAACTTTCTGAGAAAACTCAAACTGCTTCCAATTGAATAAAACAAAAATATCTCAATTGCAGAAAATAACAAGAAAGAATTACATTGGGGAAAAGTCCTGTAGGTTATCCTCCTCTGAATTCTGTAGGTTATTTGCCTCTTCAGGAAGTCACTTTACATGTCTTCATCAGTTTATTTTTAATTACTGGTTTTAAAAATCAAGGCAACATTTTAAAACAAATTTTGATTTTTTTCCAGTGAGATTGTTTTATGAATAACATTGATATGTCACATATAAAATATTTTGTTTTAAAATTTACAGCACATAAAAATTATTTAGAGGAAAAAGTGTTGTGAAATTACTGATCCTTACTGAATAATTTCAGGAGAGGCAAGCAACATGACGTGCCAGTAGCTAGAGTCAGAGAAAGACAAGGTTAATGCACAGTTCTTACATTATCAAAAGGCTGCATGGGGTGAATGAGAGCAGGAGAAATGATAGAAAAGGTACCATTAAGCCATTTTGTCCATGTACTTGTGTTGTTTCCTTAGAAATAAACATGCAAACCTACCTGAAGTTCTTGGCTACTACTATAGTCATAAGGGTCTTAAATCCTGCCTGATTGGGTCTCTGATTATACCTAGTCCAAAATTACATGTTATAATCAGTATTGACTTTTTCATTGTTACTTTTTACTGTTTTTTTTTTTGTTTGTTTTTTACAGTGCTAAGGATTGAAATTGAGGCTTTGAACATGCCAGGCATGCACTTAATCACTTAACCACATCTCCAGTCCTCAATGTTCCCTTTTAATTGAATTTTTATATTTTTACACATGCATAGTAATTGTGAAGAATAGTCAGTTTCCTTGTGGCATAGTCACACACATTAATAACTTCAGTAATTTCAATCTTTAGTAACTTGCCTTGTCTTCCCCTCCTTTCACCGCTCACCTTCTTACCCTACACTTCTGACGTCCCTTTTATTTTCATGAGATTCCTTTTTTTCCCCATTTTTTCTCCATAGCTTCTAATGTGAGAAGAAAGATGATCATGACCTCCTGAGTACATCTTTTGGCTTAACATGTTGTGCTCAAGGTCTATCCATTTTTCTGCAAATGATATAATTTTCTTCTTTTTATGGCCAAAAGAACTCCACTATGTGTATGTGCCACATTTTTTAAAAAATCTATTCATATGTTGACAAACATCTGGTTTAATGACTTGGTGATTTTGAATTGTGCTGCTATAAACATGAGCATTTATATGTCTGCACAGTAAACTACCTTAATGTTTCTTTATCAAATAAAAATGATTTAAAGGAAATTTAGAGGGAAAACTATTGGGTTAGCAAAGCTATAATTTTTTTTCAGTTATAACTGGATAAGTATAAATTTTCAAATCTAAATTTCATAAACTAAAATATTTTTCAGCACTTTTAAACATATATTTTCATTGTTTTTGTTTTGTTAAATTCAGTAATGACAAGGGACATTATCAACAATTATATTTTAAAACAATCTACATTCTAATAACTGAAAAACACCATATTAACTAAGAAATAGATGTACTTCTGTGTTGATATTTTCAAATGTATTGGCTCCAGGCTCTATGAAAAGTTTGTAATAGTATAACATATTTCATCATTGTAAATAACGTACTTAGACCTAAATTAACTTGCTAATGTTTTATGTATTTAATTGTTTTTGCTGTTTAATATTGAGATCATTTATTATGATGTTTTCTAAAGATCATTTCTTAATTTGAATTTTAAATTTCAAACTCTGAGTTTATATGTTTGTCATATTCATTTTTCTTGGTGTAGATGTACACTGAATAATTAAACAAATTTTTAAGTTTGTAATTTGTTGAGATGATTTAAGCCCTAGAGATAAATATGTATTGATTGTTACAGTTTCAAATATAAATTTTCAAAATTGTTATTTATCAGTTAAATTCATAGTTTCCCATCCTTTACTCTGACATGACCCATAATTTTCCCTGAGGAACCAAATTTTACCAATACAGTCTTAAGTTTTTAATAATTTCATTATATTTTTAATTTTAAAACAAGTAAATTATACATTTATAATTAAAACATTAAAGGTATTAAATTGTTAATTACATTTTGAATGAGCCTTAATACATATGCAAAGATCATATTACAAAGCATTTGATGAGAATGTAGACATTTTCAAATATATACTCTTCTTTGCATTTTAGAAGATGTTTTAAATATTGTTTCATTTTATTCTTTAGAGTAGTATATAATTGAAATGTGATGTCTTATTCTATAACTTCATGTTTCTAAAAAACTAGATAATCTTTGAATATGACAAAAAAGATTCAGAATGGTTATCAAGAGTTCATAACATTATGTACATAGAAATCTTCCATAAACAAAATGTTCTACCTATAAACCCTTTCTAATGGCTTAGATATAAGTTATCCACTAAAATCTCATGTGTGAGACAATGCAAGAAAATCGAGGTGAAATGATTGGGTTATGGGAGTCTAACTCAAATCAGGGCATTAATCCACTTGAATGGATTAACTGGGTGGTAACTGTAGGTAGGAAGGTTGTGGCTGAAGGGAGCAGGTCACTGTGGGCATGCCTCTGGGGTATATATTTTGTCCCTGATGAAAAGAGCTGTGTCTCTCTGCTTCCTGGTTGTCACGTCTTGAGCTGCTTTCCTCCACTACACTCTTCTGTGGTGATGTTCTGCTGCTCTTGGGCACACAGCAGTGAAGTTGGCCATCTATGAATTAAGACCTCTGAAACAGTAAGCCAATTAAACTTTTCCTCCTCCAAAATTGTTCTTCTCAGGTCTTTTGGTTGTAGCAACAATAACTACCACAATAAAAAGCTGACTAAAACATGCTTCCATATTCTTTTCATTTTTATGGCACTTAACTTGGAGACTAAACTGCAATAATATTTACTCTCTCTTTCCTCTGAGTTCAAATCAAGGTCTTTACATCAGGTACTTTGATAGCACACTATACAAACTCATACCAACTTGTCTGTGTTGCCTAGAATTTGAGTTCCTCTTTTTTATAAAACAAAAAAAATTGTTCACTTGATGTTCTAGTCCAGCTAGCAGGAGCCTCAGACTGTGTGTGTGTATGTATGTGTCTGTGTATATACATGTGAATTGTGATTTTTATATTCACTTTCTCCTACTGATTTTTAAAAATTTCTGTGTATTTGGAATGGTCAAAAAAGGCCTTCAAAGCATAGTTCAGCAATAATTTAATAAGTTACCTGTGAATCTCTGAGATGCCTTTTTTAAATGGAATTAACTGGTATTAATAAGGTCATCTCATTCTCTGTGGTATTCAGATGTTCAACAAAGCAAGGAAATTGCACAAGCGTACAAAGTCAGGCAGCTAGGTGCTCAATAAAACAGAAACACACAAACAGCAAGATACATTACTTCCGAGGGAACTGTGTCATTTTCTCACCCTATACTACTGTCAAAGCACAGTTTTAACTGTGGCTAATGTTTCCCAGAAGGCTATCAGGTCATTTAATTAAAGTGATTCTGAAGTAGGAGAAGAAAACTTACTTGCAATTCTCAACCTTAGCAAAGAAACACAATGGGGCTTCACTTACACCTTCATTTTCTTCTGTGCCCAGTTTGTTTATTTTAGTAAGCTCACTGTGATAAAACAAATAAATCCAAAATGTGATCTTTAGTTCAACTCCTTAATAAAATTTTTCTTAAAAAATGTATTATTTGGCCTAGGCTATGTGAACATTACATATCTTTCTAAAATCATATAGCTTTTTTATTTGGACATGTAACAACAGATAAATTCTAGCCAGGCACGGTGGTATTCACCTGTAATCCCAGCAGCTGGGAAGGATAAGGCAGGAGGATAGCGAGTTCAAAGCCATCTTCAGCAAAAGTGAGGCTCTAAGCAACTCACTGAGGTCCTGTCTCTAAATAAAATACAAAATAGGGCTTGGGATGTGACTTAGTGGTTGAATGCCCCTGAGTTCAATCTCTAATACTCAGAAACAAAATTTAAAAAGATACATTCTAAAAATGTATGCATTAAAGTTAAAAACATTATATTATTGATATTGTAAAAAATGTGAGTAAAATAGTAAAAAACTTCTAGTTTATTAAAATCATGAGGACATTGTGAAAAATTACTTGCAATACTCTACTGTTTTTCTTTTATTAATGCATTATAGTTATACATAATAGTTGACAAAATCATACTTGCATGGAATTTCATTTACTCCATTTCAGTCTTGGTTCTCCACACCTTTCCCTCTATCCCTCTTCCATTCTTCTTCCTCTATTATACTGGTCTCCTTTTCACTCATTTATATTTTATTTTTGATTGGTGCTTTTTATATATACATAATTGTGGAATTCCTGATGTTTTATATATATCTTCATAGAGGATGATTTTGTTAAGTTCATTCCTTATTTCCTCCCCTCTAACTCTTCTATTCCAATGATCTTCCCTATACCTTCATGTTATCTGATTCTCTGCCTCTTATTTCTGTTGATTTTGCTCTATGTCTTGAATATGAGCAAAAACATTTGGCCCTTGACTTTTTGAGTCTGGTTTACTTCATTTAGCATGATGTTCTCCAGTTTCATTCATTTACTGGCAAATACCATAATTTTGTTCTTCTTTATTACTGAGTAAAACTCTATTGTGTATGTATAACATATTTTCTTTATCCATTCATCTATTGATGGGCATCTGGAAGGGTTCCATAATTTGCCTATTGGAAATTGTGCTGCCAAAAATATTGAAGTGACTATATTGCTATTGTATGCTGACTTTAGTGCTTTTGGATAAATACCAAGAAGTGGGAGAGCTGAGTCATATGATGGTTCCATTCCTAGTTTTTTAAATTTTTTTTTAGGAATCTCCATATTGCTTTCCAGAGTGGTTGTATTAATTTACAGTACCACCAAAAATGTATGAGTGTACCTTTCTTACCACATCCACAGCAGTATTTATTATTATATCGATTCTTGATAATTTCCATTCTGACTAGAGTCAGATGAAATCTCAATGTAGTTTTAATTTTTATTTCACTGATTGCTAGAGACGTTGAAATTTTTAAAATATATCTGTTGGCCATTTGTATTTATTCTTTTGAGAAATGTCTTCACCTCTTTTGTCCATTTGGTCATTGGATTATTTACGTTTTGGTGTTAAACTTTTTGGATTATATGTATTCTGGATATTAATCCCATCAGAGGAATAGCTGGCAAAGAGTTTCTCCCATTCTGTGGACTTTCTTCTTACTATCTTAATCATTTGTTTTACTCTGCAAAAGACTTTTAATTTAATGGCATCCCACTTATTGATTATTGTTTTTTTTCTGAGCTTTAGGGGTCTTGATGAGGAATTTGGTGCATGCCCCAATATGATGGATTGTTGGACTATCTTCTTTTAACAATTGTAAAGTTTCCTGTCTAATTCCCAGGTCTTTGATATACTTTTAGTTGACTTTCGTGCAGGGTGAGATAAAGTAGTCAGATTTTATTCTTCTGTTTATTACTATCCAGTTTTCCTCAGCACCATTTGTTAAAAAGGCTGACTTTCCTCTAACAAATATTTTTGGCACTTTTGTCAAGTATCATATAGCTGTAAGTATGTGGTTTGTCCATATGTCTTTTATTCTATTCCATTGATCTTCATGCTTATTTTGATAACAAAAAAATGCTATTTTTCTTACTATAGTTCTGTAGTATAATTTGAGATCAGGTATTAAGATGCCTCTTCCATTGCTCTTCTTGCTGAGGATTGTTTTGGCTATTCTGGATCTCTAATTTTTTAAAATTAATTTTATAACTACTGAATGGAGAAAAATTAAAAGTGTTTCTTCTAAAATCAGGAAAAAAACAAGGAAGCCCACTCTCATCAATCCTATTCATCATAGTTCTTGAAATTTTAACTAGAGGATTCAGACAAGAGAAGGATATTAAAGAGAAACAAATAGGAAAAGAATAAGTAAAATTATCTATTTGCTGATGATATGATCCTATATCTGGAAGACTCAAAAACTTTTACCCAAAGACTTTTACATCTGATAAATGAATTCAGCAAAGTATCAGGATACAAGATCAGAATAAATAAATGCTTTTCTAAATTCCAACAGTGATTCTGCTGAGAAGGAAATCAGAATAATTATCCCATTTTCAATAATCTCAAAAACAAAAAGAAAACAACAACAACAACACTATTTGGGAATTACTCTAACCAAAGAATGAAAGATAGAACATGAAGGAACTGAAGAACTTAGAAGATGGAAAGACCTCTAATGTTCTTGGATAGACAGAATCAATGTTCTCAAAATGGCCATACTACCAAAAGCAATATACAGATTCAATGCAATCCCCATCAAAATACCAATGGCATTCTTCACAGAACAACCTTACTATATTACTGCCTATAATTTTATAAATATGTTTGAGTATTTTAGATTATTTAAAAAGCTAGTTTAAATATGACTCACACAAAACTTAGCAAATTTAGATTTTGTGAGAGCTTGTCTAATGGTACCTTCTTTTTGTCTTCCTGTGGTGAGAAGGAATAAGGCAGCTCTCTAGGGTCTCTTATAAGGACACTAATTTCTTTCAGGAGACCTCAATTTCATGATTTAATCACCTCCTCAAACACCTCATCTTTTAATATGGTTGCCTTAGAAGTTAGGATTTACACATATAAATTTTGTGGGGATGCAAATATTCAGACCATAGCAAACACTTTTTCCTTTTCTAATACCCATTAGGGAGATTATATGTACATTTATAATGCAGTTAGATTTTGTAGATATAGTCTGCATTCTTTTCTTTAACCCTTTAATTTCCTAAATAAACTCTTAAAATTTTTATATTTAGATGGCCATTCTTGGTGTTGTAAAGTTATTTGGGTTTTGGAAAATTCATAATGTTAAGTACCCATAATTATAATATCATGCAGAATAGTTTTACTTCATTAAAAACCACCTATGTTTCATTTACTCATTCTTTTCTCGCTTGCTTCAAATGCCTCATGACCACTTCTTCATTTCCTGTCTCTATGGTTTTCTCCTTTTCTTATGATCTTGTAATTGGAATCACATACTGTGTAACCTTTCAGATAAGTTTCTTTCATTTACCAACATGTACTTAAGGTTCATTCATATATTTTAGTGGCTTGATGGTATTTATTTTTATTGTGAAATGATATTCTATTATATGCATGCACTACAAGTTTGTGTGTGGGTGGGTACTGGGATTGAACCCAGTTTTCTATCTCTTTTAGTCAGCTTTTTCACTGCTGTGACTAAAGTAACTGATCAGAACAATTTCAGAGGAGGAAAAGTTTATTTGAGTGCTCACAGTTTCAGAGGTCTTATTCCATAGAAGGGCTTGAGGTGAGGCTGAACATCGTGGCAAGAGAGGGTGGCAGAGGAAAGCAGCTCACATCATGGTGACGAGGAGGTAGAGAGAGAGAGACTTCACTCACCAAATACAAATCTATACCCAAAGCCACACCCCAATTTCCACCTCCTTTAGCCACACCCTACCACTTCAGTTACCACTCAGTTAATTCCTATCAGGATTAATTCACTGATTGGGTTAAGACTATCACAACCCAATCATTTCTCCTCTGAACCTTCTTGCATTGTCTCACATGTGAGCTTTTGGGAGACACCACTTCTAAACCATAACATCATTCAGGTAGGTAACATTTTAGTTGCTGTACATTTAGGGCCATTGAAACAAAAAACACTGTGGGAAGAATTTTGAATAGATATTTTTAATTGATTTGATAAATACCCAGGATTGTGATTGTTAGATTTTTATATTAAGTTGTTATTTATCTCTGTAAGGAACCATAAATTATATTCCAAAGGTCTGTACCATGTTACATTCCCACAACAATGAAGAGATCTTTTTGTTGTTCTATGTCCTCATTACTACTTGGTTTTGTCAGATTTTAGGATTTTAGTGTTTCTAACTGTTGTGTATAGAGGTATCTAATTGTTTTATTTTGCCATTTCCTAATGACAAAAGATGCTGAGTACATTTTCACATAAGTGTTTGTCATTTGAATTATCTTGTTATCTTTTTAGATTGTTTTCCATTCATTATTTGTTTGTTTATTTTTTATTATTTTTTGGTTTTCTTTTATTTTGGATACTAGGGATGGAACACAGGGGAACTTTAGCATTGAGCTATATACTCAGATCTTTTTATGTTTTATTTTGAGACAAGGTCTCACTAAGTTGCTCAGGTTGATCTTGAAAATGTGATTCTCATACCTCAGGCTCCCTGGTAGCTGGAATTACAGGAGTGCTCCAGCTCACCTGGTCTTTTGTCAATTTTTAAATTCTGGGGTTTGTTTTCTTATTGTAGAAGTTTAAGTGTTCACTGTATATTGTGAATGAAAATCATAAACCACTTGAAAGTTTTGTTATTTTAATTTAACATCTGAAAATATCAATGTTTATACTTGTGAAAACACTACAGTTAATCCTACATCAGAATGGTTAATGAAGATTAGTATAATAAAGATAATAAAAATGATAGAGCATCAGGAAATTTTCATACATGTTTTTGTGATAATATCTGAATATAGGAGAATTATATTTTCATATGTTGTATAACCTGCAGAAAGAATACAAAGTTACTTTAACAGTGAATGTAGCAGTAATGAACAATAGGAAAAATTATTTTTTTACTATTTTATAGTTCTTTACTTTGAAATCTATTGTTAAAAATTACTCTCTCATCTCATAATTTAATACAGAATATCAGAGGCAAAGTACAAGTTTTTCTTACCTAAATTGTCTTTCCAGTTTATAAGTAAAGTAGACATGGAAAGTTGATAAATATTTCCTTACTCAGTTGCCAGTATGTCACAAGTATAAGCAATCTTTTTAGATATTAAAAGCATAAAGAGACTGGAGAAAATTTAAAGAATTTTTCAATATGTCTATATTTCATCATCCTCCAGATTTAAGTGGCTTATAAGTGCAGAGTTTGAAAATTGTAGTTCAATTTTATATACAATATAAATTGCTTACATAGAGATAATATTATTTTTATGATTTTCTTGCCACCTAACTCTTCCTAAGACAGAAATATTTAAGGAAAGTACCTCCATGTTGAGACATTTCAATTTATAAATTTGAAAATATTATTGTTACCAAAATAATTTTTATATACATGAAATTGACCAAGTTTTTATTGCATACTTATTTTTAAATAATGTCTATGATTTGTGGTAATTATAAGGTAATTAGTCTTGTATTTATAAATGTGATTAAACATTATAGTATTTATCTAAATACATGTCTAATTTTATATTTATTAATATTCATATGATAAGATTACTGAACATTTGCACATAATGACAATCACTATGTCAAAGGATTTCACTTAATGCATTGTTCATTTTTACCATTTTAAATAGGCTTCCATTTAGTTTTCTAATTAATCTATTAGTTTTTACTTCTTAACAACCTCCTTTTTATTCTATTAAATATAAGCGTACATTTTGAATATATGTGTGTGTTTGTGTCTGTGCATGTATGTGTGATTATTTGTAGAAATCAAATGTTGGCTTTGATTGTTGTAATCATATACAGATATCACTAATTGAGGTCAATGTGAGTTCCACAGATTTGAGAGGCACGTGAGTGCATATGTAGTTTTCAAAATTTATTTCTCATAAGATAGATTTTATGTATGTGTATTTTGTGAGTGTGTGTGTATGTGGTGTGTGGATGTGTGTTTAAATCAATTTTTGTGTTATAATTGGTATGCAGTTTTCTGAGTATTTGTCCTAGCTTATATACTTGGAATCTGTATTAATTCGCATAAACCAATTTGGCCTCTCCAGATCTCTTTATGTGATTTTTAATTTAGGGTTTGTTTTAGAGTTCCCATTTATATATATCATTCCTATGGCAGTGGATCTATATATCCAATAATATGAAACATGTTTTATTTCTTCAAAGAGGTGGGAAGTAATATCTTTTCCAACATTTACAAATAAGAAAATATTCTGCAAACATGATGAAATACATTTTAGAATATGAAACAGGATATGAAATTTGGACTTGTGAAAGAAAGAGAAACAAAATGAGAATAGATTGGTTGGAAGAGTCCATGGAATCTTCTGTCTGCTGTCAGCTCTGGCAGTTCTTCCACAGCAAGAGATAAAACTTGGTCTGTGTAGTACAGAATACACTTTCTGGCTTGAGCAGTTAGTCTATAACTGTTTGTTAATGACCCCTTTTTTATTTTCATTATCCTTTGGCAGGACTTCAAAACAACTTAGTTTTAACTGGCTGGTGATGCTGTCCTTGCAGGGGTCTTTCAGTCCATCTCCAAAAGCCTGAGGCATTCTAGTGGGAAGAGAATTCTCTTCTAGCAGTATACTCTGTCCTTCGCAATTAAGCTCCCCTCTTGTGCCAAGAATTATCCATGTCCCCTAAACTTTTTAAGATGGCATGTTCTATATCCATTGAGCAGTGATAGAATCTATTATAAAACTCCATTTTACTACCTGTTTCTCAGAACACTCCTGAAATAACTTTTCCTTGTTTGGGTTTTACTTGAATCTTGCTCTAAGAATGATTTAGAACTGGAATATATGTATCTAAGCAAATGACAATAAAAAATAAGGAAGAGAGACTGATAAAAGGTAGTAGTCTACAGATCATAAAGCAGGACTAAAACCTGTTTAAAAGAAAGCAATGGTAAGGAGATAAGTTGGGAAAGTTTGAGCCAGGCACATGTAAACTTACCTCAAAATCATTTCCTACAGAAGTCATAGGTCTTATAAGAATGTGCCTACATTGATACAGATTTGATGCTCTATCATTGGCTCAGAGAAGTAGGGAGCAGAGAGTGTGTCCTTAGCATGAACATGGCATATTTCTTGAAGACAAGTAACTGAGGCCATGGGTAAATTATGCTTTCCTCAACAGCAGAGCTGAATAGTAAATTTTCTTTGCCATTATTGTGAATAGTTCTAGTGGGATCCATATATTGTTATAATATAAAAGGCTTGTTTAATTAATAAATCAGCAATGAATATTTATGGTCTAAGCATTTTATGAACTCTATAAAGCTATTCATATGCACGAATAATCTTGGAAGCAATGAAGAGTTTTCCTCTTTTGTATTTTTTCTTTTTGTATGTTTTGCTGATTTTGCATCTTGGAAATTGTTAGATAAGAATGGCATATTGCTATATAGAAATAAGATTCTAGGAAATTAATCCATGTCCGTGTTATGTATAGATGTGTATGTATATATTCATAGCACTTTTCATATTTTCCATATGTATAATATATTGATTTTTTTCAGTTCTGAATTATACACACATTTAGCTACCTTATCCTCAAAAATGCACGTAAGAACATGCCAGAATGCAACTCATAAAAATTTCTCAACAAGTATCTGAAAGTATATTAATACTTTTGTGATTAAATAATTGTATATAGAATTAGCCAGTTGGACTCTGTCTGGATCATCCCATTTTTGTTGACAACACCTATGTAACATCGTTCTGAATGAGTTGAATAAATCTTCACTCCATCAGGCCTGATCAGGGCGTTGACCTTGACCAGATTAGTGTCACAAAACTTTTTCACAACCCGTTTCACCTGGTGTGTGTTGGACTCCATATTGGCAATAAAAGTGTGTGATTGTCGTTATCTTCTATGGTTGAATCTAATGATGGCAGATCAAGCTTCTCTCTCCTGGGAGCCCTCTTTGGCATATATATTCAGACTCCTGTAGGAGCCTTAGGGTGGACAGTGTGTGACAGGTGGATCTTGTGAGTTTTTGTGTCTGGTGTGCATGATTGTGGACACCTTTCAGCTTTAAAAGGCTTTGCTTTGGCTGTTTTGGCTTGGACAGGAGCTTCTGTCTTTGCTTTCAGTGCCGTCCTGGAATTAAAGTTCTTTCCATTTGTTGTGTCTAGGATATGTTCGGTTATGCTATACTGGGCCTTCTCTGTGGCAATCCAAGTGGGGAAAAAAACAAAAACAACAACAAAAAATACGTGTCTCAGGCTCAGGTAGAGTTGTCCTTTTGAATATTTTTATTTTGCCTTACAGAGAACATAAATCTTGCATGTGATATTGTTTCCTTTCTCACTGGTTACATGATAGGCTTAAAGCCAATTTCATGAGCAACCTGAACCTCATCTGATATAGTTTATGTTATTGTTTTTGAACAGTCCATGCTAGTGGGGTGCTATGGACCTGACCTCTAATCTCAGCTACGGAATGCAGTTACGGGATTTAAAACATTGTGCATAGTCATATCAGATTAAAAAAGATCATGCTTTAGATGTTCCCTACTCAGTAAGCAGTAGAAATATCTGTGAGGTGCTTCAGTAGGAACTAATTTTCTTAAGAGAGGTGTAGATTGTCACCAGCTGCAGCTTTACCATGTCTCAATGACATAGTAAAAGGCTCATTTCCCTACAACACATATCCACACTGTTCTAGATTTACCATCCCTTATGTCTTTATTATTCTCCACCATTCCCCAACAATTTGTGTGTCTGATTTACTGCTCCCAAATATGAGTCATTAGAAACTCATGCATGAAGAATGAAAGTAACTTCAAAAGTAGTGTAAGTTTTAATATTTCTGTGTTCTTATTCTCCACTAGAAACTATGCTAAATGTTTTTGAATGGTTTAGTATGTACTGCATAATCACCAACACAACCTATGATGCAAACATGTCCATCCCCACCCAAAATTTCCATCCGCCCTTCTTATTTATTATCTTCTGTATATGTGATGAGATCTTTCTTTACTACATGATACAGTATTATTAACTGTACACATTATTCTTTGTCTCCCTTTTTTACACCAGTCCAGGGCAAAAACCATTCTACTTTCTGCTTCTGAGTTTCATTATTTTAGATTCCTCATAAAATGGTATCTTGTAGTATTTGTCCTTCTGAATCCAGCTTATCTCACTTAGCTTATTAGCCTCCAGATTCATCCACATTGCTGAAAATGGCATGATTTCCTTTCTTTAAAAAAAAATTGTATTGAGGTATTATTGACATATAAAGCCATACATATTTCATGTGGTGTGTGTGTGTGTGTGTTTTCATCTTATATAACTGAAACTATATTCTTTAACTAATGCCTCCCCCATTTCCTCCTCCACTACAAGCCCTGTGAACAACCTTACTACTCTCTGCTTTGGTGATTTTGATTACTTAGGATTCTTCATACAAGCAGTATCATGCCATCTTAGTTCTTCTGAATCTACCTTATTTGCCTTAATGTGAAATCCTCCTGATCTGTCCATGCTATTGAAAATGATGTTAGTTCCTTTATTTTCAAAGGCAGAATAATATTCCACTATGTATATGTACCATTATTTATTCATTCAATTATTCATGATCATTAGGCTATTTCCATATCTTAGCTAATAATTAATGCTGCAATGAACATTTGAGCACACATATTTCTTTCAGTTCTTGATATTGTTTTTCATTTGGATACATATTCAGAAGTAGACTTGCTGAATCAAATGGTTCTATATTTGATTTTTAAAGGAATCTCCATACCATAATGATTTCACTAATTTATATGTCCACAAGCAGAGTATGATTTCCCGTTTACCTATGTCCTCACTAGGATAATAGCCATCCTAACAGGTATTTGGTAATACATCATTTTGACTTTAATTTCCCTGATAGTTATTAATAAAGGTCACTTTTCATATACCTGTTAGGTATTTCTATGTCTTTGGAGAATTATGTGTTCAATTCTTTTGCTTATTTTTTCTTCTATTTTTTTTGTTATTGAGTTGTAGGATTTCTTTCAATATTTTTAATATTAACTGCTTATCATATATATGCTTTGCAAATATTTTCTCTTGTTCTGTAAGTTACCTTTTCATTTTGTTGATTGTTTCCTTTGCAGTGCAGAAACTTTTTAGGAGATATTACAACTGATGCCACAGAAATAAAAATGATCATAAGGGACAATTACTAGTAAGTATTTGCCAACAAATTGAACAAACTAGAAAAAACAGACTATTGTTGAGCACATTACTTAACAAAACTTAAGTAAGAGAAAATAGGAAGCCTGAACAAACCAATAACCAATACTGAGATGGAATGGGTAATAAAAAGCTCCCAAGAAAGAAAAGCTAAGAAATAAATACCTTCTCAGGTGAATTCGGCCAACATTATGGAATAATGATTATCAATTCTTCTTAAATTATTCCAAAAAAAAAAAAAAAGAGAGAAGGGAGAATACTTCCAACTCATTTTTCAAGACCAACATCACACTGATACCAGAGTCAGACACATGTTACAAGAAAAGAAAGCTAAAGACCAATAACCCTGAAGGACATAGATACAAAAGTCCTCAATGAAAGATTAGCAAATCGAATTCAACAGCACATTAAAAGAATCATAACCTAAGACCAAGTGAGATTTATCCATGTGATGAAAGAATGATTCAACATAAATTATTGAAGTGATGGTGAACACCATTGACAATAAATTAAGAATAAACTTTTTAAAAAATTCCATTGATAATGCCCTTAAAAATAATAATGATTAATACACTGAAAATAATAAAACACTGATAAAATAAATTGAAGCATACAAATAAGTGGTAACAGTAAAGGAGACAATGAACAAAATTGAGAATTCATTAAAATTTTTCCCATACTTTGTTAGGTAGATTTAATTTTTTCTCTATCTTATAGATACATAAAATAGTTAAACTGTTGAAATCTTATAGATGAGGGTTTGAACAAAAGTTTACTAGAATCTAGTCCCATATTGTTTACTATTGTTAGATGACAATTTAGATCTGTGGATACTAACTAAGCAGTTGGTTAAATTTTTTGACCATGGTGTGGAATTTGAAGGTAAATATGCATTGGGTTTCATGAGCATGATTACAGCATTATCCTTGCCATGGCACAATATCTAGGGTATAAAATCTATTTATTTGAGTCAGTGAATGATGTCTGTCAGGAAGAGTTTAGACGTTCTAATCATATCTAAATGCCTTTAAAAGGATGACAAAATTATCTTGAGTTTCTTGTAAATCTATCAAACCATGATTAATTTAGTTGTGATTTAGTCTTAGCACTGGTCCTGTGATAAGACTAATGACAGGCTTCTTACTGTATTAGTTCATTAGTTTTCTTTGAAATTGAGAAATGAAACTCCATCCATCTTTACCATGTTTTAAAACAAAGCCATGATATTTTTAAAGGTAATAAAAAAAAAAGCTGGTATTCCATAGGGATAATTAAACTCTACCATATCATATCTTCTAATTTCTTTTTGTTATGTTCCAAAACTTTTCCTGGACTATCTTTGAAACTGTGGGGGTTAGTTTTTGTATGTAAAATAGAGTTTAAAGTTGTAGATATGTAAAACAGATTTTAAAAAATCTATAAATACAAACATGTAGAATAATCCACAGGAATATATAAGTCTTGCCCTTTTTTCTCAACACTATTCTCAGTTCTAAGAGGAACAATTTTAACAATTTCTAAAAATGCTTATCTTAATGTACTTAAGTGTATACATGTGTGTACATATACACTACATAGTCTCATTAATTTAATTTCAAACTATTTTTGATGTCCCATTATGAAAATGAAGAATTGATTTTTTACCTTGCAATTTTTTCTGTATCCACCTATGATTTTTTTTATTGAATATATTATCTACATGCTATCTAGTAATCTTTGATCCTTTTTCTTTACTTCAGGATTCATCAGCATCACATATATCGATCTATTGATATAAAAGATAAAGTCTTAGTATGCTTGCATTTAAAATTCTCCTTTTTTCAGAGATTTGTTAGACAATTTGAAGATGTTAAAAGAATACCATTACATTTATTATGTTCTGCAACCATAATTAAGTCGTCAATGCACTGTCTCTATGTTGAATCATTTTACACCCAACAGCAGTGTATATGTCACAATGACTAAGTGGGTGCTTTTTACAGAACCAAGCTGGTAACTGAACACATAAAGAGGGAAATGTGGTCTTTTGTCACCAAGTCCTCCTGCTTGAAAGAGACTAATGCTGCCTTCAAGAGTCAAACGACTTCCTTTTCACTTTGTATGAGCTTTATTTGATTCTTTTTGACAATGCTGAAGCCACTGATTCATGTATTTCGTGGGTTTTTTCTTATGTTTCTATTTTTTATTTTTTACTGTAGTCTTTCCTGGTAAGAGATATCACATTTAGAATAATCATATGACATGTTTTTAGCTCTGGCATATTTCAAAATAGATTCTTTGCTTTTGACATTTGCTTGAGTGTAGAATTATAGATTAAAATGTTTTTTACCTTCCTGGTGCTAGGAATGGAACCCAGGGCCTGGCACACACAGGGCATGTTCTTCCACTGAGCCATATCCCAGTCCAGCTAGACTTCTGAATTCAAATGTTATTCTTTGAGCTATTTGAATATGTAGCATTTTTGGTTTCTTTTGTTTTGTTTGGATTGTATCATTCAGTGATACTGATGATCTCAGTTTCATTCTCACTTCTTTTAGGTGATGTGTTTTATTTTAGAAGGACTGGAGTTATTTGTACAGAGATGTGTAATATCTGTTTCCCAGAAAAGGGAAATAGAAAAGGGAAACAGATATTTTCCCTTGAAAAGAGTTCAGACTCTGGGCTTTTTCATTAGAGGTACAAAGTATTCATAGCCAGATTTCCATGAGGGATGAGTTTATGGTGAGGAGTAGAGGGAAAGGGGCCCTCTACTATTGCTAAATTAAGATGTCTTGGTTTTGCGAGAAGAGAGCCACTATTCTAGCATTCAGAGTTTTATTTTAAAATTTAAATAATTACATTTATGTCCATTCCCCATTTTTAAATTTGATGATCCAGCAGGTATATTCTCTGGATTTCCCTTTAGAATTACACCCTCAACTCAGGATTCTGGACTGCTGTGTTCCTTCTCTGTATTTCTTACCTATCCTATCACATTTGCCTTCCACATCTGGATTTCTCCTACATTTAGGTCCCTTTCTGGCTAATTTTTTTAGTTTGGTGATCACATGATTATTTTAATTTTTACTTTTTAACTTATATTTTGTCATCATATTTGATCATTTGATAAAAGAAAATATAAAGTATTTGATGTAACATATTTTTCAAGTCATTTGACATTGCCAGTTTCTTCATAAAGATTCAGGAAATAAAATACAAGAGGGTTTATTGTCCCAAATGTCTATTGCTGGAATACAATCCAAGCATTGGAATTTAATATTCAAGGCTATCTTCAAGAGAAAAGCACATGTTTTCTTTATTCCTCATAGTAGCTGGGATGCTAGATTGGCCCTCTTGATTACCAGCTGTTGTTGTACACATGTCTTCAGTTATTTATTAATTTCTATCTTACCGTAAAGTTATTTTGCAGATACCACTAAGATACCAGATCAGCTAACTTTAAGATGAACCCTTTAGGCCTATGTTAATCCCATGAGCCCTTTAAAACCATAGAGTTTTCCCTGGTTTATTTAAAGAGAAAATCAGAGATTTGAAGCATGAAGGGAATTTGACACATGAAAAACTCCAATTGCAAGCCTTACAGAGCAGGGAACTACAGGACAAGGAATGAGGCACCCTGGTGAAGCCAGGCCTGACTGGCAACCAGCAGAGGAACAGGTATCACAGTCCTGCACCACAAAGACCAGAACCTTTCCAACAGCAAAAATGAGCTCGGTAGCTGGTGTTCCTCAGAGCCTCCAGATAAGAAGTCAATCTGCCTGACACTCATACCTAACATTTGTGTACCCTGGGTAAAGCACAGTCATTCTGTATCTCACTTGAGATTTGTGGAACCGTGACTAATAATGTGTGTCACTTTCAGCTATCTAGTTTGCAGTGATTATTTTTATGCAGCAATATAAAACTGATATATTCTCTCACCATGATAAATTCATCATGCTAAACCCTACGCATTTCTTCTACTTTTTTATGTGTTTGTTTCTAACTTAGAAACTTCCTGCAGTGTCCCTTCCATCTCTCCAGCGTTGTTTTGTATTACTGCTCCTTTTTAAAAAAATTTTTTTAGTTGTAGATGGACACAAATATCTTTATTTTATTCATTTTTTTATTAGTTTATTTAATTGCATTTCAAGTCATAGCACATATATAGAGCTCAGTTTTTCCATTTCTCTGGTTGCAAAGATAAAGTTACACCAATTGTGTTTTCATACATGCATCAAGGGTAGTGATGACGATCTCATTATTTTTTTTATATGGTGCTGAGGATCAAACCCAGTGCCTCACGCGTGCGAGGCAGGCACTCTACCACTGAGCCACAATCCCAGCCCTATTGTTCTGTTTTTGTTTTTGACAATATACCCAAAGCTTATTTACAATTCTTCATAATTTTTTTCATTTCTTGGAAATATGATTCTAACCTCTTCTGAAAAAAAATCACTTTATATGCATATATGAAATATTTTGTTCTGTGAAATTTTATGTGGCTGAGAGCATTTCTTTTCCATCTCTTTGCTTTCATAGCACCTTCAATAGTGCTATATACCTAGGAAATAAACAATCATACTTTTCAATTAAATTATGACACCATAGAGATAAAAATGGCAACAAGTTAAATTTAATTCTTTAAATGGATGGAAGATTTGAATAAAAACATTACACTGTTGACTGTAAAATAAATACCAGTAGTGGTTTAGGCTTGTGGATTCAAATGATCAAAGGTCCTATCATATAAATAATGACAGTAGCAATATTTAGGCTGTATAACTTCACATTGTATAGTTTGAGAAATATTATCATGTTTATCATTTTTGATATTCAAAAATTTCTAAAACATAACAAGCTCACATTAAATAAATGAGGACACATAGTTCTTTATGGTTTTCATAAGATCATACTGGTGAATGATAGTATATTTTAGATTCCAGATTATTTATTTATTTATTTATTTATTTATTTATTTATTTATTTATACTAAGATGCTGAGAGCTTCATGAAGTTGCTGAGGCTGGCCTCGAATTTGCAATCCTCCGGCCTCAAGCCTCTGGAGTAGTGGAATAATCGGATTGCTCCACCTGGCAGAAATTTAAAATCACACATACACACAAGAAATTAAAATCTTCTCAGAAGCTAACAAAAAATTAATCTATCTTCTTAATTTATCTCTTAATTTTGCTACATTTTTCTTAATGAAATGGGATGAAGTCATTGCTGCTTTCTGCTGAAAACAGATCTGTCACTTAATAGAACAGTACATTTCCACAGATGAGTTCTATAAAGGCTTAATGAAAAAATAGTTTATAATTTTATCAGTTTATGAGTTAGAACAGTTCTCAAAGAATCTATTGTGTAACAATTCCAAGTTGCAGGATTATAAGTTTAAAAGAAAGGTAGTATTTGACCTCTAACACTGAAGTTTGCTATCAACTTGCTCAAAGTCATATAACATGGTAGAGTAATACTTTTTGCCCTTATTTTATGACTCCAGGGCTAATCTGATGTCTTATCTTTTAGTGGATATCTGCTGAAAAATCACTCACATTAAACTCAAACTGCAAGTAACAACCTGCATTGTGTATAAGCCAGTTTTGTAGAATTATGGGAAATGGTAAAGAGCTGTTTGTCAATTAGAAATATGTATTATCTCAATGAACAAAATAAATTCAAAAAAGCACATTTTCTAATCATCTAATCACCTTTTTTTTTCTTTTGTTGGTACTGAGGATTGAACTCAGGGGTTCTTGACCACTGAGCCTCATTCCCAGCCCTATTTTGTGATTTATTTAGAGACAAGGTCTCACTGAGTTGCTTAGCACCTCACCATTGCTGAGGTTGGTTTGAACTCGCGATTCTCCTTTCTCAGCCTCCAAAAGTGCCGGGATTACAGGGATGCACCACTGCCCCCCAGCTTACCATTTCATCTTTTAAGTATTATGTTTTTTGCTATTTAAATGTAGTGGTTTTGATGAAGAGTTCTTCATAGAAGTCTTCTGATGTTAACACTTAATAAAACCTATTGATTTTCTCTAATTTATTTTTCTAACTAGAGTTACTCATGATGGAAAAAATACTGCCCCCACCAAGATGTTCACATTCCAATGCTCAGAACATGCACATATGTCAACTTACATGGTAAAGGGACTTCGTAGATGTGATTTATTTAAGGACTTTGAAAAGAGGATAGTCTCCTGGATGTCTCTGAATTATATTCTGAACTAGACGTGATCTCAAGGGCCCTTATAAATGAAAGAAGTATGCAAGAGAATCATATCCAAAGCTTATGAGTGAGAGAGAGACTGCTGGCTTTGAGGACAGCAGAGGTCAAGCTCCAAGGAATGAATGTCATTTTTTGAAAACTGAAAGTAACAAAGAGATCTAATAACTGTTACAGAAGCAATAAGAAACTCATATAGTACTTAAGATATAATTATTTTTAGCAGAAACTTACCATAACAAAGAGGTGCAGGACGTTTTGAAAAAAGAATAGATTTAAGACATAAGATTTATCTGAACTTTCTGGGCACAGTGACATATGCCTGTAATACCAGTAACTTTGGAGGCTGAGGCAGGAGGATCAAAAGTTCAAGTTGCTTAGTGAGGCCCTAAGCAACTTAGAGAAACCCTATATCAAAATAAATAATTTAAAAGGGCTGGTGATATAGCTCAATGGTACTAAAACCAAAACAAAATAAAAATAGCAATAAAACACCTAATAAATACAGTTTTAAATTTCCTAAAATGTAAGTGTATGTTTTTGCTTCAAAACAGACATACAAATCAAATTGAAAAAGTAACACAGATATAATATTGATTTTCTAAAACATAAGGAATAAAGTACATCTGATAATGTCTTCTACCTTCCGAAATGTACTTTATATCTGTTGCTCAATGAAATGTCATCATATATACTAATAAAGAAATGTTTAGGCTTTCTGCTCTGGAAATCAAAGGACCCTACATTTTCTTCTCCCTGGAACACCAATGCAATAGCACTGAGTTGGCCCAGAGGATGGAAGACTGACACAAATTCCCTGAGAGTTCTATGATGTGAGAGACCAGACTGGGGCACATAGACCCATGGGGATACAAAAAAGTGCTTCACTTTGGAATCAGAGCTTTGTCCAGTCAGTTATCAGAGACTGGCAAAGTGAGCAGTGGTGTATGACTGCCCACCGAAGCCAAGGATGGAAACAGCATAATCATGTGCATCAAATAGTGGAGAACGTGCGGCAATCCCCCAGCACGGATGTTTGAGATTTCATAGACTCTGTCTATCCTGGGAATGGAAAGGATCATGATGCAGAGCTCATGTTACCTCTGCCCTCTGAGCAAAAAAAAAAAAACACAAAAAGCTCCACAGAGAATTTCTCGGGACTTCTGCATTTTGCCCTAGATTGCTGACATCTTGTGATACCGGTGTCTACCCTGTTATTATAGTACGCAGCCCAAATAGCTCAGGAAGAATCTTTATCAGTGTGTTCTGTGTTCTGCCCAAGTTCATTCCATCATGCAAAGAGTCTGTAAGGTATTCTACCTGACTCCAGCCACAAACCACTGCTGCTAGTCCCCTGAAGAACAAAACAAAGAGAAGAAGAGGGTGGTGAATGACCCCCAACGTTTGTTGTGTCCAGGGAGTGTACAGACTAAGAAGACATGGAGAGAAGCTTTGGTTGGCATGAGTTGCAAATATCCAATCTTACACAATCACTGAAGCTCCACATCAGGGAGGAAATTTTAATATTTATTAATATTTTTTTCTCACCATTTTGTATTTCATTTTATCTTCTTCTTTTTAATATATAACTTTTCTTTTTTTTTCTTTTTCCACTTTATTGCTTTTCTCCACCATTCCTTTTTTTGGACCTCATTTCTTCTCTAATTTTTCATGTTTCCTACTCCTGTTCTCTTCCTTTATCCAATGTCTTACTTTCCTCTTGCTATTCTTTTATCTTTTTAAAGATGTTATTAGATTTTATTGCTATTTTACTTTATTTTGGTTTTTTTATCCTTTATTTTCTGTTTTTGATAGTGTGATTACTTAGTTTTTATTTATTTTTTTCTTTTTTCTTGTTTTTATTTTTTCTTTGCAGCAATGGGAACTGAGCCTGGCCCCTCACTCATGTTGTGCAAGTGCTATGCTGGGGGGCTCCATTCCCAGCCAGCTGAGTAAACTTGCACCTTGCTCCAACTGCAATGTAGTCCTTTGTGAACCTTTTGGATAATTCAACTTAAAGAATTAGGGGTACAAAAGGCCCCAGCCAATAACCTGTCCTGAAGTAGGCACAGTTTGGGAGTTGACTGAAGTCCTGCTCCTGGATTCTGACCCCCATAGCAACAGCAAAAATAAATAATATAACTCTTGTGGACAATTCACTTACTAGGGACTTTAGCCATCAATTGCACCCATACTGTATTAGCCAGACATTGCTTAAAAGTCCAGAAATGAGTGGCACAGAGAGGGATCTGTGGCCCTAGCCCCTGCCTATTTCCATGACACAACTGCAGTGCACCAGTGTCTAAGCAGAGGATAAAATCCTCAGGCTCATCAACAAGTCAACAGAAGTAAAGAGGTTGAGTAATAAAAAGTCTCTCAAAAAACAAATGCTCAGGTCTAGATGAATTCACTACTAAATTTTAGCAGACTTTTAAAGAATAACAAACATTAATGCCCCCCAAACTGTTCTCTATAAAATGAATGAATCCATTCAAACTCATTCTACAAACCCAGTGATACCCTACATGCATAACCCAATGAGGCTTAATAAAGGAAGGAAGGAAGGAAGGAAGGAAGGAAGGAAGGAAGGAAAGAAGGAAGGAAAGAAAGAAAGAAAGAGATGAAAGAAGGATGAAAAGAAAGTTAGTTGTAGATGAATTTAGATACAAAATCTTCAATGAAATACTTGGAAATTGAATTCAGCATCAAATTAAAAAACATACACCATAATGAAGGTGTTCATTCTAGGGATGCAAGAATGGTTCAACATATGCAAGTCAGTGGACAAGACAGTATAAAATAGAATTAAGGATAAGAATAACATGATTATCTCAACAGATGCAGAAAAAAATGCTAAAATTCAACAGCTCTTCATGATAAAACCCTGATTGAATTAGGTATATAAGAATCATACTTCAACACAGCCCACAGCCAATGAATAAATGTGGAAAACTCTTTTAATTAAACTTAATTAAGACTCTTTAGTTCTTTATAAAAAGAATTTCTTTTTAATACCAGGAGCAAGATATGGGTATCCATTCTCAATATTCAATAGAGTACTAAAAATTTTAGTCAGATCAGTGAAGCAAGAAAAAGAAAGAAAAGGTATACAAATAGGAAAAGAGGAAGTCAAATTATCCCTGTTTATTGATGACATAATTCCATACTTAGAAAACCCTAGAGATTTCACCAAAAGATTTCTGAGATTTGATAAACAAATTTAGCAAAGTAGCAGAAAACAAAATCAACAGACAAAAATCAGTAACTTTTCAACACCACCATAATGTACTCGATGAGATAGAAATTACCTCATTCACAGTGCCTCAAAAACAAAAACAAAGGAAGGAAAGAAAGACAAGACAAGACAAAAGAAAAAAGAATGAAAACAAGGCAAAATCTAGGAATAATTCTAACCAAGGAAGTGAAAGACCTCATTATAATATAAAAATACTAAAGAAAAGAATTGAAGGACACATTAGAAGATGGAAAAATATCCCATATTCTTCGATTTGGAAAAATACTGTTGTTAAAATAGCCATACTGATAAAAACAATCTAAAGATTCAGTGTAATCCCTATCAAAATTCCAAAGGCATTATCCCCAAAACTAGAAGAAAAAAAAAAAAAAAACTTCTAAATTGCATATTGAAGCACTAAAAACTCTGAATAAGCAAAGCAATCATGAGCAAAATGATCAATTGTGAAGGCATCACAGTACCTGATTTCATAATATACTACAGTAACAAAAACAGCATAGTATTATAATTAAAACACACATGCTCATTAACAGAATGAGAAAGAGCACACCAAAGAAAATCCACTTATCTATACTCAGATGATTCCTGACAAAGATATCAAAAACATACATTGAAGAAAAGACAGAATTTCCAACCAATGATTCTTTCTGTAGAAGACATAAACTAGGTCCCTATCTCTCACCTGTATAAGCACCAGCTCCAAATGGATCAAAAACATTAATGCAAAACTTGAAGCACTTAAACTCTTAGAAGAAAACATAAGGGAAATACCTGAAGATACTGGGATAGGCAATAATTTCCTGAATAGAACTCCAATAGTTCAGGAAACAAAAGTGAGAATTGATGAATGGAGTTACAGCAAATTAAAAAGCTTTTGTGTAACAAAGGAAACAATCAGCAGAGTGAAGAGAGGATCTGTAGAACTGGTGAATGTCTTTACCAAATATTCATCTGGCAGAGGATTGATATCAAGAAAACATGAGTAATTCAAAAAACTCAGCATCAAAAAAATAAAAAATCCAATCAAAATATAAGGAAATATTCTCAACAGATCTAAAAAAAAAAAACTACAAATTACCAATAATATATGAAAAATGTTTAATACCTTAGCCATCAGAGCAATATAAATCAAAACTACAGTGAGATTCCATCTCAGCTCCGTCAGGATGCCTATTATAAAAAGAGCATTTGTTAAAATGCTGGCAAGGATGTGGTAAGAATGTATATTAATACAGCTAATATGTAAAAAAGTATGGAGATTCTTTAAAAAAATGAAAAATTAAAATATCATATGATTTAACCATACTACCCCTAAGCATATATCCAGTGGAAATGAAATCAGCATACGAAAAAGAATTTGCACCGTGATTATTGTAGCACTATTCATACAAATTAGGTTCTACCTAATTTGTAGAACCAGTGGAGGCACCTGTCAACAAATGAAAGGATAAAACATATACATTCAGTGGAATATTAGTGATAAAGAAGAATGAAATTTTGTAATTTGTATGAAAATGAAGGACATCATGTTAAGCTTAATAAGCCAGACATGGACAAGTATTGTGTTTTTTCTCTCACATGTGGAAACTAAAAAGAAACACACACATATACACACACA
Source organism: Geosciurus inauris (assembly GCA_004024805.1). Classification (NCBI taxonomy): domain Eukaryota; kingdom Metazoa; phylum Chordata; class Mammalia; order Rodentia; family Sciuridae; genus Geosciurus; species Geosciurus inauris. The sequence continues at coordinate 150,730 of PVHX01000186.1, read as the reverse complement.
CTCTCACACACAAACTTGAATGTAGAAGAGTGATTATCTGGAAAGGGGAAGGGGTTCTAGGGAAGAAGGGGTGAAGGGAAGAGAAAAGATGGCAGAAGAGAAGGTAAATGGGCATGATCTATGCATATACGTAAATGTCACAGTGAAACCCATTAATTTCGACAATTAATATGTGTTAATAATAATAAAAAGAAATATTCACACTTAAGCTGCTTTACTTCAAAATTTTATTGCTATTTATTTCTTTAAGCGATTATGCAACATGACTAAACAATATTTTTGTCAGAGTTTTTGTCCAGGTTTACAAGATGAAGTCACTCCTAGCTCAGCATACTAAATTTACTGAGTGAGTAGGTAGTGTATTTACTTTACACAGACATTTTCTTGCCCATTTGATGAATGGAGAAAGGATTCTATGGATCATGAATACAGAAAATGGTGGGATCAAATTTCATCTCTTGAAATATTTCCAAACACATAACTTTTTCATTATACCATTAAAATTTCTTTTTTAAATATAGACTGGATTTTAGGGACATAAGTTTATAGGGAAAGCTAACATGAACAATATATCATCATGGATATAGGTTGTAAAATTGAGGCCATTTTCTGGATATATCCACAATTTCAATTTTATCTGGGATAGTATAGTTCACAGTTAAATGCTAAAGATCTCAGCCTTCTGGAGATATCTTACATTTTCTTGAGGAAAAAATGGCAGTAAGTAGAGATCTTTAAATATGTCTGGAGTTCCTAGGAGTCTTCCGAAGCCCCTATGAAAGCTGTGTAGTTAGTAGGTTAGATATTATTTTAACGTCAGTGACAGTCAATGGCACTGTTCATGAGCCTTTCCCTCTCTCAGAAATCAAAGAGAACGTAATTTAGCCTTAGCTTATTTATAGACTGTATTATGCCAAGAAACTATATGACCTGGGTAATTGTTCATGTCAAAGTAGTCTTCTGGAATGTGAAATATCTATTTATTTAAAAAGAAAGAGAGAAAACAATGTAGTAGTTTTAATGTTAATGTTTCTGCAAAGATCAGATTCAAATAAATCAATTAGTGAGCAAAAAAATATTTAAAAATTTTGTTTTGTTTTCTGCTTTTTTGATTTTTCACATGCTTTCTCTCTTTTAATTCTATATTCTCCCCACTGGAAATTTTGTTGGATGGTCTTGAAACCATATTTATTCATTTTTATTAAACAACTAAGAATATTTATATAAAATCATAATTGTATTAGAAAATATGAGAAAATCAATGCATTTTCCATTAGGTGAAATGCATATGAGATAAAATTAACAATAATGAAGTGCACAATCCAGTGACAACTAATGTATATAATGGGGTATAACCAACATTTTATCAAGTTATAGAACTTTTAATCACCCCAGAAGTAACCCTGGATTTTTAAATAGTCACTCCCTATTTCTTTACCCTCAGTCCCAAGAGACTACTAGTCTGCTCTCTGTATGTATACTTTAGTTATCTTGAAAATTTCATATAAATTAAATTGTACAATATGCAAACTTTTGTGTCTACCTTGTGTCCCACAGCATAATATTTTTGAGTTACATCCACAATATACACTGCTTTTTATGTCCTTATGAATAATAGCCCATTGTATAAATATATGCCATAATTTTGTTCCTTCTTTATTAATAGGCATTTGGGTTGTTTCCACATTTTGGCTATACAAAGTGGTACTGTTCTGGTCATTTGCATACAAATATTTGTTTGAATATCTGTATTCAAACATTTTGGGTACACACAGAGGAATAGAATTGCTGGGTCATATCGCAATTCTGTGTTTAAATTTTGAGGACCTTCGAAACTATTTTCAATAATGTCTATACTATTGTACATTTCCCAAAATAATTAAAAGCTATTTACAAAAGTGGCATGGGGAAATTCCATGAAAACTGAGGGAGACCAGTACAATAAAGGGGCTGTGGTAGGGAGGAGGGGAGAGAAAAAGAATGAAAGTGCCAAATCATATCATTATATTGTGTGTATGTACAAATATGTAGCAATAAATTCCACTAATTTGTGTAAATATAATGCATCAATTTTAAAAGTTTAAAAATTTTTAATTTCTCCATATCATTGCCAACATTTATTTTCCTGTATTTTTAAATTTTAGCCATCCCAGTGATGGTATCTACTTGTGGCTTTAATTTATGTTTTCTTAATTACTAATGATACTGAGCATGTTTTCTTCTGCTTTTCACCATTTACATAACTTTTTAAAAAAAGTGTCTATTCAAATCTTTTTTCAAATTTTAAAAGTTGTATTGTTTGTGTTTTGTTTATATATTTGAAACAATTGCTTTTTAAAATTTATATTGTTTGCAAATATTCTCCCATTCTCTTGGGTATATTTTCATTTAACTTGATATCTTTGGATGCACAAAATTTCTTAATTTTGATGAAGTCCCATTTATCTATTATTTCTTTTCTTTCAGACTTTTAGTATTGTAGGCTCAGAAGCATTGCCATATCTAAGGTCATGAAATTCTAGTCTTGTGATTTCCTTTGAGAGTTTTACAGATTGAGCTCTTAGTTTTAGTTTTTCAATCTATTTTGAGCTGAGTTTCATAAACAGTGTGAGGTAGGTGTTCTAATAGCATTCTTTTGCAAATATTTTTCAATTTTATTTTAAAAATCTGCTTTGGTATAGCTTTACATCTATCTCCCTGTTTATGTGGTTATTTACTATAAATTACATTTTATGCACTGCATGTACATTAACTGTTTTATAATTTTGATTTATGTATTTGTTTTCAAATTACATAGGAGTCAAAGAGCATTTGCAAAACAAAATGTCATTATTTACAATTGGGCGTTTTTTCTTTGTGTGACTTAACATTACACCCTGTGTGTCCTTTAATTTCAGCCTGAAGGGCTACCTGTAGCATTTCTCATAGGTTAGTCTACTTGAAACAAATCACCTGGCTTTTATTTATCAGAAGTATCCTTTTTCCTTTATTTTCAAAAGATAGTTTTTTTCAGGTAGGGTATTTTGAGTTCATTTTTCATTGTCCAGGTAGGGCACTGGAGCAAGGGGAAATTAATATCTCATAAAGCTCTCCTACTGTTTGTGTGTTTGTGTGTGTGTGTGTGTGTGTGTGCACGCGCGCTCTTGCACACAAACGCAAGGGTGTGTTTCTATGTAGGTACAATACAGGCCTGTGGAAATTCCACTTTATCATTTTCACTGCTCTCACTCAATAATAATTTCTAAACATTTGAAAAGATGCTCGACTTCATTCCTAAGGTGGCTGTGTTTCCAAAGTGCATCCCATTATGGCTTCCTCTGACCACTTCTAATTGTGGCTGAGATTTGGTTTTGGACTCATGGAATTCAGAGGCCATTTTGTTTACTATAAAAGAACATCACAGCCTAGGTAATTTATAATGAACAAAAACATATTGCCTACAGTTCTGGAGACTGGGAAGTAAAAATTTCAGAAGCTGATGTCTGATAAAATGTTTTCTTGCTGCTTTTCCTCATGGTGGAAGGATATAGGGAAGATGAGATTAAAGGGGGCCAAACTCCCTGCTTTGTAACAAAACCATGTCTGAGTTAACAAAAATTCTTGCAAAACTTCTTGCTGGATAGTATGTAAGATATTCGCTTGTATTCCTCTAAGAGAATCTAATGTTGAATCATCATTCAGAAATGCATGCATGACAGGATGGCCCATGCCAAAGAGGATGGTCCTCTGGGCACTGAGATAAGAGCAGAGCCCATGACAAAAACAAAAATCTGTGCAATTTGCCCTCATGGCCTAAACCACTCTGATTAATGTCCGCTTTCCAACACCGTTGCATTGGGAATTAAGATTCCAATGAATGCTTTTTGAGAGACACATTGAAATCATGGAACATATATTCCCTGTTGTTTAGACTCCTTAGGCTGATTTTATCCCAAATGTTCAGGCACCACCTTTGAGTTCCATCCTGTGGCAGCCTATGCCAGAATATCTGTTTCCTCAAAAGCTGTGAAACAGAATTTGAAATAACTCTTGTATACAGGTTAGCATGATCACCAAGCGAGCCCTGCTCTTATCTCAGTGCTCAGAGGACACAGCCTACTTTGGCATGGACCATCCTGTCATGCATGCATTTCTGAATGATGATTCAACATTAGATTCTCTTAGAAGAATACAAGTGAATATCTTACATCCTATCCAGCAAGAATTTTTGCTTTCTCATAGCAGTTCTGCATTTACAGCATTCAAGTTACAATTTAATTACAGAGAGATGAGATCACATGAGTAGATGTGATAGTCTTTATGCCTTAGAAGCCCGATCTCACAAATAAGAACTAAATGTCTTGTAAAAGCCTCTGAGGTCCTATCCAAGTAATGATCCTAGTTTTCTCAAGTCTCAGTTATCACTTCCTACCAAGTATTAATAAATCCTTCACATTCTTCCCAGTCCAAATGCAATTTGAAGGTATTTGCAATTATAATCAAAGTTTTCTATTAATGTAATTGGTATTTCACCATTATTAGATATATAAGTAACAGAGCTCTTAGATTTTACAAGGTAAAAATTTCTCTGTAGATGATAAAACATTTGTTAATGGTTTACTCACAATGTCTTTATTACCTATTAATTGATAAATTTTAACTGCACAAAGTATTTTTAAAAGTCTAAAAAATAAAGATAGATTAAATTTATATAGTACATTTCCCGCAGACCAGTACTTCTACAGGATATATACATTATTTTCCCATTATACCAAATAAATGATAAAATAGCATATAAAAATGTGCCTGATTAATTTTATCCATTTTATTGAACATATTGACTTACTTGTGAGTGTTCCAAGTTCTTGGAAATATTTGGAAGAATCTAGTTATTTATCAAGTGAAACATATATGTTTGAAGATGGCACATAAAAGTAATTGTTGTTTCAGTTTTAAAATATATTTCATTCTTATATTTCAAATTTAAATTTAAGAAATTCTTATCCAAGTAAAAAGTAATAGTAAGAAAAAAATGGAAAATGTTATATAATGGAAAATAAAAGTATTCAGATTTTTCTTACAGAAAGTATTAACAACTTGTATATTTTCTGTCATTTTAATACTATTAATATAAATGAAGATACTTCTGATTATATTGTAAAAATATTGGCATATTTTTTAAAAAAATAATAGCATAACCTAAACATATCACAAAAATTTGACAATTTTAACGTTATTTGTAATAGTGAGTGTATCCTTATAAAGTTGAGGTGTGATTCAACCATTCTTCAGTTTCTGCCCATTCAAGGTGCTCAAGCATTTTTTTTAAAAAATCGTCAATATCTCTTACAATCAAGTTTCCATTGCTCTCACTTTACTGCTAAAGATCTTATCCAGATTTGTGTTAGAAAATTTTCAAAGCCTCCTATTGTAAAAAGAAGTTAATCACTGCCATCCTGTGCCAATTCAATTTGACAAGCATTCATGAGCACTTACAATGCACGAGACACTTCTGATCCAGCACTTAAGAAAATGAACTAAATGGTTGGAAAATCAGTTTTAGATATAACACATACTGATTGCAGAGACTTTTATATTAGAACGAGAATGAGGTTTTTGTCCACAAAAGGAACCTTGAGTTAATGGAATCTAAAGAATGAGAGGCCTTTGGGAAAGATATTGTTCAGATCTGATATGCCATTAAGAGATTAGATGCTTTTAAAGCTGCCAGGAGAAAAGTCCAAATGATACACATTTGTGATAGTAATGACAGAAAAAATTTTGAAAAAAAGCATCTTCTACAAGATCACTCAGCATAATGCCATTGATTAAATAATGACTAGAAGGAAATTACACCTTAAAATGTGATAACATCCACTAGAATATTTTAACCTTCTCTGAAGAAGCGTATTTGCTAACATTCTAATAGAACTATCTGCAGAGTCCCTTTCAAGAGAGCTAAATTGATTCAGGAAATGGAGGTGGTGATTGAGTTGTAATATTTTGAGGGTATTACTCCTCTATAAGGTAAAAAAGCATACTTAGAGTTTTCAAGAGCCAATGAAAATAGTTCTTGATAGAAACAACTCTCTAGGATTGAAAGGAAGTTTTATACCTGAGGAAACAGTCATAGTGGATAATGTGTTAACTACAAAATATGAAACTATTAATAGAAGAATTGAAACAAAATTAATGAAATTACTTATAATAGGAAACACACAATATAATTCTTATTGCTCTAAACATATTTTATTTGATACCAACTAACTTCATTTTAAGACGACATTGGAAACATTATCCCTAGAGTGTTAAGTATAGGAAGGAACTTTCAATATCATCTAAGAAGACAAAGGTCTATTAATATAAAGAAAATTATTCAGCTGGGTGCAAGCCTGTAATCCCAGCACCTAGGGAGGCTGAGACAGGAGAATCGAGAGTTCAAAGCCAGCCTCAGCAATGGTGAGGCGCTAAGCAATTCAGTGAGACCCTGTCTCTACATAAAACACAAAATAGGGCTGGGGATGTAGCTCAGTGGTCAAGTGCCCCTGAGTTCAATCTCTGGTACCAAAAAAAAAAAAAAAAAAAGAAAGAAAATTATTCAAGTATACATCTACTAAGTGTGTGTGTGTATATATATATATATATATATATAGTAAGAGTATTTTCAACTACAAATAAGAGAAACTCAAAGTTTCTTTTGTTTTCAACCTATATAAATAATCAGTGCAAGGCTAGTGCTGTAATTCACTGATGTTATTATGGATTGTGAATATTTTTATTTTTCTGCATGTACATCTTGGCCTCTTTAAACTGATAACATTCCATTATCTGATACCCGGATAGACTTACAATTATATATATGAAGGAACAGGATATCATGTTTAAAAAAAAAAACAGAAAGGTAGTGTTTTTTCTCATGAGTTTTTTAAAGGGATACCCCCTTCAGAGACATCTGTTTACGATTCTATTAGTGAGGACTGTGTGACATATCCACTTTTATTTTCAAGGGAAGCTAGGACTTTTATTACTTTAATTTAGTGTCTTTTTGTGTCCCCCCCACAAAGGAATTTTGTTAATTAAATAGAAGAATATAATCCATACTCTGATAGCAACTTGTAGTGTTCATTGCAGACATTATAATTGGAGTACTCATCTTCTATTAGGTTTCTCTAGAGAAACAAAGCCAGTAGAATATATGTGTGTATGAGAGGGAGATGGAGAAAGAGAGAGAAAGAGAGTTTAACAACTGCTTTGTTTTTTTTAGGGGATCTTGGTCTTGTCTCTTAAACTCTTCAATTGATTGAAAGAGATAACACTCTGCCTAAAATGGCATAATTACACTGTATAGGACAAAAAACACATTAACCTTTTCCCGAGAATAAGAGACAAAGGTATCAGGTGATGTTCACTCTTCTCTTTAATATCCTGTAACTTAAATACTACAATGTGAAATTAGCAATAACAAAACACTATTACATAATTCATTAATCTCATATGATAATAGGATAAGAAAGAAAAGATAATAAAGATATATAAAGATGACATAGATATAGTAGATATGGATAGATACAGACATACACACAAATACACACACACAGTCTGCCCTCTTTATCCATGGGTTACACAAAGCTGATATTTGTAACTTCCATCATCCACTATCCATTTCCTTTTCCCTCAGAATGTACCTCAGCTGGTCACCACTCTTTACTGGATGAAGTGACCCGAATCTTCATCCTAAAAGAACTGGGCCATTATTAGTCCTGCCTGAATAGAGTTGTAGTTTTCCATTACCTCAATCACAGATTGAAATTAATGCTAAGAGATGCCCTCAGGGGTCACCTGTATTCCACATATACTTTTCCTCTTTCTATTGTGGGGTAACAGACCAATTTCTCTTGGAAATCAGAACGAATATTTCCATCCAGCATGGTGATTCCCTTGTTTGTCTATCAGTTCAGAGGCGTGAAGTGACTAGGTGGGATCTTTAATAAGTCTCCTAGTAGAAGCATTTTTCCTTCTGAAACTGAGAGCTCTAGGGCAGCAGAGCATACAGTGTGGGACAGAAAGCACAACTTTTGCTAGTTGATCACTACAGGTAATAGGGAGTGATGCCACTCTCAGTTTCACCCACCAATCGATCTCTTGAACCATGAATCCTACCCATGGAATTCCAACTGTAGATCCGTCACTGATTCACAGCACATACAGCCTTCTGGAGAATTTTGCCCCAACCCGGCAAGGTATTGCCCTCTAGCTGGAGCTGTAACTACATTTTCAAAACACCATTCTGCTCTCTATTAAACTAACTGCTTCAGGATGATGGGAAACATGGCAAGATCCAAGAATCTGATGAGCATGGGCTCAGTGCTGAACATTATTTACTGTGAAATGAGTTCTTTGATCAGGGAAGTACTAAGGGGAATATCAAATTTTGCATAAAACATTCTGGATGGTAGCATATTGAGCAGCATTGTGGACAAGTAGGGCAAATCCATACCCAGAGTAAGTTTCTACTCCAGGAAAAACATAATTTTACTTCTTCAACGATAGAAGCAATAGCACAAACCAATCAATCTGCTGCCAGGCAGCTTACTGATCATTCGGGGGAGCTACATGATCAGTGGTGGTCTCTGCTGCTGGCAGAGTGCACACTCAGCAGTGATGGTAGTCAGATCAGCTTTGGTGAGTGGAGGTCTACGTTGCTGAGCCCATGCATATCCTCCATCCCTACTACTATGGCCACTTTATTCAGAAGCCCATTAGGCTATGGCATGTGTGACTGGAGAAACTGACTTGGCTCCATAGAACAGGTGTCCTTCTCACCTGATTGTTAAAATCCTGTCATCTGAGGTCATCATCTGATGAGCACTCACATGGGACACAAATGTGTATGTTTCTTGCCCAGAGAAGTTGATACAGTTGATACTCAGCCCTCCTTGTCACCAACTTTCCAATCATGTTCTTTCCAAGTCCCTAACCAGCCAACTAACACTTTGGTCTCAGTTCATGAATTGATACATAATTTTATATCTGATTATTTCTCATCTGAGGAGAAATGAATAATCAGGTTCACGGTTCTAGGTTCCACCCATTGGGAGGATTCTCTTCCGCTGTCTTTCAGGTATGTCCTAGAAAGGAGATGTAGTGCCCCAGTTTGCTACTTTCAGATGGTACTTGCATCTCACTCAGAACCATCTATAAGCCAGGCCCAAATTTCCTCTCCCTCTGTCGACTGTCACCTGCCCAATGTTGTATTTTAGATAACTCTTTTTTCTCACTCCTTTATAAACTAGCTGCTCTTGAGCATCTAGTGCAACTAATTAGGCATAAAACAACCAGGAGTAGTGATAAAAAATAAATGGCCTACAATTCATATTATTTTGCCCTGGTTATTTTCTCTGCTTGGAGATTTTTTTTTCCTCTGTATTTTTTCCTGGAATATCTTAATAGTTTATTCCTCACTTCCTACAAATCTTAGCTCAAATCTCCCCATCTCAATGTTATTCCGGTGTCGAAAATATCCAAAGCTGATTCCCATTATGTCATATCTTTTTGTAAACTGCTTCCCTTGAGTGGGGACTAAACTTTTTGTAAACTGCTTCCCTAAAAAGTGGACTAAAAAGTGATGGACTGCCACACCATTGACAATGATGCTTCATACACAATATTTTATGAGTTCATCTTGACAGAATGGGAGAGGAGCTCTTCATGCTGACTTTGAAGCTTCTGGTCTGTTGTAAAAGCTTGTGAAAAAGTCCCTAAACAAGAAATTGTGGGCAGCCTCTAGTTCCTGAGTGGCCCTGAATGGCTGTCAGTAGGAAGTCCAGGCTCTCAGACTTGCAACAAGGACACAGATAAATTCTGCCAGAAACTCTAAGATATTTTTTCATTGACAAGTTTCCACATGAAAATACAGCCCAAACAATACCATTATTCTGTGGTTAAATACTTAACCACAGAAAATAATAAATGTGGATTATTTTAAGATAGTGAATTTGTGGTAATTTGTTACACACACACACCCCAAAACAAAACAAAACAAAACAAAAACACAAGTAATATACTTTTCTCAATCACTATATTTGAAATTGCTATCCCTTCTCTTTCTGCATGCCTAGCGGTTGTCTTTGCTTAATTTTGTTTTATCCACATTAGTTTTCATTATCTATTATTCATTCCACTAACATATTTATGTGTTTTAATCTCTGTCTGTCAACTATGATAAAAATATCATGAAAAAGAGCAGAACATTTTTTTCCTCTTTGTCACAGCAATTGTATTAGCATAGCACCTGACAAATAAATGGAGGCCACTTAATGAAAGGTAAATGAATACATGCATCACAGACCAGAGCTGAAGTATTAGACAGCTTGAATAACATAGCAGAGCAAATATAGAAGATAAATCACGGGGCATGATCCAGGACATCCTGATTTCAGTGTGGATTCTACAACTTACAGTGACTCTAGACAAGTTTGGAAAATTTGCTTACCCTCAGTTCTGTCAATTCTAAATATAAATAACTGTTAAGTTTTGGCTATGATTATCCCCCAAAAGCTCATGTGTTAGTGCAACCATGTTAAAGAGGTGAGACAATGGGATCACAAGGGTTCTGACCTTTACAATGGATTAATCTTTTTGATGGATTAATAATTTGAATGAACTTTTGGAAGGTGGTGGAAACTATAGGCAGGTAAGGTATGAAGTAGGTAACTAGAGAAGTGACCTTGGAGATTGTGTCTGTCCCTGGCTTTTTTTTTTTTTTTTTCTGTCTCCCTCTTTCTCTGCTTTCTGGCTGCCATGAGCTGAGCACCTTTTCCCCACCACACCCTTGTGCCATGATTCTGCCTTAGAGCCAGCTGACCATGGACTGAATCCTCTGAAACCATGACCCCAAAATAAATCTTTTCTCCTGTAAGTTGTTCTTGTCAGGTTATTTTGTATATAGTGACAAAAGCTGAGGAATGTAATATAAGCTCTGTCTACTAACACATTTATTTTCAGAATAAAACAAAGTAATGTATATAATATTGCTTAATTCATTTTAAGGAGCAAAATTAATTCTAAATAAAGAAATACAGAAGATATGTTTCAGTCTTCCTATTAAACACAGGAATTATAGGCAAGAAGTTAACAATATAGCACTTTAAAAAAATGAGAGTTGCTTCCTAGGATTGGATGTGATACATACACTTACATATGTTGGGAGGAGTGTAAAAATGGTGTACAATTCTGGGCAACTGTTTGGAAAATATTAAAAGTTTCAAACACAGCATATGCATATATTTTATTCCAGCATTTCTACTTGTAGGAACCTGTCTTGTGAATGGCCAGGTATAAAAAGTATAGATACAAGAATGTTTATAAAAGTTTGGTTTGCAATTTTTTTTTTTTTTTTTTGGTACCAGGGATTGAACTCAGGGACACTTGACCACTGAGCCACATCCCCAGCCCTATTTTGTGTTTTATGTAGAGACAGGGTCTCACTGAGTTGCTCAGTGCCTCGCTGTTGTGGTTTGCAATTTTAACACAATGTAGTTGCCCTTATTATTTAAGCACAAACTGATGATCTGACATAAAATTTTATACTTTCTCTTTTGTTGGCTGGAATCTATACTACTCCTCGCCTTCTCTCTTTCTCCTACTTTTGACAGTACTTTGGCCAGTCTCTCAACTTTATCTGCTTACCTGAGATCAGGGTATTCACAACACTTCCAACTTCATGGGTTTGCTGAGAACATATCTGAGGACTAATATTGATTTATCCTGTGTTGCCCTGGTGACCTTTTGTGTCTCTAAAGAACCAATAGTAGTAACTCAGGGAGAAAATAGAGTAGGCCCGCTAAGAAGATACCATGTCAAAGAATATTGATTTGCTATGCTTTGCCATTTTCTAGTTACATATTTACAAAGCATATATTAAATTATATGTCATGGTCAATCATATTTTGTTTTCAAATAGGATAACTAGACTGTCTCTTCACACAATTTCTTTTTAATAGTTTTTCTTATTTTTAAAATTCTAGTTGACTGACATTACTGTCTTGATATATAGCACTAAGAATTTCTTTGGAGCTCTTTTCAATAAATTTCTGGGGCACTTTTTGAAATATTGGTATTTCCATAAACCTCACTCTATAAACCTCATGAGTATTGCTGTGTATTTATTTGCACAAAACTTAAATTACATTATTTCCCTTTAGAATTCACAAAAATAATTTAGTTTCCATTAAGTACATTTCAGAATTAATCTCTCTATATAAAATATGATGTGAACTTTGGTTTTGCTGTATAAACATATAAGAAAGGATATATAAGAAAGGATATCAATGGGCTGGGGCTGTGGCTCAGTGGTAGAAAACTTGTCTAGCATGCGTAAGGCACTGGGTTAGATCCTCAGCACCACATAAATATGAACAAATAAAATAAAGGTATAAAAAAGTACAATAACATTATTAAAAAAAAAAAAAGAAAGGATATCAAAGCTGGTAAATTATGACCATAACACTCTCCTAATTGTTTAATCAGGTCTATAAACTCTGCAATTGAATATTACCAAAATGTTAGATGAGCTGATTAATCTTAATATCAAGAAGTATAAAATGAGAGAAGTATGTGTCCAGATATTATCAAGATTAGCAGGATCAAGTGGATATAGCTCAGCACTTCTGGACAACCTTAGCAATCCTGATACACTAACACTTTAAATACACACAGATTTCAAATCAGCATTTAGGCAGGTCCTCCAAATAAGTCTATAAGTCAATCATACTATGGCTAAGGCAACAATATTGGCATTTGATAACTAGCAACTTGATAGTCATGTATTGTAGCAATGCAACTAGATTAATTCAAATTACAGTGTTTAATTTGAAAGAGTAAATCATGAAAATCTTGGCACTTCACATACTATCTTCAGAATGGAACCTTTGCTTTTCATTAGAAAAGTTGTACTTCTATTAAGAAATGTAAACACTATAATATTAACATTCCATTATTAGATGTATCTCATTTATTATATATGTATTTATGTGTATATATAACAGAAATTAACTGTTATTAAAAACACTAAGGTCTACATTTCTTGCTTGTTGCTTGCATCTTCCCAATAAAATATTATTTTATGAAAGATTCTCTTTTTTTAAAATTCTAAGTGACATTTATTTCAAGTGATTGAATATGCCATATTGTTTTACATTCAGTCACACAAACTGGGCCCAAAAATCTCTATGATCAAATCTGAGTAAAGATATAAAGATATAAAAAGTATTATTAAGAATGCTCTTTTGAAGCGTGAAACCAGGATAAAACACTTCTAAGTGCAAAATTTTATTATGCTTCAAAAATATGTAGAGAGTTTATTAGGTGCTGGAGTGGAAACAACTTTTTAAAAACAGGAGTTTTTTAAAGTGTTAATTTATAAGCACAATCACTGAGTAGGTATAGTACTTTTCCATATAGTTTATGATATTCTTATCAATTTATTTATTTATTTTTATAAATGCATTTCAAGTCATAGTACATGTATAGAGCTCAATTTTTCATCTCTGGTTGCAAACAAGATAGAGTCACATCATTAGTGTCTTCATACATGTACCTAGGGTAGTGATGTCCATCTCATTCCACCAATTTTGCTACTCTCAATCCTCCATCCCCTCCCCTACCTCCTCCCTGTCCCATACAAAGTTCCTCCAGATAGGTTGCACCAATTTGCAGTCCTACCAGCAATGTTTGAGTGTGCCGTTTTTACCACATCCTCACCAGCACTTATTGTTGCGTATATTTTGGATAACTGCCATTCTGACTGGCATGAGATGAAATCCTAAAGTAGTTTTGATTTGCATTTCTCTAATGGCTAGAGATGTTGAATATTTCTTCATATATTTGTTTATTGATTGTATATCTTCTTCTGAGAAGTTTCTATTCAGCTCCTTAGCTCATTTATTGATTGGGCTGTTTGTTATTTTGGTGTTATGTTTTTTGAGTTTTTCATGTATCCTGGAGATCAGTGCTCTATCTGATGTGCATGTGGCAGAAATTTGCTCCCAGAATGTAGGCTCTCTGTTCACCAAATTGATTATTTCGTTTGCTGAGAAGAAGCCCTATAGTTTAAAGCCATCTCATTTACTGATTCTTGCATTTCTTTCTTGTACTTTAGGAGTCTTTTTAAGGAAGTTGGGGCCTAATCAGACGTGATGAAGATTTGGGCCTCAATCTTTCTCCTCAATTAGGCTTGAGTCTCTGGTCTAATCCTAGGTCTTTCATCCACTTAGAGTTGAGTTTTGTGCATGGTGAGAGGGGTTTAATTTCAATTTGCTGCATATAAATTTCCAGTTTTCTCAGCATCATTTTCTGAAGAAGCTGTCTTTTCTCCATTTGGTATCTTTGTCTAGTATGAGACAATTGTATTTATGTGGGTTAGTCTCTGTGTCTTCTATTTCATACCATTGGTCTACATGTCTATTTTGGTGCCAATACAAATGCCATTTTTGTTACTATATCTTTGTAGTATAATTTAAGGTCTGGTATTGTGATGCCTCCTGCTTCACTCTTCTTACTGAGGATTGCTTTGGCTATTCTGGGTCTCTTATTTTTCCAAATAAATTTCATGATTGCCTTTTCTATTTCTGTAAGAAATGACTTTGGTATTTTAATTGGGATTACATGGAATCTGTATAGTGCTTTGGGTAGTATGCCATTTTAATAATATTGATTCTGCCTATCCAGGAGCATGGTAGGTCTTTCCATCTTCTAAGGTCTTCTTCAATTTCTTTTTTTAGTATCTTGTAGTTTTCATTGTAGAAGTCTTTCCTCACTATTGTTAGACTGATTCCCAAGTATTTTTTTTTTTGAGGCTATTGTGAATGGAAGAGTTTTCCTGATTTCTCTTTCAGAGGATTCATTGCTGATGTATAGAAATGCATTTGATATATGGGTATTGATTTTACATCCTGCAATTTTGCTGAATTCATTTATTAATTCTAGAAGTTTTCTGGTGGAATTTTTTTGGATCCTCCAAGTATAATATTCTGTCATCTGTGAATAATGATAGTTTGAGTTCTTCTTTTCCTATTTGTATACTTTTAATTACTTTTGTCTGTCTAATTGCTCTGGCTAGAGTTTCAAGGACTATGTTGATAAGAGTGGTGAAAGAAGGCATCCCTGTCTTGTTCCAGCTGTTAAAGGGAATGCATCCAATTTTTCTCCATTTAGGATGATATTGGCCTTAGGTTTAGCATAGATTGATTTAACAATCTTGAGGTTTGTTCCTACTAATTTTTCTAGTGTTTTAAACATGAAAGGGTGCTGTATTTTGTCAAATGCTTTCTCTGCATCAATTGATAAAATCATTTGATTCTTATCTTTAAGTCTATTGATGTGATGGATTATATTTATTGATTTCCATATGTTGAACCAACTTGCATCCCTGGAATAAACCGCACTTGATCATAGTGCACTATGTTTTTTTAATATGCTTTGGTATGAGATTTGCCAAAATTTTATTGAGGATTTTTGCATCTATGTTTATCAGGGATATTGGTCTGAAATTTTCCTTGTTTGATGTGTCTCTGTCTGGTTTTGATATCAGGGTGATACTAGCCTCGTAGAATGAGTTTGGAAGGGTTCCCTCCTTTACTATTTCATGGCATAATTTGAGGAGTATTGAAGTTAGTTCTTCTTTGTAGGTCTTGTAGAACTCAGCTGAGAATCCATCTGGTCCAAGGTTTTTCTTGGTTGGAAGGCTTTTGATGTTATCTTCTATTTCCTTGCTTGTAATTGATCTGCTTAAGTAGTGAATTTCCTCCTGGTTCTGTTTAGGTAGGTCATATGTTTCTAGAAATTTGTCAAAAATAGAAATCTTCAGGGATTTCTATTTTACTGGAGTATAGATTTTCAAAATAGTTTCTAATTATCCTCTGTATTTCAGCAGAGTCTGTCATGACATTCTGTTTTTCATCACAAATTTTAGTAATTTGGGTTTTCTTTCTTCTTTTCATTAGACTGGTTAGGGGGTTGTCAATTTTCTTTATTTTTTCAAAGAAACAGCTTTTTGTTTTGTCAATTTTTTGAATTGTTTCTTTTGTTTCAATTTTATTGATTTTGGCCCTGATTCTTATTATTTTCTGTATTCTACTTCTTTTAGTGTTGGTTTGTTCCTCTTTTTCTAGGGCTTTAAGATGTAGTGTCAAGTCATTGATTTGTTGACTTTTTCTTCTTTGAATAAATGAGCTTAGTGCAATGAACTTTCCTCTTAGCACTGCCTTCATAGTGTCCCAGAGATTTTGATATGTTGTATCAGAGTTATCATTTACCTCTAAGAATTTTATTATCTGCTCCCTGATGTCTTCTTTTACCCATTCATCATTCAATAGTATATTATTGAGTCTTCAGGTGTTGGAGTAGCTTCTTTTTTTAAAAACTGTCATTAATTTCTAATTTCATTCCATTATGGTCAGATAGAATTCAGGGTAGTATCTCTATTTTTTTGTATTTGCTAAGACTAGCTTTGTGTCATAGCATATGATCTATTTTGGAGAAGGATCTATGTGCTGCTGAGAAAAAAAATGTATTCACTAATTGATAGATGAAATATTCTATATATTTCTGTTAAGTCTAGATTATTGATTGTTCTATTGAGTTTTGTAGATTCTTTGTTTAGTTTTTGTTTGGAAGATCTATTCAGTGGTAAGAGAGATGTGTTAAAGTCACCCAGTACTATTGTGTTGGGGTCTATTTGATTCTTGAAGTTGAGAAGGGTTTGTTTGACATTGTTTGGGGCATAGATATTTAAGATTGTTATGTCTTGTTGATATATAATTCCCTTAAGCAGTATGAAGTGACCTTCTTTATCCTTTTTTATTAACTTTGGTTTGAAGTCCACTTTATCTCACTTTATCTGATATGAGGATGCAAACCTCTGCTTGTTTACACAGTCCATATGTGTGATAGATTTTTTTCCATATTTTCATCTTCAGTTTCTGTGTGTCTTTTTCTATGAGATGAGTCTCTTGGAGGCAGCATTTTTTTTTAATCCAAACTGCCAGTCTATGTCTTTTAATTGCTGAGTTTGAGCCATTGACATTCAGTGTTATTACTGAGACATGGCTTGTATTCCCAGTCACTTTGGTTTATTTTTTGGTTTTTATCTTTCAGAGCTTGGTATATGTTGTTTCAAGCTCTTCTAGCTTTAAGTATCTGGGTGGGGAAGACTGCAGAAATCCTAATTTATTTACCCCTATATGTAACCTTATTCCTTTCTCTTGTGGCTTTTAAGATCCTGTCCTTATTCTGAATACTGGGCATTTTCATTATGTTGTGCCTTGGTGTAGATCTGTTGTGATTTTGTACATTTCGTGTCCTGTAAGCCTCTTATATTTGATTATCCCATTCTTTCTTCATGTTTGGAAAATTTTCTGATATTATTTCATTGAAATATTGTTCATTCCTTTGATTTGAAATTCTATGCCTTCTTGTATCCCAATAATTCTTAAATTTGATCTTTTCATGTTATCCCATAATTCTTGGATGTTCTGTTCATGGTTTCTTTTCATCTTCACTGTGTGGTCACCTCTATTTTAGAGAATAAATATTTTGTCTTTATTTTCTGAGGTTCTGTCTTCCAAGTGATATAATCTCTTGGTGATACTTTCTATTGAGTATACTGATGTTTCTATCATCTTTTGGTCTCAGTACAACTATTCTTGGAATGTGCAGCCATTTAGTGAAACCTATAATCTCTTTAAGGCTTATCATTTTAATGTGAAGATTGATTTCCTGCTAACTCACATAAGTTAAAGTAATAGCCACTTGTAAAATCATTGGATTAAAAAATAAGCTGAATAAGGTAAGAAGATTAGTTGAAACCCAAGGCATTAATTTCAAACTTAGTTATTTTTAAAATGTATAGCTACTGTGGACATTATCACTTCTGTACATATACCTCATTCTAGCCATATTTCCCTACATAGATATATTTTAGAAAATACATGTTCTTGTTTCTGTTTGTACAAAACAGTTTCTTTTACCTGATAATACCTTTCCATCTCCAATGTCTAACTTTTCTTCTTCAGGCTAATGCTACAAATTCTTCAAGACTCAGCTCAGATGTCACTTTTCCTTAGTAGCTCTTGTTATTTTTTAGGGTGTGTCTGCCTGTTTTTAGGTACTATAACACTGTAAGAATATCTCGGCAAGGGAGTGCTAACATTTCCTGGGTGCAATCTCTTCTTATTTCTGTATAGTGTACATAAACACATCCACACACTTGCCCTCAGGTATTTTTACAGTCACGCTCTATGATGATAAAAATATTATTTAAAAAATCTTAGACATTCAACAGAGTAACTGTTGTTAGTGGTCAATAATTGTATGTTGAGTCTATGTAAAGTTTTTAACAAATATAAATGACCAAAACTATGAATTCTTAAAATTGAGAAGTAAACTTTTCTTGACCTATTATACTTTGATTCCAGATCTGGTTTTAAGATCAAAATAATTTATGCACATTATAAAGTTGTAGCTGGCTTTATTAGTCATACTGGTTTAGTGATATCAAAGTTCTACTTTATATGACATATTTGTGCAATTTATACATTTATGACATGATTTATCTTTTGTCAAATTCTACTTTGCAAAAACTCCTTTTGTACAAATGTGTCCATGTAAATGACTCTCTCAATTTAGCTTTTAAAAAAATTAAAAATTAAAAATAACTCATTAATAATCACACAGATGTAGATAAATGATAGAGATCTATATATATACACACGTATGTCTTCTATAAAACTCATCAATTCAAGTATCAGAAATTATTTGAAACTGAAACTGTGTTTATGCTCTATGTATGTGATACAATTAGAATCCAGTTATAATCCAGGATCACCAGGGGTCTAATGTCATTTAATTAGAATGACTAAGTTTTTCTTAAGATTAATAGAAAATTCCTAATTTAGAAGATATGACCAATTCACTTAATAACAAATATTTATTGAATAGACATTTTTCTATGTGTGGCATTATTCTAAGTCCCTGGTACACAACAATGTACATGTACAAGACATTTATTAAAACTTTATTCAATAATTTTATTAAAATGTGACAAGTGTATTTCTTAATTCTTTTAGAATCCTGCTCTTAGACTGACACGTCACAATTGATTGCATAGCAACATAAAACATCAGAGGCAAATGCTACCTTAATCATTTTAACAACTCTACATCATCTCCATGAAAGGTCATAGTGAAAATATTTGGGGTATGGGACCACTTTGATCTCCCTTAAATCATACTACATGTATGTCTATCTGTCAACTGTGTTCGACTCTGTATGCTCTTTTTCTAACATTCAACACAGAAAATAAGCTCCATTAATACAGATGAAAAACACTTCCCAAAAGAAAAAGAACCCTTAGAAAATAATATTTATTTTCTCCCAAGGTCTTTATTTGGGAAATGTGCCTGATATTTGAGAAAAATTATTGCTTTATATCACATCATGATTTGCCTTATGGACTAATATAAGACATTTACTCTTAGAAAATGTGAGAAGGACCAGATGACTTTCTAGTATAGAGCACATTAAAATATAAGGGATTTTATTATATATAACTGAAATGTGCAGTGAATTGAATTTGTATGAAACTTAAGAATTTTTAAGACTATAATATGCTTCATCTAAATTTGGCAGAGAAATTTAGCAAACAACAGTCAATATGAAGAGAAGAAAATTACATTTTCAATTTGCCTAAGTTACAGATATACTTTTTGCTGTAATGTAGCAATAAACTTGTGCACTTTTGAAGGCCAAGGTGGAAGAAAATATTTTTGGTAAAAGTGGGTTGTGATGAATATTGTTTTCATTTGATGAGGTAAAAAATGTTATAGTGGGAAATTCCAACAAAAATAGAATTTTAAAATTGCCATAGACCCAAATACTATTAATCATTTCCATTTTTTTAATAGAGGCTCAAAGAACTGAAACAAAGGGAATTCGCTCGAAATGTAGCATCTAAATCCAGAAAAGATGAAAAAAAACAGGAAAAGGCACTCCAACGCCTGCACAAGCTGGCTGAGCTAAGAAAGGAAACTGTATGGTGCGTATGCAATGAAATGTGAAGTTTTCTTAATCATGACAAAAATAAAAAAAAAAGAAAGAAAGAAAGAAAAGAAAAGAAAAAGAAGAAGAAGAAAAAAAAAAAAGGTTGGGGGAGTTAGAATTAAAGGGCACAAATATATTTATTTCTGTACCCAGAATAAGGCACACAGGTTTTCATGGCCTTCTGTAGGCTATAAACAGTAATTTGAATTTGAATTTTATGCAAACACCTGTTTAATACACATTTCAATAAAATGCCAAAACTACTATAATTTTAGTTTATAAAAAAGTAGATTCATATTATGGTGCCATTTAAGCTATCTGAATTGAATGCTATCTGATTTCTTGGTGAAATTCAAACCATTTGATTGAAAAAGAGAGTAAAAGACTGTCTTATGACCTTTTTTGCAAAGGGAGTTTTAAGAGGATCTTATTTTTTAAATGAAGTTTTGGAGAATTTTTATTCGAAATTTTCTTTGACATTTTAAAAAGAGGTCAGGAAGATGCTATGCACATCAGAAGCAGACCAAAATTAGTTTCACTGTGAATAAACTATAACTGGACTGTTAGAAGTTCGCAACTCTTAAACTTTGGCCTGCTTCTGACAGTGAGAAACTGTTAGATGTCAAAAGTATCATAATACAGACCTCACAATCCTAGCCAGGGCAGTGTTATTAAAAGAAGACCACTTTTAAAAGTGTGCTTTTTCCCCCCAATAAATAAAATTTCTCTTGTTACTGTCTATAACAAAGTTATTTCATAACAAATCTATTTTATACCGAATAGTGTTATGGAATTTACTAATGTACCAAAATGTTTTTAGTTATGCCAGATTTAGAAAAAATCATTAAAATAAAATTTGAACATATTTAGAATCCTATATGAACTATAAATATATATATATTAATTATATATGTATGTATATAAAACACTAACCAGATATGTGTTTTTACTCTATGAGAGGATAAGTGGAAAATTGTAACATTTGAAGATAATATTATATAGAACATGGAACTTATGTGATTTAATGTTCTAGAAGTAGCATTTGCAAAGGTAAATTTTGGTATAATAAGGAAAATAGAATTAATAAAATATGTACAAAAAACCCTAATACTTCTTACCTAAATTACTGTCCTCAGTATGGAACATACATTTTTACATTATGTACATGCACAGCCCCACCCACACCCAAACAGGCATGATTTTCTCATTCACTCTATGCTTCTAAAAACGTGCAAATAGAAATTGTCATTGTTGCCTAGTAGCCAATGAGACAAGAGAAGAATATATTGTATTAGTGATTAGATAAAGAAAATATCCCAATAAAAATGTTTAGTCATTTATAACTTCTAAAAAAGTAAAATTTTAAAATAGTCTGGAACATTCTGCACAAGATAGAAGGATTTCTACTATTTATGTGCTGACCATATAGTTTTTTAAATTAGCGTTCACTACTTGTGATATCTGAATTGCCAAATAAATACAATTCACATCATAAATAAGTAGTCCTTTGTCCTGCATTACTGTATAGTGTGATATAATTTACATCTTCAGGATAATTTGAATATTGAGCCTAGCAACTCTGAAAGACTCAAAGCTGTTATCAAGCCAGTACTATTTCTTAGATTTATGCATGAGAGCAAAGCACTTGGGCCATCGTAGGCTCTGAGTGAATGCTGGTTAACTAAATTGTTGAATCAAATTCTCAGCATTTCTAAGGTCATGATTGTGTGGTTTTTCAATTTCTTTCATATTTTTCATATAAAGTAAATAAAATCAACTATTTGAGAATTAAAAATAATTTTACTTTAGAGAATTTTACAACACAGCAAAATGTTACAAAACAGACGTGGAAGTGGAAAATCTTGAACAAGAAGCAATGCTTTGAGAGCATAGAAGTGTTTGAGACACTGCTATTTTTGCTGTTAGAGTAATAATAAGACCATATTTCCTAGTTATCCCAAACAATAACCAATAGCTAAGAGATGCTGTGACAGTGTGGAAAGCATTTGCAGCATATAAAAGTAATTCTTGCAATGATTTAAAAATTTGAAAAAATATCCAATTAATGACATTTCCAATTTAAGAGTTTGAGTGTTTTCCTTCGAAGTGTCCTATTTAACATATATATGGTTTCTTTTTGTAGTGCTCCTGGAAGTGGCCCCATGTTCAAGTCAACAACTGTTACTGTGAAAGAAAACTGTAATGACATTTCTCAAAGAGTTGTTGTGGATTCAGCTAATGACCAGCAAGATTTCAAATACACTTTGATTCACAGTGAAAAAAATACTAACGATGTTACCACTGTTGCTGAAGATCCAGAAAGCACAAATAATTATACAGCAAAAAATAACCAAGTTGGGGATCAACCCCAGGGAATTCACAGACACAAAATCGGCTTTTCTTTTGCATTTCCAAAGAAAGCGTCTGTGAAGCTGGAGTCCTCAGCTGCAGCCTTCTCTGAATACGATGATGCCTCTGTGGAGAAAGAATTTAGCAGAAAAAGTAGATTTGTCCCTAATGCTTGTCATCTTCAACTATCTTCACCAACAGATACGCTTTTGAGTTCTGAGGAGAAAGCTAACTCTTTTCATTCACCAGAGGCAATGAGCACTGAGAAAGAAACTGGTCAAACTCAAGAGATGAAAGAAGTTTCTAGTGAAAAAGACCCATTATTATTACCTTCATTTTGCCAGCTTCAACTTCCTTTTACTTCCAATGCAGATGATTGCCAAAATTCAGTCCTATTAGCAGATCAAATATCACTGGAAGATGTTAGTGTTAATGAAGACGTACCTGTGAGTGATAATAGTTCTGAGTTGTTAGAAAATCAATCCATAGTTCTCAAAATTTCTAATGACTGCATATCTGTGCAAGCTACCACAGAAGAAAACATTAAGAATAATGATGTATCCACTACTGAAATTGAAAATAAAAATGGTCCTGAGACACTAGACCCTTCAAATACTGAAGAGGATAATATAACCTTACATAAAAAAATAGATCTATATAAAAGACCATGTGAGCCATTTGTACCTGTACTCAACAAACTTGGATCAACAGTTCTTCAGTGGCCATCAGAAATGCTGGTTTACACAAATACTGAGCCATCGATTTCCTATAGCTGCAACCCTCTCTGTTTTGACTTTAAGTCCACCAAATTAAAAAATAATCTAGATAAGAATAAACTTCCCTTAAATGAATTTTCTTCTCAGCAGAAGGGAGAAGACTTTTGCAAGAGATCAGTTTCCGATTGCAAAGATACATCTGCTATAGAACTCACAGATTGTGAAATTGTTGACAGCAAAACTGAATACACACAAGTCACTCCTCTTTTGTCTGATGACACTCTTCTCAATAGTAGTGATTCTGGAAAACATGAGAATATGGGTCAGAGGTCAAAAAATATTTCCTGTGGAATAAGGAAAACAGAAAAATATAATTTTACTAGAAATCAAATAAAGCATGACACTATGAATGAGAAATGCAACAAAATAAGATTGAAAGATACTCATGAACATTGGTTCCATAAAAGTAAAAGAAAGAAAAAAAGGAGAAAGTTATGTCAGCATCATCATGGACAGAAAACCAAAGAATCAGAAAGTCACTGCAAAATGGAAATGGAAAATAGTTATCCTGATAGAACTAGGAAAAATCCACTGGAACCAATTTCAGAAAGACAGTATTTAGCTGCAGGGCAATTATTAGATTCACATCAGTTACCTGAAAAAAAGCCTAAATCATCATCTATATACTTAAATGAAAAAGAAGAAATGTGTAAAACCTGGAATATTGAATACAATAGCAGTGATACTATCAGTTCTAAAAACCACTGCAAAAAGAACACAATACTTTTAAAAGGACAATCACATCCAACAATAATACATTCTGGGAAGCATAATTTAACATACTCCCGAACTTACTGCTATTGGAAATCCAGACTGTCAAGCTGTAGTCAGGATCACAGATGCATAGCTCTTCAAAACAACACAGAGTGTGTGAGTCAGAATCAGCCTGTTAAGAGAGGTTACAATTCTCTCATGAATGAATCAGAAAGATTCCATCGAAAACGTAGACAACATTCATACTGTTATTCTTCAGATGAAAGTTTAAATCGACAGAATTATTTACCAGAGGAATTTTTGAAGCCAGCAAGAGCTTCAGTTGCTCCCTGTAAGCCTAAAAAGAAAAGAAGGAGAAAAAGAAGCAGATTATATACTGGAGTTGAAACTTTGGAAATCAAAGAAAATACAGATTATTTCATGAAAAGGAGTTCTTCTTTAAGTCACCCAGACGAGTTAATGAGTGAGGGAAAAAAAGAAGGAATAAAACCACAAGTTGCAAATATTGAAAGGAACTCCGAACAACCAGACCAAGGAAAAAACAAATTGATTTTGCACCCTAGCAATTCCCTGCCTTCTGAAACCAATGATGAAACTGAGCAGTTAGTAGCAGAGGCCACTTCTATTGAACTGTCAGAGGTTTCCAATGCTCCTACCACATCTGTCTATGTAGCTAGTGCCCCAACGAAAGAAGCAACTGGCAATACTTTGCTTGAACACAAAGATAGAAGTGAGACTACAAATGCTAATGAAAAGCAAATTCCTTTCAAGGTGCCTAATATTGAAAGGAACTTTAGACAGTCACAGCCTAAATCATACTTTTGTCATTATGAACTGGCTGAGGCCCTTCCACAAGGAAAGATGAATGAGGCATCAACAGAGTGGCTGTGTTATAATTCAGGAATACTTAACACACAACCACCACTACCATTCAAGGAAGCACATGTCAGTGGTCATACCTTTGTAACAACAGAGCAAATCTTGGCTCCATTAGCTTTACCAGAACAAGCATTATTGATCCCACTAGAAAACCATGACAAATTCAAAAATCTACCGTGTGAGGTCTACCAGCACATTATACAGCCAAACATGCTGGCCAACAAGGTCAAATTTACCTTTCCTCCAGCTCCTCTCCCTCCCCCGAGCACACCTCTGCAGCCTTTGCCTTTGCAGCAGCCCCTATGTTCTACCTCTGTAACCACTATCCATCACACTGTTTTGCAGCAGCATGCTGCAGCTGCTGCAGCTGCAGCTGCAGCTGCAGCTGCAGGAACTTTTAAAGTGCTTCAACCACATCAACAGTTTCTTTCCCAAGTCCCAGCTCTCGCCAGAACATCTATACCTCAGATCTCAGTAGGACCAGTAGGACCTAGGCTTTGTCCTGGGAACCAGCCAACTTTTGTTGCTCCTCCTCAGATGCCAATCATTCCATCTTCGGTTCTTCATCCTAGCCATCTGGCTTTCCCGCCTTTGCCCCATGCACTCTTTCCTTCACTGCTTTCCCCACACCCAGCTGTCATCCCTCTGCAACCCCTCTTCTAGTCATTACCATAAAAAGAAAATACTCACATGAAAACCATTGCTGTATGCGTGAGAGTTCATCTCAATGACTAATTGGATATATAACTGGTGGGGAAAAAAAAAACTGGCCAAAATATGGCCTTATTGATTTCAATTCATTTACTGTAAGTGTAATGATGCAAATAAATTCTTAAGTTTCTGATATATAACATTATTAAAGCACTGAATAGTTTGAAAATCAATACAATATATGCTGTATATTAAAACAATGTCTTAAGAGTATGTATAATGTACATAAAATATATTTATAGTACTGTAATTTATGTTATAAAGTATGCTTTCCAGTTTTTATTTCTAATCTTTGTGTATTTGCACCTATTTAACGTTTAGACAAAGCTGATGGCACTATGTTTTGTACCATGTTCCTGGAAACTGTAAATTCAGTGAAAAATATCTCTTGCAATAAATTTTTGTTAACTATTTAAGTAAATCAAACTTTGGTTTTTAGATGGTTTTTCACTATTTTCAGAGTGTTAGTGAAAGTATGTGTTCTATTTATGTTGTTTCTTCAGTCCAATTGCATCTCTGAATCTCCAGGGCCCAACAAAATATCTTTGGAGCTCTATCAATTCTTGGATGTTACCATCTATCAGAATAAGTATAACAGAGGGTCTATTTGTTTTTCTCTTTGTTCTAATATTGTTTATAATTTATTGTATTTCTTGGCCCTCTAATTAGACAATAAACCATGAAAATATATGTTAAGGTAATATTAGTATTTAAAAGGGATAATAACTCAAAAACTTGCAAAATATGTAGTATCTATCCAAGAATTCTCACATAGAAGTGGCAAATAACCAAATAAGTGTGTGTATAATATTTTCAAATATTAAATTTCTCAAATGTATCATGGTCATTTTCAAGTGTAATAGGAAACATATGAGAATACTGGCATGGATAGTTTCATTTCTAACAATTCACTACCCATTATATAACATTGTGGATAAAATGACATAAGCATAATACATTTTTGATATACTCTTAATTAGGAATCTAGAAGTGGGATAGAGCAAAAAACATAATCCTTCTGCAAATCTTCTTAGTGCTTATGTTTTTATCACATTTTCAAATCAGGCAAGAATAATTAGAAAGAATCTTCACTTTTCAAAATTCTGCTTCATTTTTAATTATTTCTGTGGTATTCTTTATTCAATTACTCAACATTGTAGTAATTAGTCAATGGAAAACTAGGAAATATTACACTATTTCTAAGGACACTTCTAGTATTTGCCTGTTCCATTCCATGCAATTTAATAAAAAAAAAATCTCCATCCCTTCTACAGTAGGCTCACCTCATGAGGCGCAAATGTTAGAGGATTCTGTTAGCTGGGTAATGAATCTGAACATGAGGGAACTCAAGAAAGCCCCTTGTAAGGAAGAGCAACTTTGTAATGATATTGTTCTGAGGAAATGTTATTTCATTATGGAAACATTAATTTATATGAAATGGAATATAGTAATAATTTAGGACATAAAAATATTTCCCATATCATAAAAATCAATACTGAATTCCATTTTAGCAGAAATTAGGGAGAAAATCTAGGCCATTTACTTTCATGATTATTTACCATAATGATCATTGATTTAAATGTTCTTTTGAAAAATGCTTGTGAAGCATTTAATGCACCAGTTTATGACTGACAAATAAGGTAAAAATAGTAAGGAAGTAATTCCATTTCAAATGCTCTATGATAATATGTTCCAAAAATGGGAACTTAAATTGGAACAGATGATTTTTCCTCAAGCAAAATATTTGAAACTATCTTTGAAGATAAAGTAGAAGGAATATCTACTGGGAAATGCTGACCCAGTTTGCTTTTAATCTGCCAAAGCAGAATTGTTTCTTCTGCCGTTAAAAAATCAAGCCAAGATACTGACTTTAAAATATGCAGATTTCCTCTCTTTTTTTCATCATCTTCTATTATCCTTGTTGTTCATTTCTTATCTCTTATTTTTATCCTACAATTCTTTTTTTTTCTTCATCTATTGTCTTTTTAATTTCATCGTGGACATCATTTGGATGTATGTTGCATTTTCTCATTTTTCTTTATATTGTTATTACTTTTTCCCCTCAAATTATGTGGATATCTTAATTCTTGTTGTTCCTGTTAAATAATATGATTAGGCATGCTTCACTTTTTAGTTGAAACAGAATATGTTTGATTTCAAGTTATACAATGGAAATGTCTAGAAACTTCGAGGAGAAAAGTTCTTAGTTAAGATTAATTGAAGCTGAGCTTGTTAGATAATTTGACTGTATCCTTATGGATGCCAATGTCTAGACAACAAACTTGAATCATAGTTAATTATCAAAGTCTTTCTGGTCATAAATTTTTCTAGATATTTAACACCTTGCTAAGATATTGTTTACATGGTCTGGATATTCCCTATGTGTTAGAAAGTCAAAATGAATAGATGATGAGGCACTTATTCATCTATTCTGATAATACTGGACCCATAATCATCGGAATTAGGTCAATGGGCTACAGACCAACAATGAGCAGAATAATGAATAGGAGAGTCAGGAAGGAGTCATCAGGAAACTGGGCTGTCAGATGCCCACTGATCAAGCACATTAGTGGCAGCAGGAGTCAAGACAGTAGGGCAGGCATACTCTGGAAGCACTTTGGGACACAGGCTGCTGGCTTCTCCATATGTTATATCTAGAAGCTAATATACTAGTCCTTTCTAGGCATAAAGTATTTTATAACCTATAAGCCATGAAACTTTAAATGATTGTCACAAACTCTTACCTACCGTCTCTAGGCTTCTAGTTATAGGCATTACCATAGCATGTGTTACTATGTAGATAGAAGAACAAATTGGAAAATAGAATGAAATTTGAATGTGAAAAGTAACTGCATTCAAGTAAAAAAAAAAAAGTTTACATTAGATAATAGTAAGGAAACATCTAGAATTTCATCTGTTATGCATATGTCATTGACATATTTTCTCCAAGTTACTTTATGGGTTGAATAGCTACATTTAACAGTCCTGATGACATCTCAACTTGAATATCTTAAAAGTACTTTTTGCTTACAGTTCAAAAATCACCTTCTCCCTTTATAAGTACACGAAAAACTGTTATATGTTCTGTGCATAACTCTGTAATAAAATCTATTATTCAATTCAGAATCCAAGGTTTTATGTCCACTTCGAAAAAATACATGAACCATTTTGGCTTTATTTTTTAAAATTCTTTTCTAATATTTTCCACTTTTTCCAACTGCATTCTTTCTATAGTTCTTGTCCTAGTAGTTCATAAAGAATGCTGTTTTAAATTCAAGTCTCCATTCTCTCCAATATCCCATCTTTACAGCTCATCTTCTCCACTGCTGCCAGGGCCACAATTGTAAAAATGAAATCTTAACATGATGGGTCCCCCACTTTAAAACCTATTATGGATTCTGTTATTCTCAAGACAAATACCAAAGTCCAGAGCATGTTATGAAAAATCTCTGCTGAAGTACATGTCAGCCTCCATCCATATGAGCACACCTCTGGGTCACCCATTCTAATTTACACAGTTCCAATCTTCTTTGAGATTGCCTGAGCATGTTCTATTATCCTCAGTGTCTTCCTTTCTATGCTTGTTTTCCACTTGGATAATAAGCCAAAACTCAACTAGATTGTCAGTTTCTTTTAGGAATTCTGTCCCAAGTTCCCTCTTCCCAGATAAGATAGTTTCCCATAATTTATCTTCACATGACATGCTGTGCACAAATTTTATCTCTAGCACTTTATTTGTTTATCTACTTATGTGTTCAACCTATCATCAATCTAATCTATCATCTTTCTATCCCCCTGTTAGTGCCTGTCACCATACATTGGCATTATACATTAGACACTAAGCCAGATTTTAGAGCTAAAATGATGACTAGATCACAACTGCTATTCATAACTGAATGTGGTAAGAGTAGCAGATATGCAGAATTTTATATTTATTTATGCCATTTTTGTTATTTCACTAATAAACAGTTAAAATACATTGAGTTTCTGTTCACCATTAATTTTTCCCCACTGTTCTGGTTTCTCCATTCTTCATCCTTTTGTCTATTCTGCCCCACTCTGCTCTAATTTCTTGTCTGGCAAAGCAACTGTCACCACTGTGTCCTTGGAAGACAGTATTGCCCCGGAAAAGCTTTCCCTTAAGCAGTTTGCGTTCTATCATATATAAAACTGAGTGAAGTCTTAAGACTTATGTCATGAATTGAAGCCCATGGTCTTGCTTTAAAGACAGTGGTATGTACTGTGCAGTATGTTCTGAAGTGTTGGTTGAAATGAAGCCCACCATCTGCTGGCCTCGTGGATTGTGAACACTTCTCCCTATCAGGGATTACCTAGTTGTTACAGAGGAAGAAACAACTTTTTTCTTTTCACAAAGGCACAATTGTTTGTTAAATCCAATTCCCAGAACAAGATCTTTTTTACTTATTCACACAGGCATTTTGTAGATAGCACCTGCCCCGAGTTTTCAACATTTGAAAACACGAGTTATCAAATATACTTGATCCTGAGAGCTCCTGGTGGAAAACTAGGCATGCGACTAGTTTTTATTGTCTTTTAATTTCTTAGACTCCGGCTTTTAAATAACCTAATTATATGTTTTGATTGTATCTTTTTGTGGTAATAGTTTGAATATATATGTTTACTTAATGTGTGAGTCAGGTTTTTGTCACTGTGACCAAAATACCTGACAAGTACATTTAGAAAAAGGAGAGTTTATTTTGGCTCCAGATTTCAGAGGTTTAGTCCATGGTCATCCGAGTCCATTGCTTTGGGTCCAAGTGAGGCAGTACATCATGGCAGAAGGATGTGCCCATGTGCAGCAGGATTGCTGCTCAGCTCATGGTGACCAGAAAGCAGAGAGGGAGATAAAGACAGAGGTGGGGGCGGGGGGGGGTAAGGGGTCCAGTGAAGATGAGCCCTTCCAGAGCATATCCCAGTGACCCACCTCCACAGCCTCACTTGCTTACCTTTATCACCTTATCACTCCATTCAAACTAAGATGGATAGAATAGGTACAGCTCTTATATCTAATCATTTCACCTATGGATATTCCTGCATTAACACAAGAGCTTTGGGAAGACGCCTCATATCTGAACCATAACACCTAAGGGTTTCCTTCTTAAAATTCTGGTATTATGTGCTTCATTTTTTTTTGGAAATTACTTTCTAAAATTTTTCAGAGTATGATTTTTATTACTTTACTATCTTCACACTATTGAGAATATTATATAACATATTTTACATTTTTAAAAAACATACCTTGTCATATTTCAATTGAACTAAACAAATTTTGTTTCCTATTGTCACATTCTATATCTA
Organism: Geosciurus inauris; assembly: GCA_004024805.1. Classification (NCBI taxonomy): domain Eukaryota; kingdom Metazoa; phylum Chordata; class Mammalia; order Rodentia; family Sciuridae; genus Geosciurus; species Geosciurus inauris. The sequence goes on along the minus strand of PVHX01000186.1, from coordinate 119,906 downwards.
ATTATTAGTAAGACTATCTTAATAATTTCATTGAATATTATTTTTCATTCTTTTACATATTTACCAATAATATAGTCAAGAAAGAAATTCTTTAGGAAATTCCACATATTATAAAAGGAATTGCAATGAGAAGCTCAACATTTAACTCTTCAGGTTTCTCCAAATAGGTTTCCTTCTCTTCAATGCTCAATTTTCACAATCAGCAACCATCCAATCCTAACTTTTTATCATGGCTTACAGGACCTAGGACTTAATGAACTAGAGACAAAATTTGTACAATAATGTACAGAAGTTCATTTTGTTTTGCTTCTCTGGGTTAGTTCAATGATTGACATTTAACTGGAGAACTCTGTCATTGCATAAGTGCCCCTGAGCCGCCCTGCTTATGCCCCTTATAACAAGGCTATGACTTACTTACTTTCTTCCCTAGCTCCTGTCAGCACTCTCTTCATGTGCAGAATTCATCTGCTGCCTGGTTTGTCCTCGTTTTGTTGCCTTAGTAGATCTAACCTCTTGCTATTGCCTAAATTTGCCACCTCTTTTGATCCTTTAATTTGTTCTTACTGAATCTTACATCTGTATCTGAGCTAATTATATAACTGCTCTGGTGATTACTGTCTTCCATTACACCTTTCCTTGTTTTTTTTTTTTCTTTTAGTACCAAGGATTGAACTCAGGGGCACTCAGCCACACTGAGCCACATCCCCAGCCCTATTTTTTTTTTTTTTTAATTTAGAGACAGGGTTTCACTGAGTTGCCTTACCATTGCTGAGGCTGGCTTTGAACTCGCAATTCTCCTGTCACAGCCTCCCAAAGTGCTGGGATTACAGGCGTGCGCCACTGCGCGTAGCACCTCTCCTTGTTTTTAACAAATTCTTATTGTATCTCTAATTTGAACCTTCATGAGTTATAACATCTTAAATGCAGAGACTGAATATTTTAAATTCCCATGTTCAAGTGCCCTTAATTTGAATTTTATATTATAATTGCTATACATTTTAAAAATAACTAAGTTTGAAATTAATGCCTTGGGTTTCAACTAATCTTCTTACCTTATTCAGCTTATTTTTTAATCCAATGATTTTACAAGTGGCTATTACTTAACTTATGTGAGTTAGCAGGAAATCAATCTTCACATTAAAATGATAAGCCTTAAAGAGATTATAGGTTTCATTAAATGGCTGCACATTCCAAGAACAGCTGTACTAAGACCAAAAGATGACAGAAACATCAGTATACTCTATAGAGATGAGATATCTTTTGTTTTCTGTCTTGCAGTGCAACTGTCCAGAACGTGACCTTGGTAAATCCATATAATTTATTAGATATCATAAAACATAAACTACTATTTTAAATATATTTTAGATATTAATAAATATTATTGCCTTTCATAGTATCCAAAGTTTAATTATGCACTTTCCAATTTGTTGTGCTACTATGTAACACTATTTTGCACTATTATTTTTAATTGCTAAACAAAGATTTATCTGCAAAATAAAGAATCAGAATACTTTTCCAGGATTCATATGATATAACATTATTCTTTCATATGAACAATTTTTGCCTTAATGTGTCATCACAGAATGGACTATACATAAATGCATTTGCTTGGGGATAGACATATCTACAGTTAGATGTAGCAATTAAACTTCATTGTATTTGTACTGACAAGTTACTACAGTATCCATTGATACTAAGGAGTTGGTTTATCCAATTTGAGTTGAATGACAGTTTACTAACAGTAAAGATATTTAAAATTTGACTACGAATATAGATTTTTAGATAGAGTATACAATAAAATTTTCTACATGAAAAATGGTACATTATATTATTCTTATACACAAATTTACACTTAAATTCACCTACAAACTTTGATCTCAATGACAGAAAGTGGATTTTTTTAAAATATTATTTTAGTTGTAGATGAACACAATACCTTTATTTATTTTATGTGGTGCTGGGGATTGAACCCAGTGCCTCACGCATGCGAGGCAAGCGATCAACCGCTGAGCCACAACCCCAGCCCCCAGAAAGTGGATTTTTTAAACATTTATTTCATGAGTTGGTTGTATGGAAGTTCCTTTGACGTACTGAATATACTTCCCTTTTTGTCCCAAGAACCAGTCTTCACTGCTCTGCTTGCTAGTAATTGCCTGCAACTGCTAGATACTGTCATCTTGGCAATACTACTGTCTTCGCAGTCAATAAAGAGGTCACATCGTTTCTGTGCCACCTTGCCTATAATACCTTCCAAGAACAAGAGTGTGACTTTACAGAGCAGTTGGAGCATTTTGAGGGAGGAAGAGTGATTAGAAAGAGGAGTGTAGATGTTAAAATCAGGCACTGAATACTTTTGACTTTCTCTGGTTATAAACACCATCATTTGCTAGGAGGTAGTTTTAGTTCCTAACGTGGCCACTTGCCCTCAGTTATGTTGCAGCCTTCTCAAGGTGTCTTTAAATTTTCTTCCTATTTTGACAAACTATTATTTCAGCAAGTAATAAAATTTGAAACCCAAATCATCTAGTTAGAGCTAGGTTAGTACACAAGGAGGGTACTGGCAGGCTGCTGTCTGCTGGTTATCACTACTTCTATTTCCATGAGTCCAGAGCTGGAGACATTGTATCTCCAGACTTCAGGGTGACTAGGATAGTGTTCTCTTTGGACAAACTGTAAACACACACACACACACAAACACACTCATACAGCTGCTTACACAAATACCTCTCCCAAGGACTGCCTGATTGTTCTGACTGGAATTCCTGGACATGGTGCTCTTAACAGGATGCTCCCTTCTATGTGTCCACAGACTCAGGCAAGAGGTATAGTGGACTGTACTCTCAAGTCCACAGACTGAAATCAGGGATTTTAAAAAATCTCTAACAGCATGGAAAGCTGTAAGACATATTCCCTTTCCATGTCATCAATAAATACCATGTTTTCTTAGATTTTCTAAAATAAAGAAAGAAAACATATTTACTCTATAACAATGCCTTGGTAATTACTTTACAAATTATTAAACACACATTTATTCAGTCACTTCCTCATGTTTTTATTAGCAGTGAGAGGAAGGAGATAAAGCATGCCTGATAATATCATTGTAGGTTGTTGGCTAAGATATTCTCATCTTTGAGGCATCCATTTAATTTAATAATTTCTTTAGGCAGAGTTGTCTCTTATGATCATTTATGTCCAAAATGTACCAGGCCAAGGTATAAGCAAGGTAAAAGTGAGCTCATTCAGTCTTTATATATAAGATGCTAGTCATTGACAATTTTTGCATAATGAGATGAACAGCCCTTATCAGAGTAGTAGATTAGAAATATCACCAGGATTACAAAAGAAAGAGTGGATTAGTATGTTCATTTCTTGGTGGATATTGATGAAAGTTTCAAGCAGTAGCTAGCGATTAGAATTAAAAATCATTAGATAATCTAAATGTTACATAATCTAAACATACTTACAAGTCAACTTTATGCAGAAGTTTTAGAAAAGGACAAGGGAGGAATTATAAATTAAATTTAGGATTTTGGCCAGAGCAATGAGGTCTATGTGTTGTTTTGCAAATAGCAGAATCATATGACAGAAGTGAGAGTCAGTGTGCAAATTTGGAGCACTTTCAGGGAAATGAAAACAAATGCTCATTCAAGTAATATGATTTTACAAGAAGTACTATTGGAGAAAAGTGGGCAAAGAGTACATTGGATGTCTCCATATTATGTTTTCACAAATGCATGTGAACATACAATAATCTCAAAACAATAAATTATTAAAAGAAACATTTGAGGTGCCTAGAATATGTCCAAAAAGAGCACTCTTATCAATAGTTCCATAGGTAGTAGAAATTGTCTCATCTGGAACAATAAAATTAGTTTGCTATCAATATTTGATTAAACTGGGAAAGCACACAGGCACAATTCAAACACCATATATTAATTCACATTATCTTATAGTATGTTAACATCATAACTGTGCTGTAGGCCTGTCTCTTTTGCTTCGAATGTGTGTTTTACCTTTTTAAGTCATTGGCCCTTTTTTCTTATATACACATACTCATAATAAATCACCTATGAATACCAACTTTATATATTTGAAGTGCATCTAGTACTTGAAAACACAGCTGAACAAATCCAAAATTTTTTTTTCTTATTCTTTTTATTTTTCAGTATTATGATGTGGCCACACTCATGCCATATTTCATGTAATTTATTTAGTAATCACCTTGATTTTGAATTTCTAAAGCTTTAAACTTCGTTGTTTTTGGAGTAAACTCTACCATTTTACACTCATAGTTTTATCATTTTATTTAGCATTGAATAAAATGATGGAATTGTAGTAACAGATGCAAGTTGAACAAAGTGATTTAAAAACAAACATATCTGAATCTTGGTAAGAAAATTATCATCAGTGGTGAAGACAAGTAAAGTGCAGTTGCATCCGCAGAGAATCCTCAGAACTTCACATTGCACTGGGGAATCAGTTTTAAAGGAAATTAAGAATTCAGTCACTCTGAGGAAATAGAAATGCAGACCATTAAAAAAAAAGGTCTAAAATTTCTTTCCCTCTCTCTCTTCTCCTCTCCTCTTCCCTCCCCTCTCTTTTTTTGTTTCAGAGATTGAATTCAGGGGCACTTTACCACCGAGCCACATCCCTAGACTTGTTTTTTTAATAATCTTTGGGAGAGGGTCTCTTCAAGTTGCTTAGGGCCTCACTAAGCTGCTGAGGCTGGCTTTGAATTTGTAATCCTCCTGCTTCAGCCTCCTAAGTGGCTGGGATTATAGGCATGTGCCACCTCCCTCAGCTAGGTCAAAATTTCAACATGGGTACGTATCAAAAATAATTTTGTAATTATCAACCTGTTCATTATATAATCGAAGTGTTGTTAGGCTTGAGATTTCTGCCTGTATATTTCTGAATATACAGATTCAAGAGAGAAGTGGGTTCTGGATATAATAATCAACATTTAATCTTAGAAAGAGGAGGGAGAAACTACACACACACAAAAAAAAAACCGGAGGAGTTTTCATAGAATAAGTGTGTAAACTAGAGAATTATGATAATATGAATATAATTCCAAAAAAAGTTATAAATAAAAGCATATGTTAAGATTTATCAATATTGTTAGTTGTTCAGATAAAAACAAATCATGCATTTTTTATTCTATGGCCTGTAATTGCTGATGAGTATAATTCATGGAAGGAAAGACCTAGAAACCATGTTATATAAAGCTTAAAGGATAATTTGTGGGCAAGAAAGCATATGCAAACCTCTTTAGAATCTCTAATAAGAGGTGAAAAGAAGTGGAATTATGTTTGTAAAGAGAACAAAAAGAATTTTAAATTTTACAATGATGTCCATGATCTGTTACAATTATATGAAAATTTGACTAGGTGCAAAGTCATCTATGCTTATGTGCATCTGAGATCTCATACATACTAATTAAGTCTTTTGAACATATACTTGGAGGATCCTCTGCACTCAAATACTGTAATGTAGTTTGATGTTGCACATTAATATCATTCAATTTCAGTGAATTTTAGGGAAAATTTTTATTGGAAAAAATGTAATTTACTGAATCATTTTTCTTGGTACTATTTTTTTTTCATTTTAGATTACAGTTGAATGTGAGGAAACAGCCTTACATAAGAAAACCTATAACACTATAAAATATTGAGAAAATATTCATATATACAAAAAGCATTAATTGAATAATATGAAAATAAATACAAGAAAATCTGAGAATTTTTAAATTCCTAATATTTAAACTTAGATGAATAGCTTTTATTTTACATTTCACATGAATCTAAATTTCAATGTACTACAATTATTTTATGTAGTAGCATATTATGAGAATTAAATATTCCATACCCTTTATCACTTATCATTATTCAGTTGAGATCATCTATTAGATTAAAATCAGTCCTGATTTATAAAGCAAAACCTTTTTACCATTTTCAACTTCATAAGATATAACATTATGTTTAATAATGAAATTAAAAATTTTCTTTACTATTTATTGACCAATGAAAATAATAAGACAAATTCCTGTGGCAGGATTATGTTCATGTAATATGAACATAAAAACATGAAACTTTTCAATTTTCACCTGTGTTCTTGTTGCAATTTTTATTTTTTTAATTAGTGAACTAAAATTCAAGACAGCCTTCTCTTTATAAAATCATTTGTAATTGATTTTTGTTATTAAAAAATAGTTTTAATTTTACATAAATATTGTTAGTCATGGCATGCAATCATGCACTTTGCAATTTCTAACCCTTTGTGAAATGGTTGCAGTAGCACTAAACTTGTGGTTCTTCTCTTCCTTTCCTCAGAGTAGAGAATTTATAAGATTCATTCATTCATAAATCAATAAAGTAATTTTATTTGTTTGAGGATAATAAAAATATATCAAGAAATGAGCTTCTGTGTCAATCAGAACAGTGATCCAGAATTAAACAAAAATTCCATTGAGATGAGCTAATTTTCTAGATCCTTTTACCTCATTACAATTACAGATTGAATCCCTCAGCCTTGCCTCTGAAAATGTATACTTTCCTTGGTAAGACTGTGTTCATGAATGCTTTAGAGTGTCTTATCTCAGTGGCTTCTACTTATTGGAAGTCCATCAATTGTAGCAGATGTGGTATGGTAGGAAGCTTATTAGAGGCTTCCTCTAATAAGACCAGAGATTAGAAATTAAAGCAAATTCCCTAAACTCTGTATAAGGAAATAGAAGAGATTTATCTCCCTTAGAATGTCCTATCTATATTTAGGGGCCCATCCACATTGTTTGGGTATGACAGCCTGAGCGTAATGGTTTAATTTAGATGTAATTTGAATATGTCCCCATAGGCTTTGTGTGATGAAACTTAACCTTTACTGTGAGGTGTTTAGAGAGTTGAATCTTAATTTGACTAGTGTGTTTAGAGGTGGGAATTTTGTAGTTGACTACGATGAGATAAGTGTAGAACCCCTATGTATGAATCTTAGTGACTTTACAAGAAAAAAAGGAAACACCAGAAGGCACACACACTGACACATCCTTTCTGTCTTTTGTCATGTGATGATGTCCTGTACCATCTCAGGACTCTGCCAGAAAGCTGACAATCACTAGATACAACCCCTCAATCTAGTACCTATAGAGCATGAACTGAAACAGATCTCTTTTCTTTGCAACTCACCTAGTCTGTAGCATTATGTTATTGGCAACAGAAAACAAGCTGATATACAGACTGAGCACTTACTAGCCATGGTATTATATAAGTCAGTTAACCTCTCTGAACCCAGCTGTTCATAAATAAAATGGAATGATAACTATACATATTTTATAGTGTTCTTGTAAGGATGAAATAAAATTCTGACACACTGCTGGAATATTATAAGCACACACAAGGGTTAGGGATCATTTGCATTAATCTTTCCTGCCTATCTTTGGATGACTAAACCACAAGCAGAATCTGAGATAGACATTTGGGTGCAAATGACTTATTAAAAACATGTTCCCATAAAATATTAGGAAAATAATATGAAAAACAGGAAAGGAAATGGGAGAGATCAAGAAGGTTGTCATTTATGGAAAGTTGCAAGGAAGGTGACTTTAGCCTGATCCCTCAGAAGAACTTAGAGATGTAAGTTCCACTTGAGTATTGGCCTTGATTAGAAGCATAGTGAGTTTTCAACACAAACATTGATCAACACTGGCTCAGAGCAGTCTTTAGAACATGAACCCCCAGCTTCTTTCTACTCTTTGCAAGTGTAAGAAATGAGTGGTACCCATATCCTAATGAAAGTTCTCTAAAGACAGTTGCTGTTACAGGTCCTTAGAAATTAAATTGCAAAGAACCAGAGAAATTCTAGTGCCTGCTATGCTAACTTTACTTTCTACTGTCTTACGATTACTCTTTTACCTCATTACAATCTTGTAACATTTTTGTTTTCAAATGGGATTTATTTAAATTGTCTTCTATTTTCAAAAGCTTCCACAAATTACTCTATTTTATAAGGAGATTCTGAGAAAACATTTTATAAGGTAGGTGTCAAGAGGTAACTCTCCATGTGGCTCTCACATTTCTGCATGCTGTGTGAGACACTGAAAGCTTTTTGCTCTAATTTATGTTTCAAGAATGTTTTAATAGTGAACAACCTTGGAAAAGAGTTTCTCTCTCCAGGAAGGCATGTTGACTGTCCATTATTTTAAAAATGTTTTAAATCACATGCTGTAAAATGAGTGTTACTCTTCTCTAATGCAACTGACTGTGTGCAGGTGTCTGTCACCTGGACTTTTTTACCTTGCCCTATCAAAATTGAGGCTCAGAGAACCTATACAAAAATGATGGTAAATCCAAGTAACAAATATTGCTCTTCATTGTGAATCAAAGTTTCATAGTTCTGTCAGAATCCAGGCAACTGTGGCATGCTGAGTAGGGTAAAATCTCAGACCCTTCTCTTTTTTGATTCAAAAGGATTTGTCATATAATTGCTTATGTCATTTATTCTTGGTTCACATTGTTCTTATTTTTAGTCACTTTCTCCAATAGTCTTCAGTCTCTTTCTCATGAACAAAGCACAAGCAAACAAAGAAAATACTAACTTAAAAATATTTGAGCACATTTTTTCTTCTTAAAATATATTGCTTAATCACAATAGAAAAAATTGCCAAAATTACTTTATCTATTGAATGTACTTTTTTATTTAATTGTTTGTCTATGTTTATAGATGACAAGCATAAAGCTCCTGAAGGTATCAAGGAATGTCAAGTGCACAGCAAAGGTACTAACTCACATGGATATATAAGAATGTGGCATGCACTGGTACAGAGAAGGCTATAGAAACACACTAGAACAGGTTGTAATCCTTTCCTCTAAACCATGCCAGTGAAATTGATTGGGAAGCATTCATTTTGAAAATATAAACAAAGATGATTAGAGAATGATAGACATAGAAATGGCACATAAAATGAAAGTAAGGACTAAAGTCTTTTAGATTAGAATTCTCCCGACCAATGAACAAAGATAGTTTATGTTTTTGAAATGTCCTTTACACAAATTGACCATAAACTAATGTGTTTTGTTTATTCATTTATCAGGATAGTAAAGTAGATTGTCATTTTGTAGAGAAAAAAAAACTAGCCTGAGAGTAGGTCAGGAAGGGAATTTTCATATTCTAGCTATTATAATAACTAAGTACATGATTTTTAACAAAGCAACCTCCTTGTGGTTTAGGGATTTCCCTCATTATAAGCAGGAACTGAATTAAATGATCCCTAATTAAATGAATGGACCACATTTTACAAGAAATTACAGTTGTTCCAAATATATTTCTCCATCCTTCACTCTGTGTCCTGGTTCTGAAACTCTCAATGAGAAATTGTGATTTTTTAAAAAAAATAGTATTTGGTTTAAAATAATTGATTCAAGTCTCCTAAAAGAGAACATATACCCAGAATATTAAATAGAATATAATGCATGTTACATTCTGACACACTCTTGGTTCAGAATATGGGGGATTTTAGGTGCTTTATAGACAGATTACTTGTACCTGATGGGTATTGAGTGATTCTCTGTTGCTCGTTATAATTTACAAATGAGAATATAGGTTTAACAGTTGTTCAGCTTATTTGAAATATAAATATAAATTTTCCCAAATCCTAATTTATTTCCTTTCACCTGAGGCAATTTCTTTCTCTGACAGTCTGGGAATAAAAATCTATTGTGAATGAATGGAGAATAACAGCATTGGTCATAATTATTTAGAAAAAGAAATGTGTATAAAAAAAGCAATATAGCTTTTACTCTTTTTAGCTCTAGTCCCATGATGCTCTTAGAAAACTGTAGCAGATTTAATAATAGTGTTTTGACTTTGCTATAAATCTCTGGCACCCCCAACTGAGCCACTGCAAGAAATAATATCATTGAAAATCAGTACACCTGTGTGTCAACAGAAACCCTGCTCTTTCTCTGGAGTCAGAAACAGATGAAGAGATTAAAATAAAGAGCATTATAGACACTGTGACTGTGCAGATTTGTAAAGGAAAGGAAATAATATATTAATTTATAAATTGATATATTAATTATTGAAGCAGTTTTGAAATAAATCATAACAAGAGGACTATATTTCACATAAAAACAAAGTATTTGATAAAACAAAATTTATTATAGAACACTTGCTAGATGCCTACCCAACAGTCATTTATTTTTGAAGGAACCACTCCTTGTGAAACTCCTAGTGTGTGAGATAATAATCTTCCTTACTGTTTCTGTCTTCTGAAATCAAGGTTTCCCTTTTTGACAAATTTCAGCAGTAAGAAATTTTCCTTTATAGAGTTTGACCTGTATAATGAGGATATAGACATATGTTACAGGGTAAGCAAACATTAACTGAAGATGAAAGTTAGCATATTTAACATTCTCACATTTAATGTTAATCTTCGTAATAAATAATATCAAAAATATTTAACATCACATTTTACTAATGAATAAACTGGGTAATTTGTTCAAGATAATCTGCTACATATTGTAGACAGTGTGTGTGTGTGTGTGTGTGTGTGTGTATGTGTGTGTGTGTGTGTGTATAATTGCAGTACATCTATATAATGGAGTACTATTCAACATTAAAAAACAATGAGCTCTGAAGACATAAAAATTCACCAAGCATGGGCTGGGGCTGTAGCTCAGTGGTACAGCGCTTGCCTAGCATGCATGAGGCCCTGGGTTCGATCCTCAGCACCACATATAAATAATAAATGAATAAAATTAAAAGATCCATCAACAACTAAAAAAAATATTTAAAAAATTCACCAAGCAATTTAAATTCATATTTCTATATGAAAAAGCCAGTAAGAAAGGCTATATACTGTATCATTCCAATAATATGACCTTCTGGAAAGTAAAAATGACACAGTAAAAAGATAAAGGGGTTCACCGGGAGGAAAAAGGAGATAAAGAGTTAATTTATGAGGATTTTTTTTTTTTGAGGGCTACCAGGTATTGAACTCAGGGGCACTCAACCACTGAGCCACATCTCGAGCCCTGTTTTGTATTTTATTTAAAGATAGGGTCTCACTGAGTTGTTTAGCGCCTCACCATTGCTGAGGCTGGCTTTGAACTTGGAATCCTCCTGCCTTGACCTCCTGAGCTGCTGGGATTACAGGCGTGTGCCATCATGTCTCACAGAAAGATTTTTTAAGTAATAAAGCTATTCTGAAAATACTGTACTAGCTGATGCATGGAATTTTACATTTGCCCAAATCCACAAAATTGTATAAGACATGGAGTTAACCTTATGGAAGTGATGACTGCATTTAATGATAATATATGTATGTATGTATTTATTTAATTTATTTAACATAATTTAAATAATGATAATGCTTATTAATTGTAATCGATATGCCACAGTAAAGCAAGTGTTAATAGCAGAAATTGTGCATAGCAAAGGGGTACATGTAGGAGCTCTTTGTACTACGTGTTCAATTTATCTTTAAATAAAAAGTCTCTGTCTATAGAGACCTTTTTTGATATACTGTTAAATTATTAAAGTTCTGTTTGTTGTAAAGACAACTACATTTTTGAAGGGAGGATTGAACCCAGAGGTACTTTGTAAAGACCCCTTCTTTGAATTGCCTTACCATCTTTATTAAAGATCAGTTGATTATATTTTATATGTATCTATCTTTGGGCTTTCTATTCTGTTTGGATGGTTTATTTTTTTATAAGTCTTAATTACTGTAAACCTAGTAATTCTTAAAGTCAGGTAGTGTCAGTTCTCTACCTCTTTCTTTCTTCAATATTGTGTTGGCTAGTTTGAATCTTTTGCTTTCCATATAAATTTTATAATGAATGTGTCAACTTCCAGAAAATAGCTTGCTGAGATATTGATTAGAATTGTGTTAATCTATAGATCAAGTTGGGAAATAAGCATCTTAACACATATTATCTTCTTATTCACAAACATAAACATTGCTCCATTAATTTAGGTCATCTTTGGTTTTTTTCCAACAGGGTTTTGTTATTTCCTTTTAAAGATCCTTTATATATTTTGTTACATTTATATATAAATATTTCATTTTTATTGTGCATACTATGGAATGAATAGCATCTTTTCAAATTACTTTCAAGTCCTAATCCTCAACATGATTATACTTGACCTTTAAGAAAGTAACTAAAGTAAATGAGGTTATAATCTAGGAGGACCAGTGCTTTTGCAAAAAGATAAAGAGACTGAAGGAGTGTGTTCACACAGAGCAAAGGCCATGCAAGAACAGAGTGAGAAGATGGGCATCTGCCAGTCAAGTTGAGAGGCCTTAGGAGAAACTAAATCTTCCAGCACATTGATCTTGGACTTCTAGCTTCTAGTACTATGTAAAACCATAAATATTTGATGTCTAAGTCACCCACTCTGTGGTATTTTTTGATGACAGCAAAAGTGGACTATACAATAGTGTTTTGTTTTAAATTTCAAATTATAATTATTTACTATTGGAACATAGAAAATCTGTTGGCTTTTGTGTATTAACCTTGCACCCTGAACTTTTTTGTAGTCATTTATTAGATTCAGGAATTTTTTTTTAGTTGATTCTTTCAGATATTCTACTTAGATAATCATGTCATGTATGAGCAAAGATGGTTTCAGTATTGTGTATACCTGTATGCATTCTTTCAGTCTTGAGGTTCTGTGTGCTGTAACCAAAATAAACCGATAGAAATTTCTATATAGCAAAATACTACATTTTTCACTTTATTACAATTTTAACCAAATACCAGAATTGTTTATATTTTTGTGTTAATTATTTGCTGTGTTGGACATTAAGAGGAGATTACTTTAGAAATTAGATTGTAACCCAAACTGGGTCACCTTCTGACTGGATTAAGCGATTAACCTCAATACATGCTCTGTTAAATTGTAAGAAGCTTTGCCTGAATCCTTTAAATAAATGAGGAAATTCTCTTCTTATTCAAAGAAAAGCTATTCTGTGAAAAGACTCAATAGATGGTCTTTCTTCCTCATATCCATAAGTTGTGGAGTAATAATTTCTGGACCTTTTATCATACATTTTTACAGAAATAATGAAGATCCATGATACAGTTTCATGAAGTATTGGTAGAACTGGCTGTAATAGAGCGTGTGGGCAAGTGAAAGTGATTCTCTCACTGATAGCTCTTGATGCAGAATGTCTGCTCCAAGACATTTTCTACCTGTTTCCAAATTCCTGCAATTATCTTACTAAATGGAACCAGGATGACTTATAATTTCAGTGGTCATTCTGAAAGCTTTCGACTTCTCCAGACAATGTAATTAACAGGAGGCCAGAAAAGAAGCAAGGGGCATTATCAAATGATCATGCTTGATCTGTTTTGTTTTTGCTGAGACCTCAAAATGAAACCTTGTCTCCAACTTATCTTCCTTCAAATATTTTCTGGAAAAGACCAAAAATGAAACACCTACCTTTTAATTCATCTCACACACATTTCTTGTGCCCTAGCTGCTAAATCCTCCTTTAACTCCCTACCATTTTGGTAGGTTCATCTCTTTGCCCTGCTCTCTTCAACCCATAGAGAAACTACTCTTTTTCAGAGGTCATCTCCAGAAGGCTACTATTTTAATAAATGGCTACAAGAAATTTTCAAAAAAATGTTTTGAAGTAACCCCAATTGCTGATGGAAAAGATTCTGTCTTCTGTTTTCATAATGAACTAAGATTAGAGATAATTTATTTAATAAATACAAATCAATTAGAATGGGAATCTGCAGGCTTTGACATATCTAACATAAGTTAAATATTTTCAGAGAACCTTAGAAAACTGACAAGCTAAGAAACAAAACAAACATGAATTTTCAGAACCATTACTGAACTCTGAAATAGAAACTATAGCAAAAGAACATCTGCTAAGAATCAAAGTTCTGCTATTAAGAATGTTTGCAGAAATGGGCCTTGAAAGAGTAAATACCCATATGAACCGAATTAAACAACCAAACTAATCCAAAATAAAATAAAGAGCTGTAATGATATAAAAATATATCTAATAGTGCTGTTTTAATGGAGAATCTGGCATCCAGGCACTCCCTGCTCTTTCTTTAAATTCTCAAGGAAGGTTAAACATGTATATTATTTATTCCAAAATTTCATTAATATAAAACAAAAGAAAAAGATTTCTCAGAACATTAAAGATCTTTGGATAATATGAATCTATAAAAGTTTCAGATTCTCCTTATTTTTCTACATAAAACTGTCACCTTGGAACCATTATCAACAGAACACTCTGAAAAGAGAGAGAGATAGAGAGAGAGAGATAAAGAGACAGAGACAAGTAGACAGTGAAAGTCTCTTCTCCCTACCAAGACCTACAACCTTTTCAGGGATTTAAGAATCTGCTAGATTGTTTCCATGTCAATAAATCCTTGAGGCATGTTTTAGTCAGCTTTTTCATCACTTTGAACAAAGGACCTGACAGGAGAATTAAAGGAGTAAAAGTTTATTTTGGCCCACAGTTTTAGAGGTTTCAGTTCATAGATGGCCAACTTTATAGCTTTGGACTCAGGTGAGGCAGAATATCATGGTGAAAGGGCACTTCAGAGAGAAGCAGCTCAAGATATAATAAGAAAGCAGAGAGAGCTCCATTCACCAGGGACAAAATATAAACCTGAAAGTCATGTCCCCATTGACCCAGGTTCTTTAGACACACCCTACCTGTCTACAGTTACCACTCAGTTAATCCATATCAGTGGATTAATTCAATGATTAGGTAATACTTCATAATCTAATCATTTCACCTCTGAACATTCTTGCTTTGTCTCACACATGAGCTTTTGGGGGGACACTTCAAAGCTAAGGCATAGCAAGGGAGTTCAGTATCTGCTATTCTAAAATATAGCACCTTGGTATGTGAGGAAAAAGCAGAATTAAAAAGGTCATTCTCACTTTCTCCTCCCACCTTTACCCTGAATCAGATCACAAGACCTAGCTAACTCTTAATGTGTGTTCCTATGTCTTCAGAGATAAGCATATTCTTTTTCTTCTGATATAGCAAAGTTACTTCTGGAATGAGGGTCTTCTGACCTATTTCATAGGATGTTCAACTATGAATTTACCATGCAAAGTCAGTTATAAGACAATTGTCCAGCAGCTAACATTTTGATGTTTCCCATCTCCTCTCTACAAAACTGTGAAGCAAATTAGGCAAAACAATGTGGTAAAGTTTTGGTATATTTAATATGGAACTTACAACTTATCTCTGCTTTCTCTCTATATATATTTACTAATTTGAAATTTTCATGTACATATTGTAAATATGAGAGATGAAAGCTGATGTTTTATAAACATTTGATCATTTTTATAGGTATAATAGTTTCAAACATCAGGCTGTACATCCAAAGACAACATTTCTGATTAGGGTTGAAATGTTAACTTTTCTTTCTTCCTGCTTCTATTTTTGAAATATGCTTTATCAGAGAGAGACTTACTACTAATACTATAGCTCTAATTTGTCTTTTTTCTCTTCTTTCTTTTTTTTTGTGGATAAAAGCGGTGATAATTAAGTTTAAGTTGTACCTCACCTCCTTTTATGTGTGCACCTTCTCAGGCACCCCATTACTGGTTAACCACTTAATGCTGGAGGATGGGAACTCCTGACACCATATAACATCTCATTAGCATGAACAGCTGGAGCCTGAAATAGATGGCACCATAGGGACTAATTACCTGAAAAGACTTAAAAAGCTAATACCTACCAGAATCTTTTATCAGAGAAAGCAAAGCTCTGTTAACCCACATAGTAAAGCTCTTATATGCTTAAGACTAATATTTATTTGAAATTTAAATTTTAAACACTCTCAAATGTAATGCTGCTTGGTGACAAAATTTATCCAAGACAGTTACCTCATTCATTATGTCTTATCCTGTGTTATTATGAACTTAACCTGGTTGGTGTATTTGATGTGGCTGATCTCAGGGATATTTCAGTGGAGACCACAGAGAGGTACAGGCATTTTTTTTCATCACTGCTGTTGGGAGGCCCAAAGAAGCCATATGAATGTATTTGAATATAAGATAATTAAACATTTGTCAGCCATGTTTGAACAAGGTCCCTGGACTCCAAAGGAGCTGTGAAGCCACTGAAATTATAGTCGATAGTTTGTGAATTCTTCTGAACAGTAGATATATGTAAGCATGTATACATTTTTTAGAAGGTGTAGATTCCCTTGGACTATTCTATGTTTTAAAATGTGTTCCAATGTTTAAGAAGCCCCAAAGCATTACTGCTAAATACCTTTCCCTCCCCCAAGTATTAAGGACAACTTACCTAGATATTTCTTATTTTTAGGAATAATAAAAATATTAGCAACATTATGAATTTTTAAAGAAGAATATGTGACATATATTCCCCAAGGGGAAAGGGCCAGCTCATCTGAGAAGGAAAAAAAGATAGTAATTATGAGTTACATAAGGCAGAATTCACAAATGTAAATCAATATGCCATTGAGAAAAATTTTTAGCCACTTGTGATAAAATAAAAAAATTCACTTTTCAAAATTTTGAAATTATATTTTAATCTATAATATTTTGCTATATTCAAATATCAAACTCTGGCTTCTTTTATTAACTCACAATGGTTTACATTATTGTGAGGTTTTTGTTTGCTTCTTTGCAATCTTTTATGAAGAAATGCTAAGGAAAGGCTGTGTTCAATCTTCTCCTTCAAAGGTTGAGAAACCTGAAATTTGGCTACTTCAGCTTCATGTTCTCCCTGCTCTCCTCCTTATAAGCTCCCCCACCATGAGAGCCACTAGCAAGTTGCTGTTTCTATGGTGATGGCCTCTCTGGATTGCCCAGAACCAAATCATTTTCTGGAACTTGGAAATTATATTGCTGAAAGAAATATGTTTGAACCACTGAAATTTACAGACATCAACAATAAAATTCAGTGACTGAAAGAAAGAATCATCTGAAAAGTTGGTGTATATAGAGATATATAAAAATATATATATTTGGAACAGCCATATTGCATAAGAATGTTTTTAAACTTTTAATCCATGATTGTATCCAAGACCATTTCTATCAATTATTATACTGATTGCTCAAATCACATTACTTCATATAGCTTCACCTAGATTGAATCCTAGTCTTATTGAAAAAAGATAGAGTAGCAACAGTTTATAAATGCATCATAATGTAAATTCAAATGGTGCACATTTCCTTGACTTCTCTTGAAATAACTTTCAAATAGTAGATGGTCATGTTTGAAGCATCTTTATGAAAAGAGATAGGAAATAGACTGGTATAACTTTACAATATCTCATATGTGGCATTAAGTATTACCTGCACATCCATTATAGTTTCTAGTCCAGCACATGTAAATAGTGTTTTCAAAACAACTTTATAGTTTCTGCAAAGTAGGACTGTAAACAAAAGGTCTTTGTCATTGAAAGGTTGTAAAGATAAGCTAACATGTTATATATTATAGATTCTACCATTTAAACCAAAACAAGAAATGAAGATACATATGATTATAATTATATACAAAGTAATCTTTATAGTTCCTATTAAAGGTGCAAGGTGTTTCAGAACAGTGTGAGTGTCATGGTATGTTAGTCACCTTTGTATATCTGTGAATAAAATATTCACAAAAACAACTTAGAGGAGGAAAAGTTTATTTTGGCTCATGTTTTCAAAGGTCTTAGCCAGTCAGTCAATTCCATTGCTCTGAGTCAGTCAATTCCATTGCTCTGGGCCTAAGGTATGAAAAAACATTATGGCAGAAGGGCATGGTACAGGAAAACCACTCAGCTCATAGCAGCCAGGAAACAGAGGGAATGAGGAGCCAGCGACAAAGTATAATCCCTAAGGATATGTGCCCAATTGCCTACTTCCTCAAGCCCCACCTATCTACAGTTATTACTCAATAATCAAATTATTAATCCTTTAAATGGATTAATCCACTGATTAGGTTACAACTCTCACAGTTGAATCATTTCACCTCTGAAAATTCCTGCATGTACACATGAATTTTTCAGGGGATGTCTCATATTCAAACTATAACAAATGGTTATTTTATATGTCGACTGAGCCATTATGACCAGATATTTTGTCAAATGTTATTTCAAATATTCCTGTAAAGGTGTTTTTGAATTATGTTAGCATGTAAATATGTAGACAATATTATGAATGTAGATTACCATCTACAATGTGGTGATACTCACATAATCCATGGAACTCCTTAATACAATAAAAATGGAGCAAGAGGGAATTTGGTCAGCAGCAGACTACTTTCATTTGTTTCGTTTTGAATTTTCAGTTTTTTAAAAAACTAGATTTTGTTTAGATTTAAAATGATATTCTTCTTTGAATCTTCTGCCTACTGTTCCACTCTGAATAATTTTTGCAGATTTTGTATTTACAACTCTATGAATCAATTCCTTAAAACAAATCTCTCTACATATATACATCCCATTAATTTTGTTTCTCTAGAGAATTCTTGTGAATACAGTGAGTATATGTCATCCTAGTCTCAGAACTGCTTGTCTTATCAGCATTTTTTATTTTTAATTTTTCTAATTCATATGATTTTGAAGGATTTGATATTTTGAGGATTGTACCAAAAGGTACACCATTATTATTAAGAAGTGTTTTAGATTTTCTGGGCATAAGTTAACAGGAAAAATTGATTATATCTTAAGAATGGTGCTTTTTAGCATTTATTAATTTGAGAAAATTATGATTGAAATAAATTATAGTAATATGGGAATCCTGGGATGAACAAGCAGCTGTTTGCTGGCATATTAATAGAAGAAAATTTTTATGAACTTATCAGATGTATGATTATTGAACCACAGTAAAAACTAAATGTGGTTTCGATTCATATAACCCACAGAAATATGAAAAAAGGCTGAGAATAAGAAAAAATACCTAAAAAAAAAACTTGAGATACATCAAAGCATCATAGAACTATATTTATTAATTGTAAAAGTAAAGAATGGTTGTTTTTGCAGGGGTCGCAGTCCATCCCGAGCCAGCGGGTTGAAGGGGCACCCCCACATTCACCTAGCCGTGGAAGTTGGGAAGAGTTGGAGCCGACTAGCTGTCCATTCCCAGCCCTTGCCGCGGCAGGACAATCAGACACGCTAGGGGGTAGAGTCAGAGCAGGCACCCGTTTATTTGCGGAATAAGCATTCAACTTACAGGGCTGTTCGGCCAATCAGAGACAATGCACGTAGGAAACAGCTGTCCATATCGCAAGGCACGTAAGCCCCCTGAATTCTGTCCAGGAGCTGCACGTTGGTGGAACCAACAGTAATCCAATCACATAGTTCCTCCTTCCTTTGTGCCTTTCCCATTTACACACAATGGCTAGTCATAAGGGCGTAGCATAGAGCTAGCTCCCCACAGTTTTAGTCAGCTTATTTGCTGCTGTGACTAAAAGACCTGACCAGAACAATTGTAGAGGAGAAAAGATTTATTAGAGTGCTCATGGTTTCGGGGGTCTTAGTTCTTAGAAGCTGGCTCTATCCTTCCAAGCTTGAGGTGAGGCATGACATCATGGTAGAAAAGTGCGGCAGAGGGAACCACCTCACCTGACGATCAGCAAGCAGAGAGAGAGAGGGACAGAGAGAGGCCACATTCCAGATACCCCATAGCCACTCCTCCAATGAACCACTTCTTCCAGCCACACCCACCTGCTTCCAGTTACCACTCAGTTAATCCCACTAGGGTTAATTCACTGATTAGGTCAGAGCTAAAACCCAATAATTTTTCCTCCAAACTGTCTTGCATTGGCTCACACATGGGCTTTTGGGAGACACCACATCTAATCCATAACAATTGTTATATTGGAATGATGAAAAATTTTAATAGTTATTCTTAAAGAGTACAGGAACTGAAAACTAGGAGAGAAATTGCTGCTAAAATATAAAATTAAGAAGTAGCAACTAAAATTTTTGAATAATTTGAATAATAATCTGATCATTTATCATCATATCATTTTATAGAATAAGAAAAATACCTTTTGAAAAAATTGAATCTCTGAGCTTTCACTCACTTCCACCATAAATTTCATTTCTCTTTCTTTGTGTATTATTTGGAATAAGGCTTAGGAGTCTATGCCATAAGAAAACATATAGAGAGCCTACCTAGAAGGATATCTAGTCTAGGATATCTAGAGAATAGAGAGTTACCACTGGATAGAAAGGAGGAGCAGTAGATTCTTTGGAATAGAAGAAAGGAAATGTTTAAAAATAAATTTCCTCTTTTCTCTTACAGTCCTTTTATTATGGAATTGATTCTGGAAGATGTGACTTTTACGGAGGAAAAAATAGAAGAGAGAAAGTAAAAGCAAAAGCAGAGCGAATATTGTCCAGTGTTTAATATTGAATATTTGTCATGTTTCAACTTAAAAAAATTATGAGACATCAAAAACTGTAGGAGAGTATAATCCATTTGATAAAATGATCAAGATTCCTAGAAGCACCATGGGAGAGAACATGCCTTGGACTGTGTTAGACAATGTAGGTTGTTCTTAAGGGAAATAAGGGAGGGAGAGGGAGAAGAGAAGGACAAAGAGGGGGTGAGAGAGAAGAGATAGAATGAGAGTCTGATGTATTTATAATGAAGAAATTAAAAATTTTTGCTCTACCTAGACACTGGTGGAAAGGGAAAAGTAAACCTAGACAATTATTTAATGTTAGAAGAGATTTTGATAGATTATTAACAAGTTTAAAGTTCTTCTCATCTACTGATCCTATCCTAACCACACTTTTTAACCCTAGACTTTCAGTGGGACTTGAAAACAATGAGGAAATTTGGATCAGTTACAATAACAAATACAAGAGTATAGATTACTTTGCACAATTCAATTTCTAGTATAATAAGATGGACACACTTAAGTTCTTGAAAGGCTAGCCCATGTTCTGAGAACCCCCATTTTCTTCTTAGTACCTTTTCTAATGCCGATATTTAGTATGTTTTAGACTGTGGATATGAGAAAGCATAATTTCAAATAGATTTGTCAAATTATAGAAGTCAATGTATCTTTTTACCTCAATAATTGGAAACTTACTGGAAATATCACAAACTATAATTTCAGGTTGTTTCATCTGACAACCGAGTGGATAGATATTGTTGATTTGAGAGATGAGTACTAATCTAGATGTGATTGAAATCAGAGAACTGCTAGAAAAGATAAAAGAAAAAAAATCATGATTTGCTGGGAGAAGAATGTTCTAGTCCAGGTGCACACAACAGATGCACTGATGTAAGACCACACTATCTATGTTTCTAAAATAAAATTTTGGAACAGAGTGAAGAGGTAGGGATGCCATTAGAGAGGAGGGGAAGAGAAAAGTTTATATGGGACTTTCTTCATATTTTAAAGAACTTTTACAGTAAATGAAATGAGATACAATGGAGGTTTTAAGCAGAGGTGTTCTATCTTTTTAACATTTTCAAATATATGTAAGAGTAGTGAGTATAGTATTTTAGTACCATTTACAATGTATAACTTGACTTTTAAAAAGCTTTGAATTCCAGTTTTTACTTATAGAGAAATAATTATTTTTATCTAGACCCTGTGTTCTGTGAATGTGCTCACCTCTTCTCTAGTTCTAATACTTTTTCCATACCTTCTAGATTATAAATAGGAATTTATATTGTATGTGAGGGGAGAGAGCTTAATTTTTGTTATTATCTGAATGGCATTTGTTTCTTTATTTTCCTTGTCTTATAGAGCAGTGAGGCATTCCAATACAGTGTTGAATAGTAATGATGAGATGAGATACTTTTCCCTTGTTACTGATTTTAGGGGGAATATATAGTCTTTAACCATTAAGCACAATAGTAATAATAGATTTTTTGTAGATGTGGTTTATCAGGTAGAAAATTTTCTTTTAACTTCCTGTTGACTAACATCTTGAGTTAGGAATTGGTAGTCATAATTTTTAATGTTTTCCTGCATCTATTGAAAAAAACTTTTATTTATTATTGTCTGTTGCTGTGGTAAATTATACTGATGAATTTTTGAATGTTGAATTAATTTTTTATTCTTAGTATAATCCATATTTTTCATGATGTAGTATTCTTTTATGTGCTACTGGTTTTGATTAGCTCTTATTTGGCAAGCATGTTTTTATAATGTATATTTGTCAATATTGTTTTTCCCTTGTGATGTCTTTGTCTTTTGTTTGTACAGGACTGTTCTGGCATTATAAAAAGAGTTTGAAAGTGTTCCCTCCATCTTTTCTAAGACAGCATTCATAAACTAGGTATTATTTCTTTCTGAAATGTTTAATATAATTCACTTGTGAAACCATCTAGGCCAGGAGCTTTCTGTAATATAAGGATGTTTGATATAATTTCTCTAAAAGAACTATTCCAGTTATATATTTCTGAGTAACCTCTGATAGTTTATGATGTTCAAGGAATTTTTCACTTCATATAAATTGTTATATTTATTAGAACAAACTTGTTTATAAAACTATACTATTATCTGTTAGGATAGCTTGTGCAAATATCCAGAGACACCTCTCTAAGTTCAAGCAAAGATTTATTGACAGAGAGCATCTGCCAGGCTGCTCTTCTGCCACATGCAGCAGGCAGAGTCATTTGAATAGAGATTTTATTTCTTCTTCTTCTTCTTCTTCTTCTTCTTCTTCTTCTTCTTCTTCTTCTTCTTCTTCTTCTTCTTCTTCTTCTTCTTCTTTTTAACAAAGAACAAGAGCAAGTTTGAAATGACCTTTGGTGCAGCAGACTAGAATTGACCTTGGGTGCAGGTGGCTGAGCAACAATAGATTTTTGTATGTAGTGACCTTGGGAGGGGGGTATGGGAACAGAATATCTTAAATTTCTTTTTCTTGGCAGTTTATAAGTTTTGTTTCTGAGTCCCAGAACAAAAATGGAGTTACTCATGTCTAGGAACCTAACATTATCCTTTAAAGTTAGTATATTTTTAGTGGTCTGTTTCCTTTTTCATATTGATAATGTCTGTTTTATTCATTTCTCATTGGTCTGTCTAAAGTTTGGTCAGTTGCTGCAATCAGCAAGGCCTATTCTAGCAGGTTCCGGAGAGGGGCAAAGGGGGATAAGAAAAATAGAAGACTCATGTATGCAGATTGTGAAGATATAGCTGGGGTCAGGTGGAGCACTGCTCTCTGATGGAGAAGCGGGTCTAAAGAATTATGCCAGCAATCTTTATTTATATATGTCTCATTATCAGGTTAAAGACTATGCCAGCATTATTCTTTGTAGTCAGGAAAGTTAAAGGACTAGAAACATTTATGTAGCTATTCCACAGTTGCAATCCACAGTTGCAATGTACAATGTTAGGAATTTTGTGTAGTGCTCAAGAAAGTCCATTGTTTAAAGAGGGCAGGATCAAAAGTAACAGAACTGGTGAAACATTGTATTTGTCTAACAGGAGTGTTCCTCTATTCCCAGGAGCTATGTGCCTGAGATCATGGTGGAAGCTGAACAGAGCTTCCTCATGCAGGGCATTACTAAAGCAACTAGGCATCCTGCACCCTTGCACAAGAACACTCCCAGGCACCAGGCTTGCCACAGCCTTGAGGTCATCAGAGACCCCAGTCTCAGACACTGCTCTCCCATTCTCTGCAACTGCTCTCCAAGTTGGTTTTATTAATTATTTCAAAGAACTAGATATTTTTTATTGCTTGCTCTTCTGCTCAGAATTTCATTTATCAATCCCCTCATTTTTATTATTTTGAGTACAATCTCCCTTCTTTTCCTAGGTTTTAATGTCAGAAGCCTAGATTAGCATATCAAATCATTTCTGCATTTGTAATATTCATATTTAGTTCCAAAAATTTATTTCAAATTACTATTTTACTTTTATCTCACAAATATTTCTATAATAAATTATTTTTATTAATTGTTTTTTCTATTTTCCTTCTGATTCTTATTGATGGGTTAATTACTAGAATATATTTACTTTTCAAATATTTGGGAATTTTATAAAAATATTTCTATTATAAGTTTGTATTTTACCCTAACTCATTCATTTATTTCTCAACTCATTCAATATATTTGATAACTATATTCCATCAAACCAAAATGAAAATTCAGAAGTAACAGGATCTTCTTCAAGAATCATATATTTAGAAAAAAATGTTTTTGAATTTTTCCTTCTTATAATACATCCTCTGTTTAAAGTCTATATTAAAAATCTTAAAATTAATTTTTGTTATGTAATCTACTGGCTTAAAATGTACCTATAAATTCCTATCTAATTCTAACGTACCTATATTTGGCTGATTTTCTATTAGCTTTCTCTTTTATACTTCCATGATCAGAATACTTTTTTAATTTTTCCCTTTCAAAAACCTATAGCTTCCAAGTATTTTTTTTAACAATGATTCAAATTTTCATTAGTGTTGTCTCTTAGAACTTGAGTAACAGAACATTCTGGGCCATTCAGTACACCATGAAATTATGGAAATTTCTTCTGGTTTCTCTTCATCTTTAACTATATATCATTTTTATCTTTCTGATTTTTTTCCTTAACTACATTCATGTGAAATAATTTCCATAGAGCTTTAGCAACTTCCAAAGTGTCTAGTGAGTCTGGTCTCCTTTTAAAAATTAAAAATGTAAAAAAAAAACTGAGTAAATGTATTTATTATAAATCTCATGGAAAAGTCAAAATATTTTTAACCACTCTAGTTGAATAAAGGCATTCAATGTAAAATCTCAAAGGGGTAAATCCATAGATTTTGATAGCTGAGTATCAGATTCATAAAATGTACAAGTTTTCCTTATTCTAAAATAAGAAAACTGATTTTTGGAAATATAAAACTTTTATCTTCAAGCTACATTAATTACTTTAGGGATTTTTAGAGTGATCATGGTCACACATATTAGAAACTAATTTTAATCTCTACATAGATTATATCATACGAAAGCATTCTATTTTGATAATTGTGATAAAAAAATCTATTTGTCATATACTTGATAAATAGATTTATCCATTTAAATGTTCAGATAATTGAATTATACTCTTTTCCATTATCAGTGAAAAATGAAAAATAAATAATTTTTCTTTCTAATTTCTCTTAGAATGATAAGCATCCCAAGAGAAATATTGAGCATTTCTATGTTGATTCTAATTCTCTATAATTCTTGTCAGGGACAAACTTTCTAGAGAAAATAATAGAAAATTAAAAAAACTTAAAACTCCTTACCAAGTAACTTCAAATCTGAACATATGGAAAAATAGTGGAAATATTTACTTGTGAATCTTCTGTCTTGGTGGAAATGAGGTAATGCAAGACCATTTCTTCTACCATGTGTCTGTTGGGAGATTTGCAGATGGAATAGTTCTTAATATTATATCTGTTGCCAAATGGGACATGCATTGGATTAATTAGTCTATCTTTAAATTATTCCTTAGTACTTATAAAGTACTTATAAAGTACTATATACTTTAGTACTTATAAAGTAGTTATTTAGTAATTATAAAGAAATTGCAACCAATTAGACAATTTTTGATGTAGAATATTATTCCTGGTCTCAATTCCAAGCAAACTGAGAATAATCTGACAGAAGTAAAAGAGTACAAGCTCAGTATAATTATATACCTTGGGTACATTGTCTATTTACTTTGGCCAAGGCAGTTTGATATACTGAGGCATTATAACAGGTTTTTGCAATACTCTTCTATCTAAATTTTATTATATGTTTATCTCCTGAGCAATTTATATATTCCCCTAAATCCAAAGATGCCTCACCTTAAGGTGTAGTGTTATTCTCATTATTTCTTATTTTTGCTTAAACTATATCTAAATCTTAAAATTATAGAAACTAATTCTTCTATTTGTAGTTTGTTTCCAGTATTTTGCTGTATTTGGTATGTCAAGGTTATATTTAATATCACATGCGCATTATGAATCCTTGTTTTCTCAGGATAATAGTAGATAGTTTGGCGTAGTGAAAATGGCCAACAATGTGAGCAGTGAAGCTGTGTAGGGAAGACTGATCTTGAGACGCTGCAGTGATAAGCAGTTTTCATTCATCACAATAAACCACTTCACATATGCACAGAGCAAGTGAAGATCAGACATCTCTAACTTGCATAAAATACCTAAGTGGCACATCACATACATTAACACACATATTTTCTTTGGTTGAATATTTTACATTTTGGGCATTATCTTTATTTTTCATAAACTCATTCATTTTTTATAAGAAATACAAGTAACAGGTAGAATTTAATAGGATTCCTAATGACCTAATATTTGGTCAGCAGAAAGAATTTTGAGATGAATTCTCATTTATTGATTGAATATTTTCCACATTCTATGCACATCTCTCTCCCTGCCCCTCTGTGTGTATGCGTGTGTGTGTGTCTTTCCCTTTCTTCATAGGATTTTACCATTCAATTATAACAAACTCATCACTAATCAAATCAGTCAAGAAAATTGATTCTTCAAATTGCCTTTCTTGTTTTTACATACAGTAAAATCTTCCATAATAGTGGCTGGGTCTTGCAGATAGTGATTATAGCATCTTTTTTTATTCCTTCCATAACTTTAATACTAACATAAAATTGAAAATTCAGTCTTATGTGAGTTCTGGATCTAGAGCTCACAATTTTCACCATCATACTATCATTTTAAGATTTTATCATTTTTAATTACATCAACTATTTCTCTTAAAATATTTACTATGAGGGATGGAATATAACACTACATATTAGAATAAAAATCCTAATTTAGATACAACTCTGAGCTAAAATATGACCTCTCCCTAGATCAAATAATTTTTGTTCCCCTATTTTGAAAAAAAATAGAATCATATTTTCCAGAATAAGATTATAGTTTTGTCTTAGCTCTCTAAATTTAAATCAGGCATATTTTGTTTTTCTTAAGTTTTCAAGATGAAATAATAATTTTAGTCTTTACAAATACTAAGTTTCTAGGAGGGACACATATGATGTTAGCTTTCTTATGCATACTGTAGAATTTATTATATTGATAATTACTTCAGTGTAGGAGAGGATTTTATGATAGCATTTCAATTACTTTAGTAAAGTTCTTTAAGAAGTCTTTTTAAATTAATTTAATCTTACTTCATATAGAGAAAAATAGGGTTTTCTCTTTATCATTGTTCTTTAATTTTACTAAGTTATTGAACAAATACAATTCAGAAAGTGCAAACATCAGATTAGAAATGTGTATGTCCACTTGCTCTCTGCTGTCCAGACACCTGTCAGGCTTGCATTAAGGAATAGTTTGTTTTAGCTTTACATGAAATGAATAATTACTTTGAAATTTGTTATAAATCTGCCCTTTATGATTAAAAATCTTCACCTAATCATTTGGAATATATGTTCCCAAATATATATTTTCACCCTTGTGTAAGGCAGTCAAAGAAAAATTAGACAAATAAATTTTTACGATGGTGGTACAGATTTGGGGAAAACAGATTTATAAAATGCACCTATATGATTAATATCTGTAAGCTCTTAAAGAAGAGAGACACACATTCATAAGGTGAATGTTACTATTTGATATAAACAGGGATACTTTAGGATTATTTTCTCATCTTCATGTAATACTAGAGATTAAATAGCGTACTTAAGACATAATGATGTGGATAAATAAATGTTTATGTGTTCGCAGATATTCTATAGATTTTTCTCTCTGATTCATTTAGTTACTATTTAGTTACTCTACTGATTCCACATATCCTCCAGTCTGATAGATTTTGATGTCCTATAAGGAACATAAATTCCTTTCTTAGTAAATCAATTTAATCAAAATAATGGAAAATTATTGAAATTTTTTTGAAAATGGATGATATTAATATAAGGAAAACAGGGAATAATAGCACTTAGTTTTGCATTGAGGAGAGAGTTTACAATATGATGATATATTTGATTAAGAGTCACTGTTATCACCTGTTGCATAATCTCCCATAGAGCACTTTCACTTCTAAAGACTAACAAAATTTATCTTAGCAACAATGTACAACTGCCTGTGAGCATTCTTTCTCTTGAGACACCTTGACAATATTAGGAGGCTTTGAATGCTGGAGGAAGGATCATCAGTTTTTGTTTTATGGTTTTTTTTCCTTATGAAAGATTCACATATGATTGAGAATGACTGCATGCCAACCTAAGCAGGACTTTTTTCCAATAGTAATAGTATCATGCACTAACTCCAGTTACTACCAAGGAGTAACCTGGTATTTCAGAAGGTGTTATTTATCCTCTTTGTTCTATAAGGAGCAGATTTATGTGATGTTCAAAATCATACAAGGAATTGCAGTGCAGATTTAAACTAAAGGAGCCTGGATCTAGAGCTCACAGTTTTTAAAATTTATTTTCTCTTAATATTTCAAGAGATTGAGAATGCCTTAAATGATATGAAAAGGCCATATTTCTTTGTATCTCCATGGTTTGTCTTTTTGTTATAGACTATAGAAGGTTTTAATACTGTACTAATTTTATGAAAGTGTCAAATGAAAGCAATTTAATTTAGGGATGTATTTTTATGCTTGAGCTGCCATAAATTAATAGGCTGTGTGATTTAAACAACAAAAGTGTGTTTTTTCATACTACTGGAGATCTGAGTTTCCAATGAAGACTCTTTTCTTCATTTGTAGAGGACTGCTTTTATTCAGATTTCACATAGATTTTCCTTCACAAAATTTCAAATGAGAGAACAAGGAGAGGGAGAAACAAGTTCTCCAGTATTCTCATGAAGGACACACTAACTCTTATGGCTTCATTTAGTTACCTTGATTATCTTCATATAGGCCCTGTCTGCAAATACATTTATACTGGGGGTCAGAATATAAAATTAGGGAAACAATTTATTCTATGACAGGTATATTGGACCCAAGAAAAACAAAAATAATAGAAATATTTATAAAATTTGTATATTTTCCTCACCTCATAGGACTTTTCAATATTAAAGAGATTTTATGGAATTTTACCTTAAAAATACTATCTATGGCTGGGTGCGGTGGTGCACACCTATAATCCCAGTGGCTGGAGAGGCTGAAGCAGGAGGATTACAAATTCAAAGCCAGCCTCAGCAACTTAGTGAGGCCCTAAGCAACTTAGCAAGACCTGTCTCAAAATAAAAAATAAAAGCTGGCTGGGGATGTGGGTCAGTAGTTAAACATCTCTGGGTTCAATCCTTGGTACTCCCCCCTCCAAAATACTATTCATCTCTATTCAAACTGTGTGTAAAGGAAATAAGGGTTTGTGCATATTTTCATGAAGTTGCTGTGAATTCTTCAAAAAGGCAAAGCTATCTATTGAATCAACATTGCATGTAAGTTCAAATGAAATTATTCATATGCTAAAATAATTAGGTGTTTTTATAAACTTGGTTCAAATGGAGTTGGTTCTTCAACAAAGCATCCAAAATTGCTTACAGTTAACACAAATATTAAATGTCAAGAGAATTTCAGTAGGTTTGTATTAATTTAATGAGCAGTGCATGATTTATTTTATTTTCAAATCCACTATTCCTTGCATGTCCTGTGATAACGGAAATGAATCATGTGTTTCTCTTTTACATGCATGTATGCATATGTCAAAATGAACTCTGCTATTGTGTATATCTATAATGCACTAATAAAAGTATTAAAAATATTTCTCCCTTGTTTTTTGACCCAATATCCAGCAATATCAGTAGAAAATGACAATGATATTAGGGAAAAAGGGGATACTGGAGAAGAAAAGAATTCTATTTCTGTTTCTGATGTGCTTGTCTGCTTGGGCTCCGGGAGAGTGTATGACTGGTTTCAGCTGTCCTCTAGTAGCTAGCAGCAAGTCCCACCTCACTGAAAAAGGCTTATGGGGAGAACGGGTTGAGTAGCTCAGTAGATCACTTGCCTATTATGCATGAGGCCCTGGTTTTGAACCCTGGGACGATAAATAAATAAATGATAAATAAATATAATAAAATAAAATGCTTATTGGCATCACTCTTAGTGCTTGTATGTGGTTTACTATAGCACATTTTTTTTCTCAGGCAGGTTTGTTGATGATGGTGATTTGCAATTTCTACTAGGCATCTCTCCTAGAGAACCTTCCCAACTGTGAGTTTAGTTGTACCCCTTGAGGAGCTGTTAAGTTTGAGCGCCAGATTGCTTCCAAAGACAGCTTTCTGTTGAATGCATAAGCAATTCACATTTCCTATAACTTTCCAGTAAGCAAGACGGACAGCAAACAGACTCCTTTTCCTTCATTTGCGACCTTGATCCTAGTCTCATTAGCTTCCATTACATTTCTTTGTCCTCACAGCAGCCTTTTTATGTATTTTTTTAACCTATCTGTCTTGGCTGTTTGATTACAGATCTCTTGTGTCTAAAGACAACCCAGCAAACTTCTCTTACATCGTATGGGGATGCAACCACACTGTTCTCAGTTAAAAGTGAGGCACTCAGATTGAGAGAGGAATTAGAGACCATTGCCCTTCCTGGCAGTGGGCCTGCTCAATAATGCATAATTCAGGAGCACTGTAAGTAAATTTTGTAATCCAGCCTCTTTAATTCTGACTGTGGTGGAAGTCATGCTTCCATTCTAATACTAATCGAATGACCGTATATTTTTTGCTTTTGTGTGTTCCTCTGCTTTACACGTGTGTGTGTAATCATGAAATTATGGAAGTCAAACTTTGTTTTACAGAACATATATTAACAACTAGAATAATTATATCAAAAGATATCTTAAACTCTGATGACAAACTAGACAAAAAAGAACATGTTGATTTATGATGTATGTCAAACATCATTAAACATCATTAAAGATTTTTTTCTTGAGCAACATCAAATTTTTATTTTAAGTAAATGAATCTTAAGTTAATTTATTACTCATCAATAGATAATTAAAATAATAGCTTAGATATTTTCATATTACAAGAAATTTCAAGTTCATTCAAATGTTTACCAGTGTCATTATGTATTCTTTTTTCTTTTTTCACTCCCCTTTATTCAAAGCGAAACTTTACACAATAGAAATCTATAATGTTGAATGATGCTTCAGGTTTTTGTAGGCACAAACTCATACATAGGAAATGAATCAGTTTGACAAAATGACATTTTGCCCATGATTTTGTCCATCATACATAACACAGCTATGAGAATAATTTGACAAATTTATATCAATTACTAAAAATCTAAAATAAAATAAGAAAAGGAAGGTTTGAGATTTGGTGCCCCAATTATGGGTGCTCTTGAAAATGTTATAGGCATATGGTGGCACTGCCAATGGTGAATGAACTTTCCATCCAAGGAGAGTGCTTTGCAATGGTAGTAACAATGGCTCTTTTTCATCTGCAAGAGTGATTATTTCCTGATAGGCCTTTTCAAACACTGATCTGACCTTGACTCTGATATGTTCTGTTTAACCTCCTGAATCAATACTGTAGTGAGCCACAGTTACTGATGTGAGTGTCATATCCATCAGGTACGTCAATGTGAGAAAAAGAAAAGTTATACATCACAGTTCTATCAAGTTGATTCAGGAAGGGCACAAACTAAATCTGTGGTCCAAATGAGGCTTTACTTTCCTGTACAAAATACTTGTAAGGAGAAATTTAAATAAAGAAAGCTTGGAGGAAGGGCCCTTTCATTTGACTTTGGTGAAATCTTGCCAGAAGCAATGTATGCTTTAGTATTTTTCAAATTTATTTATTTTTATTTTTTAAAACAGCAGAATGCATTTCAAGTCAGAGTACACATATGGAGCACAACTTTTTATTTCTCTGGTTGTAAACAAAGTAGAGTCACGCCATTCATGTCTTCATACATATACGTAGGGTAGTGATGTCCATCACATTCCACTGTCTTTCCTATCCCCATACCCCTACCTTACCTCTCCCTTCCCTTCACCCTATCCAAAATTCCTCCATTTCTCCCATGCTCCCCACACCCACCTTCATTATAGATCAGCATCCACTAATTAGAGAAAACTTTTGGACTTTGATTCTTTGGAATTGGCATAGTTCAATTACCTTGATGCTCTCTAACTCCATCCATTTACCTGCAAATGCCATAATTTTATTCTCTTCTAATGCTGAGTAATATTCCATTGTGTATATATACCATAGTTTCTTTATCCACTCATCTATTGAAGGGCATTTAGGTTGGTTCCACAGTTTAGCTATTGTGAATTGAGCTGCTATGAATACTGAAGTGGCTACATCACTGTAGTATGCTGTTTTTAAGTCTTCTGGGTATAGACACAGGAGTGGGATAGCTGGGTCAAATGGCGGTTCCATTCCAAGTTTTCTAAGGAATCTCCATACTGCTTTCCAGAGTGGTTACACCAATTTGCAGTCCCACCAGCAATATTTGAATGTACTTTTTCCACACATCCTCACCAAAACTTATTGTTGCTAGTATTCTTTTTTTTTTTTTTGGGTACTGGAGATTGAACTCAGGGGTACTCGACCACTGAGCCACATCCCCAGCCCTATTTTGTGTTTTATGTAGAGACAGGGTCCCACTGAGTTGCTTAGCACCTTGCTGTTGCTGAGGTTGGCTTTGAACTCACGATTCTCCTGTCTCAGCCTCCCTAAGTGCTGGGATTACAGGCTTGAGCCACCGCACTCGGCTTGTTGATTGTGTTCTTGATAACTGCCATTCTGACTGTAATGAGATAAAATTTTAGGGTAGTTTTGATTTGCATTTCTCTAATTGCTAGAGATGTTGAACATTTCTTCATATATTTGTTGATTAATTGTATACCATCTTCTGAGAAGTGTCTGTTCAGCTTCTTAGCCCATTAATTGATTGGCCTGTTTGTTTTTGGTGTTAAGTTTTTTAGTTCTTTGTATATCTTTGTATATCTTGTAATGCTCTATCTGATGTGCATATGGCAAAAGTTTGCTCCCAGAATGTAGACTCTCTGTTCATCAAATTGATTGCTTCTGTTCATGAGAAGAAGCTCTTTAGTTTGAATCCATCCTATTTGTTGATTCTTGATTTTACTTCTTACTGTATAGGAGTCTTGTTAAAGAAGTCAGGGCCTAATCCAACATGATGAAGGTTTGGGCCTACTTTTTCCTCTATTAGGTAGTCTATGGTCTAATTCCTAGGTCCGTGATTCACTTTGAGTTGAATTTTGTGCATGGTGAGAAATAGGGGTTTAAATTCATTTTGCTGCATATGAATTTCCAGTTTTCCTAGAATCATTTGTTGAAGAGGCTATCTTTTCTCCAATGTACATGTTTAGCAGCTATGTCTAGCATAAGATAACTGTATTTAAGTGGATTTGTATCTGTGCCTTCTATTATGTATCATTGTTCTATGTGTCTGTTTTGGTGGCGATAGCATGCCATTTTTGTTTGTTTGTTTGTTTTTCATATTTTAATTTATTTATTTGTTCTATTTAGGTTTACATGATATCAGAGTGATATTTGATTCATTGTACACAGATGGAGGATAACATTTCATCATTCTGGTTGTAAGTGATATAGAATCACAATATACATGCAGTCATACATAAAGCTAGGGCTATAATGACCATCATATTCCACCACCTTTACTGTCCCCATGCCCCTCCCCCCTTACACCCCTATGAACTGAGTTCTTCTATTGTTTCCATGTACTTCCCCACATTATGGATCAGCATCTACTTGTCAATGAGTACATTTGACATTTGGTTTTCTGAGATTGACTTACTTCACTTAGCATGATATTCTCAAAACCCCATCCATTTACATGCAAATTCCATAATTTTATTCTCTTTTATTGCTGAGTAATATTCCATTGTGTATATATACCATAGTTTCTTTAATCCATTCATCTATCGAAGGGCATCTAGGTTTGTTCCACAGTTTAGTTATTGTGAATTGAGCTGCTATGAACATTGAAGTGGCTGCATCACTGTAGTATGCTGTTTTTAAGTCTTCTGGGTATAGACCCAAGAGTGGGATAGCTGGGTCAAATGGTGGTTCCATTCCAAGTTTTCTAAGGAATCTCCATACTGCTTTCCAGAGTGGTTATGCCAATTTGCAGTCCCACCAGCAATGTATGAGCATGCCTTTTTCCCCACAACCTCGCCAACACTTATTGTTGTTTGTATTCTTGATAGTTGCCATTCTGACTGGCGTGAGATGAAATCTTAGGGTAGTTTTAATTTGCATTTCTCTGATTGCTAGAGATGTTGAATATTTTTTCATATGTCTGTTGATGGATTGTATACCTTCTTCTGTGACGTTTCCGTTCAGCTCCTTGGCCCATTTATTGATTGGGTTCTTTGTTTTATTGGTGATAAATTTTTTGAGTTCTTTATATATCCTGGAGATTAGTGCTCTATAGGATGTGTGTGTGGCAAAGATTTGTTCCCAGAATGTAGGCTCAATGTTCACTTTGTTGATTGTTTCTTTTCCTGAGAAGAAGCTTTTCAGTTTGAATCCATCCCATTTATTGATTCTTGATTTTACTTCTTGTGCTATAGGAGTCTTGTTAAGGAAGTATGGTTCTAATCTGACATGATGAAGATTTGGGCCTATTTTTTCTTCTATTAGGCATTGGGTCTCTGGTCTGATTCCCAGGTCCTTGATTCACTTAGAGTTGAATTTTGTGCATGGTGAGAGATAGGGGTTTAGTTTCATGTTGCTGCATATGGATTTCCAGTTTTCTCAGCACCATTTGTTGAACAGGCTATCCTTTCTCCAGTGTACATGTTTGGCTCCTTTATCTAGTGTAAGGTAACTGTATGTAAGTGAGTTTGTCTCTGTGTCTTCTATTCTATGCCATTGGTCTACATGTCTATTTTGGTGCCAGTACCATGCTGTTTTTGTTTCTATAGATTTGTAGTATAATTTAAGGTCTGGTATTGTGATGCCTACTGCTTCACTCTTCTTGCAAAGGATTGCTTTGGCTATTCTGGGTCTCTTATTCTTCCAAATGAATTTTATGATTGCCTTTTCTATTTCTATGAGGAATGACATTGGGATTTTAATTGGGATTGTATTAAATCTATATAGCACTTTGGGAAGTATGGCCATTTTGACAATATTGATTCTGCCTATCCAGGGACATGGGAGACTTTTCCATCTTCTAAGGTCTTCTTCAATTTCTTTCTTCAGTATCTTATAGTTTGCATTGTAGAGGTCTTTCACCTCTTTTGTTAAATAGATTCCCAAGTATTTTATTTTTTTTTTGAGGCTATTGTGAATGAGATAGTTTTCCTAATTTCTCTTTTATGAGGTTTATCACTGATGTATAGAAATTTTAGTAATTTGGGTTTTCTCCCTCCTTCTTTTTGTTAGGGTGGCTAAGGGTTTGTTAATTTTATTTATTTTTTCAAATAAACAGCTTTTTCTTTCCATCAATTTTTTGAATTGTTGTTTTTGTTGTTGTTTCAATTTCATTGATTTCAGCCCTGATTTTGATTATTTCCTGTCTTCTACTTCTTTTGGTGTTGATTGGTTCTTACTTTTCTAAGGCTTTGAGATGAAGAGTCAATTTATTTATTTGTTGACTTTTACTTCTAATGAATGAGGTTAGTGCTATGAACTTTCCTCTGATCACTACCTCATGGTATCCCAGAGATTTTGATATGTTGTGTCAGAGTTTTCATTTGCCTCTAAGAATTTTTTTACCTCTTCCCTGATGCCTTCTGTTATCCATGCATCATTCAATAGCATATTATTTAGTTTCCGGGTCCTGGAGTATTTTCTATTTTTTAATCTGTCATTGATTTCTAATTTTATTCCATTGTGGTCAGATAGGATGCAAGGTAGAATCTCTATTTTTTTGTATTTGATAAGACTGGCTTTGTGACATAACACATGATCAATTTGGAAAAGGATCCATGTGCAGCTGAGAAAAAAGTGTATCTGCTTTTTGATTGATGGAACACTCTATATATGTCTGTTAAGTCTAAATTATTGATAGTTTCATTAAGATCTATGGTTTCTTTATTAAGTTTTTGTTTGGAAGTTCTATCCAATGGTGAGAAAGCTGTGTTAAAGTCTCCAAGTATTATTGTGTTGCAGTCTATCTGATTCTTGTATTTGAGAAGGATTTGTTTGATATACATAGAAGCCCCATTTTGGGGGGCATAGATATTTATGATTGTTATGTCTTTTTGATGTATGATTCCCTTAAGAAGTATGAAATGACCTTCTTTATCTCTTTCACCATCTTTGGTTTGAAGTCCACTTTATTTGATATGAGGATGGAAACTTCTGCTTGTTTGCGGGGTCCATGTGAGTGATATGTTTTTTCCTAACCTTTCACTTTCAGTCTGTGGATGTCATTTCCTGTGAGATGAGTCTCTTGAAGACAGCATATTGTTGGGTCTTTTTGAAAAATCCAGTCTGTCAGTCTATGTCTTTTAGTTGGTGTATTTAGGCCATTTAAATTCAGGCTTATTATTGAAATATGATTTGTAATCCTGGTTATTTTGATTTATTTTTGGTTTTTACTTTCACTTGTTTTCTCTTTTGAATGGTCTTTCCTCTAGTGTAGTGCCTCTATTTGTATATTTTCATTGTTGGTTATCATTTCCTCCCCATGGAATATTTTGCCAAGAATGCTGTGTAGTGCAGGCTTTCTTGCTGTGAATTCTTTTAACTTTTGTTTATCATGGAAGGTTTTTATTTTGTCATCAAATCTGAAGCTCAATTTTGCTGAATATAGGGTTCTTGGTTGGCATTCCTTTTCTTTCAGGGCTTGGAATATGTTGTTCCATGATCTCCTGATTTTTAGGGTCTGGGTTGAAAAATCCACTGAGATCCGAATTGGTCTCCCCTTATATGTAATCTGGTTCCTCTCTCTTGCTGCCTTTAAAATTCTATTCTTACTCTGCATGTTGGGCATTTTCATTATAATGTGCCTTGGTGTAGATCTGTTGAAATTTTGTACATTTGGTCTTCTGTAAGCCTCTTGTATTTGATTTTGCATTTCATTTTTCATATTTGGGAAATTTTCTGATATTATTTCATTGAAGAGATTGTGCATTCCTTTGGTTTGAAATTCTTCCCCTTCTTCTATCCCAATAAGTCTTCTATTTGGTCTTTTGATGCTGTCCCATATTTCTTGTATATTCTGTTCATGATTTTTTTACCATCTTCACTGTATGGTCATGTTTATTTTCAAGATTGTATATCTTGTCTTCATTATCCAAGGTTCTGTCTTCCAGGTGATCTAGTCGGCTGGCGATGCTTTCTATTGAGTTTTTTATTTGGTTTATTGTTTCCTTCATTTCAAGAATTTCTGATTGTTTTTTTTTTCATGATCTCTAGTTTTCTTAAAGTAATCTTTTGCTACTTGTAATTGCTCTCTTATCTCTTTGTTGGAGTGATCAATGGTTGCCTTTATTTGTTCTCCTATTTCTTTGTTGGATTGATGGATTTTTGCCTATAATTGCTTACTTATGCCATTCTTAAATTCGCTGATCATTTTAATTATGTACATTCTGAATTCTTTCTCTGACGTTTCATCAACTGCATTGTCAATGGATTATGTTACAGTGGTATCAACATTTATTTGGGGCACTTTCTTCCCTTGTTTTCTCATGTTGATTGTGTATCTTCCTTTCTTGCAATACTGATCTGCAGCTTTTATCCTATAATCTTGTATTGACACTCCAGATTACCTTTGTCTCCCCTTGGAGCTACCTTTGTTCCCTCAATGTCCCCAGATGGGCACTACTGCCACTAAAGTTGGTGGCGGAGGTAGTAGACGTACCTCTAGAAGGCAGTGGGAGTGGCCTTGGCTGGGCTCCTATGCCATCCCTGAGGGCTGTTTTGTCCCTCTCTTATACTCCTGCTGGTGAGTAGGGACTCTGAATTAGAACTGGGGGCAGGCCCAGGTCTCACTTAGGCAGGGTCACAAGCAGGAGAGTATGTGTGCAACCCTTACTGTGGGTGTGAACTTCCCTGTGGCTGGAGGCTAGCAGGCCCTGGTTTGCCTTCAGCTAGGCACCCCTAGCATTCCCTGAGGGTGGTTTTGGGCCTTCTCTCTCGCCTGTCTGAAGGAACTCTCGAGCGGAACTAGTGCGGGCCCAGTTCTCACTTGCGTGGAGACTCCTCACACTGGGGACTCTGTGGGGACTCTTACCCTGGGTGTGGGCTCCCCTATGGCTGGCAGCCAGAAGTTGCTGATCTCCCTTTGGCTGGACACCCGTGGAGTTTGCTGAGGGCAGTTTTGGGCCCTCTGTGGCTCCTGCCAGTCTGCAGGAACTCTGGAGTAGAACTGGGGTGGGCCCAGATCTCACTTGGGTGGGGCCTCTTCATGTTGGGGTCTCTGCAGTGACTCTTACCCTGAGTGTGGGCTTCTCTGTGGCCAGTGGCTAGCAGTCTCTGGTCTCCCCATGGCTGGACACCTGTGGAGTTTTCTGAGGGTGGTTTTGGGCCCTCTGCAGCTCCTGCCAGTCCTCAGGAACTCTGGTGCAAAACTTCCATGCCATTTTTGTTACTATGGCTTTGTAGTATAGTTTAAGGTCTGGTATTGCTATGACTCATGCTTCACTATTCTTCCTAAGAATTGCTTGAGTATCTCAGCCTTTTATTTTTCCAATTGAATTTCATGATTGCTTTTTCCATTTCTATAAGGAATGACATTGGGACTTTAATTGGGATCAACTTGAATCTTCATATTCAAGTTTTGGATAGTATGGCCATTTTGATAATATTGATTCTGTTTATCCAACAGCATGGGAGATCTCTCCATCTTCTAAGGTCTTCTTCAATTTCTTTCCTTAATGCCCTGTAGTTTTCATTGTAGAGGCCTTTTACATTTCTTGTTTGATTCCCAAGTATTTTATTTTATTTTATTTTATTTTTTGAGGCTATTGTGAATGGGTAGTTTTCCTAATTTCTCTTTCAGAGGATCCATCATTAATGTATAGGAATGCAATTGATTTATGGGTGTTGATTTTATATCTTGCAACTTTGCTGAATTCATTTGTTAATTCTAGAAATTTTCTGGTGAAATTTTTGGGATCCTCTAAGTAAAGAATCATGTTATTGGAAAATAATGATAATTTGAGTTCTTCTTTTCCTATTTGTATCCCTTTAATTTCTCTCATCTGTCTAATTGCTCTGGCTCGAATTTCAAGGACTGTTTAATAGCAGTAGTGAAAGAGGTCATCCCTGTCTTGTTCCTGTTTTTAGAGGGAATGCTTCCAATTTTTCTCCATTTAGGATGATGTTGGCATTGGGTTTAGCGTAGAGAACTTGTACAAAGTTGAGATATGTTCCTACTATCCCTAGATTTTCTAGCATTTTCAGCATAAAAGGGTGCTGTATTTTGTCAAATGCTTTCTCTGGATCAACTGATAAAATCATATAATTGTCATTATTAAATCTATTGATGTGATGAATTATGTTTATTGATTTTCATATATTGAATCAACCTTGTATCCCTGGAATGAACCACACTTGATCATGGTGCACTATTTAAATATGTTTTTGTATTAGATTTGCCAAAATTTTATTGAGAATTTTTGCATCTATATTCATCAGGGATATTGTTCTGAAATTTTCTTTTTTGATGTCTCTCTGTCTGGTTTTGGTATCAGGGTGATACTAGCCTTGTAGAATGAGTGTGAAAGGGTTCTCTCCTTTCTATTTCATGGAATAATTTGAAGAGTATTGGTGTTAGTTCTTCAGTGTAGGTCTTGTGGAACTCAGCTGAGAATTTTTCTGCTCCTGGGCTTTTCTTTGTTGGTAAACTTTTGATAACATTTTCTATTTCCTTGCTTGAAATTGATCTGTTTAAGTCTTGAATGTCCTCCTGGTTCAGTTTGAGTAGGTCATATGGAGAAATTTGTCAGTGTCTTCAGAGTTTTCTATTTTACTGGAGTATAAATTTTCAAAATAATTTCTAATTATTCTCTGTATTTCAATGGAGTCTTTCATGATATTTTCTTTTTTATCACAAATTTTATTAATCTGGGTTTCATCTCTCCTTCTTTTCAGTAGGGTGGCTAAGTGTTTGTTGATTTAATTTATTTTTTCAAAGAAAAAATGTCTTCTGTTGTGCACGTGTCATTCAAAAGCATATTATTGAGTGTCCAGGTTTTGCAGTAGTTTCTAGTTTTTAATCTGTCATCAATTTCTTATTTCATTCCATTATGGTCAGTTAGGATGCAGGGTAGTATTCCCATTTTTTAAAATATTTGCTAAGACTAGCTTTGCGGCATAGCATATGATCTATTTTAGAGAAA
Organism: Geosciurus inauris; assembly: GCA_004024805.1. Taxonomy (NCBI): domain Eukaryota; kingdom Metazoa; phylum Chordata; class Mammalia; order Rodentia; family Sciuridae; genus Geosciurus; species Geosciurus inauris. Next base: position 79,768 of record PVHX01000186.1, on the reverse strand, counting down.
GTTCCATGTGCTGCTGAGAAAAAAGTGTATTCTCACATTGGTGAATGAAATATTATATATATGTCTGTTAAGTCTAAATTATTGATTGTGTTATTGAGTTCTGTAGTTTCTTTGATTAGTTTTGTTTGGAAGATCTATCCAGTAATGAGAGAGGTACATTACAATCACCCCGTATTTTTGTGTTGTGGTCTATTTGATTCTTGAAGTTGAGAAGATTTTGTTTGATATACATAGATGCCCCATTGTTTGGGGCATAGATATTTAAGATTGTTTTGTCTTGTTGATGTATGGTTCTTCTGAGCAGTATGAAATTACCTTTTTTATCCCTTCTCACTATCTTTGGTTTGAAGTCCACCTTATCTGATATGAAGATGGAAAACCCTGCTTGTTTACACAGTCCATGTGAGTGATATATTTTTTCTTATATATTTACCTTTATCTGTGCATGTATTTTCCTATGAGATGAGACTCTTGGAGGCAACATATTGTTGAGCCTTTTTAAAATCCAATCTTCCAGTCTGTGTCTTTTAATTGATGAGTTTAGGCCATTGACATTCAGGGTTATTATTGTGACATGGTTTGTATTCTCAGGCATTTTGGTTTATTTTTGATTTTTAACTTGACTAAATTTCTCCTTTTATTGGCCTTTCCTTTAGTGTAGTTCTTCCCATTGCAGATATTTATTGTTGTTGTTAATTTTCTCCTCATGATGTATTTTGCCATGAATGTTCTCTAGTGCAGGCTTTTGTGCTGTAAATTGTTTTAACTGTTGTTTATGTTGGAAGGTTTTTATTCTTTTTTATTGCTGAGTAGTATTCCATTGTGTATATATACCACAGTTTCTTTATCCATTCATCTATTGAAGGTCATCTAGGTTGGTTCCACAGCTTAGTTACTGTAAATGGTGCACTATAAACAATGAAGTGGCTGCATCACTCTACTATGCTGTTTTTAAGTCTTTTGGGTATAGACCAAGGAGTGGGATAGCTGGGTCAAATGGGGTTCCATCCCAAGTTTTCTAAGGAATCTCCATACTGTTTTCCAGATTGGTTGTAGCAATTTACAGTGCCTTTTCCCCTACAACCTCACCAACACTTATTGTTGCTTTTTTTTTCTTGATAATTGCCATTCTGACTGGCATGAAATGTTCTTGGCCTATAGTAAGGAATGCACATATATATTTGATTGCTTAAGCAACTGGACAAATCAGGAAGTTCTTTTGGTGAAGTAACAAATGGCAAATCCTATTAGAAACAGGACACCAATAGCATTGCTATACCTTTTTGCACATGTAATGAATAGACAATTGACTCTTGATATAAAGGCATTTAAGAAAGTTATTATATTTACAATCAATATCCAGCAGCAGCATTGCCCTCATATACTTTACTATTACATAAGTGAGACACTAAAGCAACAGAAATACAAAGGTAAAAAATACCTGAGAGACTTAGTGAGGAGAATGAATCCCTACATAGCAATCATATATTTAATTGCATATGAAGAGTTAGGAACTGTGTTATAACTTTGAATTTTAAAGTATATGATTGTTTGGAGGAAAAGAATAGAATCTAAGAGATAATTATAGAAGTCAAAATTAAATTAATTAGTTAACTTCCTATAAGGTCTTATTAAAAGTAGCATGAGAACACAGAAATGTGCCTGTGACAGAGAATTAGCAGCCATCACTCTACTATAGGAGAAAAAATTGGCCCATGGTGAGTGTGATGGCTGGTTTAGGTTGGCTTCTGTGGTTAATAACCATCAGGTTTCTTATAGGTCTATGTTTGTGTTTTGCAATTCCACATTGTTTCCAGCACCACTTTTTATTTTTATTTTTTTTGATGTGTTTACATTTCTCTCATGTATCATCACTTAATCTTTTAACATTGTATTATTCTGAGCTATGCTATAATGAAATGTGAGTGGAAAACATAAAATTCCTTTTTAAATTAATAGCATACTTAATTTTCCCTAATAAATTGACAAAAGATATTTAAAATTTCAATAAAATTACTAGATGTGTCATGATTTTAACAAGACCCATTCCATTCCATTTTAGTAAATAATAACAAAATATTAAATCTGTGTGAGCCAATCAACAAAACTTTTTTTATCTGGAAAAGTTACATGAGGAACCAGTTATATGAGTAACTTATATGAGTTACCAGTTGATTATTTACTGAAGGACATAAGAAAGATATTGTAAAGTTATTGATAAAACAGCCCAGAGTCTATATAACAAGAACTTTCAAATACCATCTTAGCTATAAATATGATGTGCTTATTTGTTACATGAAAAACATGTTAAAGTGATTTTTAAAATAGTTCATTAAGCTTAAAACAAAATGCAATCATTTTATTATTAATATGTATCTGCATACCAAGATATAATTTATGTTCAGAATATTCCAACAATGAGTAACCATAGTAGTTGACAAAAAGACATTCTCAATCATACACAATGTTTAGCAAAATTTCATAAGGTCACATGTGATAATATTTAGTAATTTTATACGTAGTGTTGTTTTTTTCTCAGAAAAGCAATTGGAAAAAATTAAATATGTAAATCAAATCATAATGAGATATCACCTCACTTTAGTAAGAATGACTGTTATCAAAAAGATTAAAGATAAAAAATGCTGTGGAGGATATGGAAAAATGAAAACCTGGCAGACAATTGGTGAGAATGTAAATTAGTTCAGCCATTGTGGAAAATAGAAAGAATAACTCTCAAAAGATTAAAAATATAACTGGTATCGGGCTGGGATTGTAGCTCAGCGGTAGAGCGCTTGTCTTGCATGCGTGAGGCCCTGGGTTTGTTCCTCAGTACCACACAAAGCAATAAAATAAAGACATTGTGTCCATCTACAACTAAAAAAATTTTGAAAAAAAATATATAACTGTTATAAGATCTTGTATTTCTACTGCCTGGAATATAAAATGTTAAGGAAATCAATATTTGGAAGAGACTGCCATGTACACCCATGTTTACTGCAGCACTATATACAATACCCAAGAAATTATACACTTTATACAATACCCAAGAAATTGAAACAACCCAACATCAGTGTTTCTGTATGTGTGTAACACACACACACACACACATACACACACACACACACACACCATGGAATACTACTCATTCATAAATATAATAAAATTTTATCATTTGCAACATGGGTGGAGGTAGAGATCATTACATTAATTGAAATAAGTTAGGTACAGAAAGACAAGTACCACATGATCTCAATCACATGAGGAATAATTTTTAAAAATGTGATCTCATAGAAACTGAAAGTAGAATTGCCATTAATAGAGGCTGGGAAGAACAGGAGGGAGTGAGGAATAGACAGGTTAAGCAATGGATACTAAGAGTTAGATAGGAGTAAAGCTCTGGTGTGCTGTGCAGTGTGACAACTCTAGATAATAATGCTCTGAACATTTTAAACAGTTAGAAGAAAAGATTATGAATATTTTAATCAAAATACTTGTAATGTGTGAACAGGCAATGTTCACCCTAATTTAACTTCATGCAAAGTATACATGAAAAGAAGCATCACATGGTACACCATAAATATATAAATTTTATGCTTTTATGTATTAGATAAAATTTTTTAAAAGAAAAATAAAAAGGAACTATCCGAGTTTATTCACAACAAAACCAGAAGTCCATTATTATTTGTTGTATATTTTTAAAGTGTTAATATTGTAACATAATAGCAAGGTGAATGAAAGTATGTTTGTAGGGTCTTAAAAGCCTTTTAATAATAGCTATGCTTCAATTGACAGGACCAAATAACTTCCCTTATTTTATGTTCTTTTTACATACTTCTTTGTGCTTCCATCTTTTATACCTCTTTACTTTTCTACTTTCTTTTTTATTAATCTTTCAAAATTTCCCTTTTTAAACTTCCCTGTTCTTGAAAACAATTTTTTTGACCACTGCATATATAGAAAATTTGATAGTTTCATTCCCTAATACCTCCTGTTGATCTCCTTTCACCTCTTTTAACATAATCAACTCTAGTTACATCCATTTTTTGAAAATGGATGTAACATTTCCATTCTTCTTTTTGCCTGAATAAAAATCTACTGTATACCAAATTTTTCTTACTCATTTATATGTTGATGAACGCCTAGACTGATTCCATATCTGGGTTGTTGGCAATTGTGCTTCAATTATAATGATAGGCATGTGTCTAGAAAGTATGTTGAATGTAATTATTTTGTTTATTTAAATACCAAGTACTGATAAACCTGGATTACATGATAATTCTATTTTTCATTTTTGAAGGAGTTTCATCCTATTGATTTATATTATCGCCCAACAAGGTATAAGTGTACATTTCTTTTTGCATCCTTACATTTATTGTTATTTGTATATTTGATCATTGCAATTCTGAATGGAATGAGATGAAATTTAAGAGTAGTTTTAACTTCAATTTCCCTGATGGCTAAAGATGTTGAACATTTTTTTTTCATATAATTATTAGCCAGTTTTACTTCTTTTGAGAAGTGTCAGTTCAGTTCTTTGCACATTTATTGAATAAATTACTTGGTTTTACTTTATCATTGTTGTTTGTTGTTTTTGTCCTAATATTTTTGAGTTTTTTACATATTCTGGAGAATATCAAAAGTCTTCTCATGTGCATAAATGGGGAAAATTAATATTGTTAAATGTCCATATTTATCACAAGTACTCTATAGATTTAATGTAATATCCATCAAAATATAGTGACATTCCTCACAGAACTAGAAAAATATCCTAAAATTAATGTGAAAACAAACATACCCCCCCACACACACCTAATAGCCAAAGCAAACCAGAACAATGCTGGAGCCATCACAGTACATGATATCAAATTCTGCTACAGAGCCATAATAACAAAAACCACAGCCTCCGAAATAAAACAGACACATGGACCAGTAGGACAGAATAGAAGACAGAAACAAACCCACACAGATTGAGTCATCTGATTCATGACAAAGGTGCCAAAAGCATACATCAGAGGAAAAACAGGCTGTTCAATAATGGGTGTTGAGAAAACTGGATATCCATATGTAGGAAAGAGAATTTAGATCCCCTTCTCTCAACTTGCACAAAGTTCGTTCAAAATTGATCAAAGACTTAGGTATAAGCCAAGAAAGTTTGCAGCTGTTAGATGAAAACAGGGAAAATACTTCAAAGTATAGTCACAGGCCCCATCTTCTTGAATGGAATTCCTACACTTCAGGAAATAATACCAAGAGTCAATTCATGAAATGACATCAAATTTGAAAGTTTCTGCACATCAAAGGAAGTAATAAACAGTGTGAAGAGATAGAGAGCCTACAGAATGGGAGAAAATCTTTACGAGTTCCTTTTCCAACCTTTGCTTTTTAATGGAATCTATTCAATTTTTCAAAGTGATTTTTAATTTTTCCCATGGTATTTTGTTTTTGGCAATGAATGAAGATAGACTGCTTTGCAAATTCAAATGTAATTCAAAAAAGCTGCACAGTTTACATATAAACTTAGAAATTACACCAAATAGCTGAATAACAGATATCTTAATTTATAATTTTGGCATACATTTGTGAATAAAACTTTTTAAAAAATAGAATATTTAAAAGCTAACAAAATAACTGCCCAATGTAGGTATATTTGAAATATGTAATTAATTTTCTACTTAAGGATAATAAAAGTGGGCTATTGGCTTTATTTATTTTGTTCAATTTTTATTATGTGATTTTATTGGTAATAAAACAAGTAATGCTAACTTAAATATTTTAAAATAAAATAACTTTATTCTTAAATATGTAGCAAACAATTTTAGTAAAAGAAGGTGGTCATGATGATGATTCCATTGAAACAAAATATGAGAAATGGGTGAAATCAGATTGTCTTAGTGTGAGAGTTTGTTCTCTAAGTTTTTGCAGTATTTACCTTCTTTACCTACAACAACTTTATATGGAAGTATTTTATTAATTGGCAGAGAAACCCTATACTTGGTGGTTTTACATATTTTCTATTTTTCTAATGTAGCAGTCAACAACAAATATGAGAGCTGCAAGTGTAACAAAATCTTGGGTCTTGGACAACTTGTTCATTCTTGTCATCTAAGACACCTGAACAGCATTCCATCTATACTCATTCCCCGATAGTTGTACTTTATAGGAGCAGTCAGGAATTAAAAAGGCCATTTTACTTCATATTGCGCATTATGCTTTAAAAAAAATGCAATCAAGTTCTCTTATTGTAACTGAAATCTCAGTCCTTGTCTCCAATGCCAATCCAATAACAAGGACATAGTCTTGAGATAAATGAAAAAGAAGGTTTATAGCTTTGCTAGAAAGGGGAAAACACAGGGGAATCCTGTCCCAAAGGCTGTGATTCTCTTGTTCAGGAGAAATGGGGGGGGGGGTTTAAAGGGAGTTCAAGGGTTACATTCCAGGTGTGCTCCGGTAGGGTGTTCCGGGGCACCCTGTGATGGCTTGTTAAGATTCACTGGTTAATTTGGGAGCTATTCACTTTCTGGATCCTCAGCAGGCATCTCTTTCCTGTAGTGTGTGTTCAAAGTCAATTAACTAGGAGAATCAAAGCAAATACTGGACCCCTAATCTTGTTTGGGAAGGGTAGAGGGGAGAAGAGAGAGAAATTTTTAAAAAAAAATCAAGCCTCAGAGCAATGAGGGTTATAAGATGAAGATGAAGGGACCACTATTACATTTCCCCACTGTCAATTTCTACTTTCCTTTTCTATGGAAAAATGGGTGACAATCTCTCCAAGCTACTTTCTGCTGAGAGTGGGCCATGAAGGGGATTTTTGTAATGAAAGATTTTTACTTGTTGCCATCCTTTCTTCTGGTCCTTGGTTGCATAGTGGCAAAGAGGAACAGCAACAACAACAACAACAAAAAAAAGAAACAAAGAAAAAGAAAAAATGCATACACAGAGGCAATGATGAATAGGATAGTCAGAATAAAATGCAAAAGGCCTAGTAAAATAGACTTAATCCCTCTTGGTATCCAGGAAAAAAGGCCAGAGAACCAATCAGTTAGGCCTAAATCCATCCCATCCAAAAGAGTTGTGTGGTGATCAAGGGTTTGTTGCTGCCAGTTTCTCATTGCCTGATCTTTTCAATACTAGTCTCTACTTGTGAAGAAGTGCTAATATAAACACATCAGGATGTTTAGCTATAGCAAAAACTCCCCCTTGCTCTGATAACTGATAATATAAAGCCACCTGGTTATCTAAGACTACTTTGGCCAAGGTGTTCAGAGATTTTAGTAAATTTGAGAAGGACAAGGCTGTTTCATTGGCAGGAGTAATCAAAGTTTTGAACAGATTTTGGAAGACTCACTGATGGGCCCCAACTTCCCACCAGGGTAATAAGGTGTAGCCAAAAAAATATCCATTGCCATCAGGGACCCCCCTGGGAGGTCCCTGGCTAATTGAGTAAGAGCTTTAGCAAGTTTGTCCAATGACCAGATTCATTGAAAGAGTGAATTGAGAATGGTGTCACTAAATTTCCTAGAAAATATTGAGTGGGATTTGTGAAGTTTCTGAGGCATTCAGAAACCCACAGATAGTTATTAATCTTACAAACAAACACATGTCCTGCAGGGGCATAGAAGACCATTGTTTCTTTAAAGAAATCCAGTAGGTCCCCAATAAGGAAGTAGTCCCCAATTTTACATCCTATGCATTCCATCCAGGAATAATCTGGAAAGGAAAAGTCAGTTTCTCTGTATGGATTTGGGTAACTTTTCTACACACAGAGGTAATTGATCTCACTCAGGAGTGGGTGTCAGTTCAAGATACTCTGGAATTTGTATCCCCCTATGGACTAGGTAAGTGAAATTAGAGGCAATAAGAGAAAGTATGAGACATGGAACATCAGAAAAAAATTCAGCTGGGTAATGCATTACTCAAACATGCTACATAATGGTGCAAGATCTGAGGTCCTATGTTGACATTCAGTTTCCATCTGGGATCTGAGTGATGTTCTTAACTGGATGTACAAAGGGGTCATCATGGTCCATGGAGGATTTGGCCCTGGGAAGACAGATCCAGCAATCAACTGCACAAGTCGAGGTGGCCAAGATCTGTGCTATTCTGGCCAAACTGTAGTCTTCCCAGCTTAGAGAGGGAATAGGGGAAAACAGCAGAGTGAATAAAAACATAAAATCTCTCATTGTGTTTTTCTGAACAGGTATTTTTAATCCCTTAATGTTTGTGAGGTCCATGTAGGAGAGGTAGCTTCTGGCAAGTCTCTTGGTCACTTCTTCACTCTGATATGGTGAACCCAGAGTTTTATTCCAGCGAGCTTCAGAGACGCATGAGTTCTCAGAAGCACCTCATAAGGTGATATCTATTTATATTCCAATTGTTGCTCTGGTCCCTGTTCTTTACAAATATTATATTTATGTTATTCTTTCCAATATCTGATCTGTTGTACATAGTGCTTTACTCTAGTTTCTCCTGCTATGACCATATCTTTCCTTCTCCCCTAGGGTCTCTCATACACTATTTCATAGGGGCTTAATTTGAACCTACTTCTGGGTGCCACCTGTATTCAGAGGAGAGCAATTGGCAACTCCTTATCCCCCTGCAGGTGGGTTTCCTGGCATAATTTAGCCATGTTCTTTTTTAAGGCATGGTTCATTTTTTCTGTTTTTCTTATAGACTGGGGTCTCCAAGGTGCATGCAGTTTCCATTGGATATCCAATGCTTCCTCACCTGTTGGGTCACTTTTGCAATGAAAGATGGTCCATTGTCACTTTGAATAGAGGAGGGGAGCCCATACTTTGAGATTGACTCCTTCAAGAGAACTCTAGTTATTTCTGAGGCTTTTTCTCTTCTGGTAGAATAAGTTTCTACCCATCCAAAGTGTCCATCAATACAAGCAAATATCTTAAGTTTCCTGTGGCATGTGGCATTTGAGTAAAATCTATTTGCCAATCATCAAAAGGCTGTATTCCTACATGTTGTGTTCCTCTTATAGAAGATTGCTTTTCAATCTTTGAATTGTTTTGGGCACATAAGACACAGTTTTGAGTCACCTGCTGAATGATTTTCTGGAGGCATGGTCCTCACAAATAAAATTTACCAAAGCATCCCTCCCATAGTGTGTACTCTCATGCAGATGTTTTGCTAGGGGCCAGACCAGTCTTTCAGGCAGGAGAATGGGACAATGAGAATTTTATCTCTACCTGGCAGCATTATCCCAGGAGTCAAAACCCCATTCCTTTGTTCATTTTTTTTTAATCTTCCTCAGTATAAAAGTGTTTGTATTGGTGCAGTTAAAGCTGAGGTATCAAAGCCCCAATAAGTGATTTTTTTCTTGCAGCCCTCTGACTGCCATATCAGAGGTTTGATTTCCTCTGGCCATGTAAATATCTATCTTCCAATGACTTGGGCAGTGCATGATTGTCACCTGCTTTGGTTCTGCCACTGTTTGTATTAATGCTAGTATTTCAAGGGCATGTTTAATGTCCTTGTTTTCAGAAGTGAGGAGCCCTCTTACTTTCCAGATAGCTCCATGTGCATGTACTACCATAAAAGCATATTTTGAGTCAGTGTAAATGTTTACCTTCTTTCCTTTTGACAGCCTGAGAATTTTTGTTGTGGCAATTAATTAGTTCAGCTTTCTGGGCTGATTTACCTGGCAGTAAAGCCTCAGCTTCCAGTACCTGTTGTTCTGTGACTACAGTATATCCAGCTACTCACTGGCCATTGTCCATAAAGCTGATCCCATCTGTGAAGAAGCCCCAGTCCAGTTCTGTGATGGGCTGGTCAGACAAGTCCAACCTGCTAAAGTAGACAGATTCCAAGGTCTCCAAGATCTCCAAGCAGTTATGTTGTAGTGTTTCATTATTATCTAGTGGCAAAAATGTTGCTGGATTTAAGGTGGACACAACTTTAAGGCTGACATTGGGGTTGTCTAATAGGATGGCTTGGTATTTCCCCATTCTCCCAGCAGTTAGCCAGTATTGTCCCTTCTGTCCTAGTAGGATTAAAACTTGGTGAGGGACAAACTCAAAGATGGGTTGCCCTAGAGCAAACTTTTCAGCCTCCTGTAGCAAATCACAAGTGGCTACTTTTGTCTATAGGCATGGTCCAACCTTTTGCTGTGTGGTCCAGTTGTTTTGATAAATAGGCCACTGGTTGTGGTATATTACCCAGTATCTGTAAAAGAACTCTAAGTGCTGTGCCTTGTTTCTCATGTACATATAATATGAATTCCTTTTGTAAGTCAGATAGACCCAGAGCAGGGGCTATAATGAGGCTGTGTTTTAGCTTTTCAAAAGCAGTTTGGCATTCTGGGGTCCAAGTCAAAAGTTCTATTTCTGTCCATTTCAATGTCTCATACAAGGGTTTTGCTATTAGTCTAAAATCAGGAGTCCATATACAACAAAGTACTGCCATTCCCAGAAACCCACATAATTGTCTCTGGTTCCTAGGTTCTTTAAGAATCAAGATAGCCAGTCTTTGATCTGACATCAAACTTTGGGTCCTGTGTCTAATTTGGAATCTCAGGTAAATGACTTGTTGTTTGCAAATTTGAGCCTTTTTAGTGGACACCTTAAATTCACATGAAACTAAATGGTTCAGTACAGTAACAGTATTTAGAAGACAGTGTTCATAGTCCAAGCTAGCTATAGGCAGGTCATCCACATACTGTAAAAGGGTCCCTTGATCCATGTGTAATCCTTACAAGTCTTTTGCTAGACTCTCATTAAAAAAAGTGGAGAGTTTTTTAAAAACCTGAGGAAGGACAGTCCAACAATACTGGGTAATTACTTTGGAATTTGGATCCTGCCACTTCAAAAGCAAATAACAGCTAGGTGCGGTGGCGCAAGCCTGTAATCCCAGCGTTTAGGGAGGCTGAGACAGGAGAATTGTGAGTTCAACGCCAGCCTCAGCAATGGTGAGGCACTAAGCAACTCAGTGAGACCCTGTCTCTACATTAAACCACAAAATCGGACTGGGGATGTGGTTCAGTGGTCAAGTGCCCCTGAGTTCAATCTCCAGTACCAAAAACAAGAAAAAAAAAAAAAAAGAGAAAAAAGCAAAAGCAATTGGGACTTCCTTTCTAGCAGGATTCAAAAGAATGCATCCTTCAAATCTAGCACTGTGAACCAGTGATAGTTACCTGGTATTGTTGTCAATAGAGTGTAAGCGTTAGGTTCTATAGGGTGAATATCTTGGACAATGTTGTTGATGGCTCTCAAGTCTTGCATGAATTGGTATTCTTTAGTGTGAGGTTTTTTAACAGGTAGAATAGGTGTATTATAGGGAGACTGGCAAGGCTGAATCAATTCATGTTTTCAGAATTTGTCTAAAATAGGTTGAATACTCATTAGTGCTTTTCTCTTGAGTGGGTATTACTATTTCTTGAGGCAAGTTACATCCTCCTTAAGCAAGATCTTGATGGGTGGTAACATTGATTACCCACTCTAGGGTCCCATCAGCCCATATGGCTTCACTCAATTTTTTTAGACCTCCAGTAGAATGGGCTCAGTTTCTTCCTTCTGGTTAGTGAGCAAAAGCTGGAATCATTTTCAGGAGGCACTTGAAAATGAAGCAGTTGCTTTTTTGGTGAGAATGTTACTTGTGCATTTAGTTTATACAACAAATCTCATCCAAGGAGAGGGATTGGACAATCTGGCATATACAAAAAACTGTGCCATACTTTTTTTTCTCCCAATTTGCTTTCCAGGGGTTGGAACAGTGGGTGATGCTGAGCTGCACCTGTCACTCCAACTACTGTCAGGGTGTCATTGTTTAAGGAAGTCAGTTTAAAATTTAAAACAGTGTCCACTAGGAAGTCAATCCATTGGGTCCTCACTGTTAATTTTATCTGTGGCTCCTATAGGGCTCTTGGTATAGAGACCTCCAACAAGGTCTGGAACCACAGGCCCCATCACTTGTCATCTGAGCCTTGAATTTAGGAGACCATTTTTTTTTTTTTCATAGGAGTGATCTGGTTCTGGGGAACTTTGCTTTCTTGGACAATGTTGTTTCCAATGTCCTTCCTCCTTACACTAGGCACACTGATTCTGCCTCAACAGAGGGTGCCCATTTGTTTCCTTTCCTTTTGATTTCCTTAATGTTCCTTTTGTAGAGGCTGCCAATAAAATATGTGCTGACTTTTGTCCTGCTCTTCCTAGAAATTGTAAACCTTAAAAGCAATATCAATCAACTGAGAGGAGTTCATGCCAATTGCCCCTTCCACTTGCTGAAGTTTTTTCCTTATGTCTAGGGCGCTTTGCCCGATGAAAGTCATATTAACCATATGAAGTCTTTCAGGGGCTTCTGGGTCTGCATCTTTATATTTCCTGTATGCCAGGTAAATTTGCTCTAAAAATTCAGAAACATCCTCATTGATCTTTTGTTGTAACTCCTGAATCTTATCTAAGCTTTTTTGTTTGAGTAGTCCCCTCCTGAGTCCTGCCAAAAGACATTTCCAATAATGATTAATAATTGTACCATCTGTGGCCACATTTGGGTCTCAATTGGGTTCTCTAATATAGGAATGGCTTCTGCAGGTGTAGGAGTCTGATTTGGATCCTCATCATGAAGCCTTTGAGCTTCTTCCCTTGTTTTATCCATCACTAGTCAGGTTGTAGAAGGGGAGATTGTCCCTGACCCTGTGTTGCAGCACTACATTTTTATCAATGGGATGCTCTTTTCTTCCACCTTCTCCTTAGCTGGGAGAACTCTGTAGAACTGAGACAGTTAGTAAGGACCAGAGAGGGTGGTAGACCAGCTGGCTGGGCAATCACTGGGTGAGAATTAGGATCAAAAGCATTCATTATGTTTAGATTTATCAAATCTTCCTCAACTTTCTCTATTGACTCTCTGCTATCCTCATACACTAGAGGCTGTGCCTTTCTTTTCACTATCAGCTTAGTCCCTGGTTGTTCAGATTTTTTATTATGTAGCCACATGAAAGCCTACATATATGGGATTTCCTCCCATTTTTCTGACCTCTGGCAGAACAGCTCCAACTGCAGTATTGTATGGTAATTTAGAGTACAAAATAGGGACAACCTCTCTTCCTTTTCCAGCACATACATTGGCCAGACTCTATTACAATAAAATACCATTTTTTAAAAAATGTTGTTTTAGTTGTAGATGGACACAGTATCTTTTTTGTATTCATTTATATGTGGTGCTGAGGCTCAAACCCAGTGCCTCATGCATGCAAGGCAAGTGCTCCACCACTGAGCCATAATCCCAGCCCGACCATTGTTTTCCTACTCATAGATTTAAAACTATATTTAGCCCATTCAGCTGAGATTTTTCCCAAGGGGCCATCAGTGGTGGTTGATGCAGTATTGCCCATGTCTCTAACAGGTACAAACAATATACACACACAGAGACAGACAACTAGAAGGAAATTCCCAAACCAAAGGCTGACAAACAGATGAGAACCTAAAACAAAATAGAAGGGAGTAAAATCCCAAGGTTCTCCAGCCCCACTTAACTGTAACTCCTACACCAGTGTAGATGTCCCTACAAAGAGGGAAGGGATGTTCCCACAGAGGAAAACAGATGTGTGGAGTCAAATGGTCTCAGTGTGCACACCTGGGGACTTTCAAGATGGCCAAGGGTGTTGTGACCTTACTGAGTTCAGTTTCCTTTTTCTCAAGGTAGAACAAGATGGAGCAAACCCTTACTGTTCAGTAAAGAAAGGCATGAGTTCCTTGAAGCCAAAAGGAGTTTCAGCAGCTGATGGGAGGTCTCCCAGTCCCTCCCTTTACTCACAGGAATAGCTGCTCTGGTTTGGTCTGAGGCAAAATTTATCCAGTCTCCCAATTCTTCAGTGGTAGTCTCTTGACAAGCTCACCAGGAAACTTGTATCCTCAGCATGGAAGAAAAATTGTCCAGTGAACTAGGCGTGTAGGCCTGCCCAAGAAAAAAATTGGAGCAGGGGCTGCTCTCAGGTTTCATATTGGGAGCCAAAATTTGTAACTAAAAGCTCTGTCCTTGTCCCCCATGCCAATCCAAACCGATATGGTTTTGAGAAAAAGGAAAAAGAAGGTTTATCGCTTTGCTAGCAAAGGAGAAGCACAGAGGAATCTTATCCCAAAAGCAGTAATTCTCTTGTTCAGGAGGGACAGGGGGGTTTCAAAGGGACTTCAAGGTTTACATTCAAGGTGTGCTCTGGTAGGGCATTACAGCATGCCCTGATGCTGTGTTAGGATTCACTTGTTAATTTGGGAGCTATTCACTTTCTGGATCTTCAGCAGATATGTCTTTCCTGTAGTGGGTGTGTTTAAAGGAGATTAACTGCGGGAAGAAAAGATAACACTGTCCACCTGATCTTGTTAGGGAGGGGGATAGCAGAGAAGAGAGGGGGGAAAAAAACAAGCCTCAGAGCAATGAGGGATACAATCAAAAGATGAAGGGACCACTGTTGTATTATGGTAGCTGATTTGTTACTGAGAGAACAGGAGCAATGCCATCTTGAGACTGTTGACCTTTGTCCCCAAATCAGCAGCCCCCACCCAGTTCCTGAAAAGTTGCAACACCCTTAGCAGCATCCTGCTCAGATGCCAGTAAGTCATTTTGCAATTTGGGCCAACCAATCAGGAAACTAGATATCAGGCCCACTTCAGCCAAACCTATCAGCCTAAAGGTCAACTGACCTCATGCTGATCACACTCACCTTCACCCAATCCTAGAATGACAAGACTACTGTCCCCCTGTGTGCACTTTCCCTTACTCAATCCTGCAATGCCAATGCATGTACTCCTTTGCTTGCAATTGAAACCCATAAAATTCCCTGTTCCCCTAGACTCGGGGCTGCACCTTCCTACCCACTGTGTCAGGGAAGGTGTGTGGTCCCTGCTCCAGCTTGTAATAAAGACCCCTTTTGTGATTGCATCAGAATCGGATTCCTGGTGGTCTCTGGTGGTCCCATGAGCTTGGGCATTACATTACTAAGATTTTTATCCAGCAGGTTCCATTTACATTACTTAAGAGTTTAAAGTCAAAGCTGCTGTTTTTGTTTGTTTGCTTGTTTAGTTTTGGTACTGAGAATTGAACACAGGAGTGTTTAACCACCGAGTCACATCCCCATCTTTTTTTGTTTTTCTATTTAGAGACAGGTTCTCACTAAGTTGTTCAGAGTATTCCTAATTTGCTGAGGCAAACTTTGAATTTGCTATCTTCCTGCCTCAGCCTCCAGAGCTACTGGGTTTATTGTCCTGTGCCACTGCACCTCGTCTTGGTTGCTTGGTTTTGATTCATTTTGCTACCATAGTTAATGTTACAAACTTCTCTTCCTTGTAAAGTGGCAGGAAACTGTAAATCAAATAATCTAAATTCCAGGAATTTAATTGAAATATGAAATACAGTATTTGAATAGTAAGTCCTAAATTTCCAAAACTCTTTCCAAAAATAGTACTTCCTAAATTTACAAGCTCCATATTGAATCTGATTCTGAGGTTCAGAACCACGCTTAGTTCATATCATCTATGTTAATGAAGAGCTTGGTCCACTTCTGTGAAAATCATTTAAATGTTTATTCCCTTGTAAATTTCTGGGTACTGCTGTAGTTTTGTGACACAGAGTTCAGGGGGTAATATTTGGCAATATGAATTATAAAGAAATGCAATCTTAGATTGTATTGCACATCAAAATTTGGAATTCACTAATTTATTTCAAGCATATTTGATATCAAAAAGTATGAGACAGCATCATAGCCATACATATATAGAAGACAAACCCTCTAATGTACACTATATGAAGAATGCTATTTAAATTCTGAACATCATCATCATAGACGTACGGAGCATGTGGCCATGAAACCTGGTTGAACTCTCCAGCATTCTTTAGCTGAACCTGATTGATTATTATACATCTTTGCTCTAGTATCTG
This sequence comes from Geosciurus inauris, assembly GCA_004024805.1. NCBI lineage: Eukaryota > Metazoa > Chordata > Mammalia > Rodentia > Sciuridae > Geosciurus > Geosciurus inauris. The sequence continues at coordinate 63,892 of PVHX01000186.1, read as the reverse complement.
AGGCTCACAGAGTATTAGCTCTCTGGATTTTGTATGACTTGCCTAGATTCTAAACACTGCATGACATACCATGACAGAAAAAAAGAATGAAAAGGCTTTACTTCAAATAAAAAATACTGAGAAGAGATTAATTTTGTTAAAGATATTTCTGGTCTTATTTTAGTAATATAATACTAAGTGAAACAATAAATAAATGTCATTGTCAAAGTAAAAGTCTTGTGTATCTGTAAATGTCAAAAGGAAGTAAATAACTTTAAATAATGCCACACTTAGGAAAGCCATTTATTAAAAAGTTAAGCCAAAGTTTTAAGACTGTATTAAAAGAAATTCTATTTTTTTTCCTTTATGCTATTATTTTTGGTCAGAGCTTAATTGAGACTACTTCAATATCACTAGCTTTAGTTTCATTTCTCAATTTTCATCCTTCCATCATTGACAATGATACAGCTGAGCCATTTAAGATAGTACTGAACTTATGTTATTTAAGATGATTTATTATCTTATTTGTTTCTTATTTCTACTTCATAATTATGATATGTAAGAACATTACTTGTCCCAAATTACTTAGCATAATATTTACAACATAGCAAATACTCAATATATCTAAAAATTAATAGCAAGTTGTGGAGAAATAAAATAACAATAACAATCAATATTTGTTTTGTGAACTCCTTTTACAAACAGCATGTTTTCCTAATAATGTCATTTATTTTGATCTTTAAATAATACCTTGTTTATAAAAACATTGACTGAAAAATTATTTTGATCTACTAAAATTTTATAGTTATTCTAAAATATTTCAAGTAATTTAAGATATATTTTAAATATGATTTTAGTCATCCACCTTTCCTCTTTAGAATGTCTTCAAGAAATATACATACAAGGGACTGTGTCAAAACTTGCCAAAGAACACTTTATTATTAGGTATGAAATGCTTCATAATGTAATTCTAGAACTCTATAAAATTCTCCAGACAATTTAAAGAAAATGTACTTAAATTGACTAGCTGAATCAGTTTGAAAATCTTAAAATAAAACTAGTAGTTAACATGTTATATTTGTAAATTTTCATAAGACCAAATATGAAAGTCGAAACATTTTTTTCAATGAAATTAAAAACATATCTATTCCTCATCCCTTAAGGATACAATAAAAAGTAACCTGGAAGTTGATTTCCCATAGTGTAAAGGATGCAAACTTCAAGATCAAGGCCTTGACAGGTTTCTTATAATTGTCTAGATGTCATCACAATACCTTTAGAGTCCACGGTTCTACCAACATTTTTTTCAGGATCACCTGGGTATTATCTAAGCAGTCTGAAATTCTTTGTATGCCTCTTTTCTTCTGAGGTCTCAACAGAATCACTCTTCACAGTCAGTTCACAGAAACATAGACTTTTTATAGCATGAACTTCCAAATATTTTCAGAATGAGCCTTTCTTCTAGATCAAATTATTTACAAATTTGTAGTAGTTATTACAATAGCACCCCATTTCCCCATAATAATTTTATTTCTTATTGTACTCAGGTTCATATTTAAAAGGTATCTTAGAATGGAAAGGTTATGAACAACAGAAATTTGATTCTTATAGTTCTGGATGGTGGAAGTTTGAGATTAATTGTTTACTACTTTCAGTGTCTCTTGAGGGCCCACTTTCTGGCTCACTGAGAGTACTTCCTTGATGTTTCCTTACACTGTAGAAGCAAGAATGATGATCTGAGTCCTCTGTAAGGACTCTAATCCCATTTGCAAGGGTCCAGCCCTTAAATCCCAATTCCCCCCAAAGGCCTCACCTCCTAATACCCTAACATTGGTGATTAGATTTCAACACATGAATTTGGGAGACACAAACATTGAGACCACTATGTACATCTATTCATAGAAAGATGGTGAATAGGGTAAGCTAGAAGATAAAAATGAACAAGTTACTTTCAGTGTCTCCAAATGTTTTACTTAGATGGCAGCTCCAATATTCAAATAAGTACAGGTAGTAATCATATATCACTTTACTTCATGGATGACAGAGAATGCAAAGAGGAAAAAAGAGCCATCTGGGCATGAGCCAGTATCTTGCTACCTTAGATATGTAGAAGGAAGAGCTTAAAAAAAGGCATTTTATTAATATATGCTGACTTTACAAACATTCCAAGAAATCTACCTTTTAAAACTTGGCTCAGTCCTTATGCTTAAATCACATTAATTGAAGTTAGGACATTTCCACTACTATTTTTACTTTATGATAGAAATGTCTTGTGTTTCTTCATTTATAGTAGGAGTAGTTTATGAGGAGTACAAACAGGTGAAGAGAGAAGACTGGCATATCCCTTAAAACTGGTCATCTATTTATTTGATCATATGATGCCTAGCTGCCATTTGAACTTATTTGTACTTTAGGATAGACTTGATTGGATTTGAAAAAATAGCCATTAATGTCAATAAAATGATCTAATTTTAAATTTTCTTTATTGAATTTTTAAACATATATAAAAAGTTTTATTCAAAATTGTTATATATGTATAACTAATATTTCAATACTATTAATTTATTTTGAGTTCTCACCTTAAAGAAGGAAACTATTTTCCTTTGTGCAACAGTGTTTTCTTTGTAGGTATTAAGGTTTTATCAATTTTATAGAGAATATTAGTGTAGTTTTACTTTCATACCCCATGGGTCTTGCTTTATGAGTTGAGGTCTTGGGGAAGAAGAGGGGTCCCAAGGAAGGACATAATGGGGTCCTGTGGGATGAGGGTTGGGGGTGACGGTCCACAGAGTTACTCCACCCAGACTCCTGGGGTAGATAAGACTGCTTCTGCTAGAATGAAATGCAGAGCCTGTTTATTTCAGGAAGTGCAACAGATTATATATCGTCCTTGGACCAATCATGACTCTGAAGTTACAAACAATGGGGTACAGCTGTCAGGCAGTGCATCAGCATGGGGAGGGGAAAGGGGGAGGGGAGGGGTTGAAGGTATTGGGAGTGCTACTACATATTAGCATTAATTTATATTTATTTTCAAATTGAATGAATCATACTATTGCAGAATTTTCATGTTTACAAATAATTTAATGTATTGTTCAGGTGTAGTTACAAGTCTTGGTTCAATTTCCTGATTTTCAAATTTGATTTAATTTCCATCAGATGATTTTATTTGCTTGTGACAGTTGAGATTTATCACTGCAAACAGCTATGTATATTGAACATAAGTTTTATCAATTAACTGTTTTTTAATAATCTAGCTTTTATTTTTTTAAGAATGGTTTAAGTTTTTTTCCTATGAAAACTTTTCCAAAATCTTGATATTCTACTCTAGTTTTTAAGTCTCTTATGGTCTCTGTGCAATATTAGAACTTTGAGAAATCATGAATTTATAAATAACCAAAAACACTTTACAAAGAATATTGTATGTAAAACTCATTTTTATATGTATTTGAGCCAACTTGCTCATTTTTCTTAGATTATTACTTGATGATATTTATTTTAAATAATTAGGAATGTTGTAGTAACATTGCATTATCTCTTGGACATTAATTTTTAATCCATGATTACTCATACTTGAAGTTTTGAAGACGTAATTAAAATCTGGGTAGGTGAATTTTTCTACACTACTTTTCTACATTTTATAAGTGTCATTCCAAATGACTTATGCAGCTATGTCTTAATGTCTGAGTATTATTGCCTCAGAAGACTCAGGGTTTTTGTTTTTTGTTTTTTTTTTTTTTTTTAGTATTTTTTGTATTTGTTTTTGTTCTGGTACAGGGGATTTAACAGAGGGACATTTAATCAGGGTCTGAGGCACATCCCCAGCCCTTTTTGATATTTTATTTTACTGAGGCTGGCTGTATCTCTAGATTCTCCTGCCTCAGCCTCCTGAGCTACAGAGATTACAGGATCAAACCACCAAGGATTCAGCTTTTTGACAAGCATTTTCATATACCTATATTTATGCAATAGCATAGAATTGGATAACTGAAATCATTCTCCCTTATGCTTTAATACTTTTCAAAAAAACTTCACATTCACTAAGTATCAGTTTTTTGACATCTGAGAGGACTGGGGGGTTTGCTGGCTTCCTCAGTCTGTCTCATGAGTTAGCTCAATTGTGAAGGGAAACGTTTACAACTCACAAAAGTGCAAAACTCTGAAAATAACTCATGGAAATAAAAAACATACAGGCATGATTAAAAGAAATCATATCTATTCTTCTATTAGTAAATTTCTAAGAAGGAGATTGGTGGCAAATTTAATATATATATTTTCCTTACCTATCTCTTGTTTTTGTTTCTAGCACAGAGTTCCCCCCACTCCCCCTGAAGACAAGAATAATCCACACTGAGTGAAAGAAATTCTGTCATTTAGTCTTCTCCTTCTTTAACTTACAAGGTATTCACTGACAGTTACAACTTTTGAAAAACTAGAGTAAAAGAAATTTTGTCTAACAGGTCAGAAATGTTCTATCTAGAGTCTTCTGAATTTAATGGAATTTCCACAAACAAATCACAGATCACTGAATTTTTTAAAAGCTGGATTATAATATAATACATTAAAGAAATATTTCACAATATCAATTTTATGACCAAATATTTTATGCTGCTTAACATTATTACTATGAATCCATAGACAAATATGAATGCAGAGCACAGCCAGAAATTCATAAGACATGCATAGCAAGGAGACTCTCATCTCCTGCAGCTGCAGAGGAGAAATTTGGGTCAATATATGATTGTGAGAATATTAGAAAGAAAAAAAAACTGTTTTTGAAGATTCAATATATATTCTTCATAAAAGTAATGGCACTCAGTTCCATGCCAGAATCCAAGAAATGGCACTCAGTGCCTTGCCAGAGTCCCCTGACAACCAGTGGGAGCACAGGCCAAGGCCCAGGATCACTTTCTGAAACCACCATGGGAACCCAGCCAAGGGCAGACCTGAGACTGCTACCCACCAACCCACAGGGGAACCCAGACCTCACTTATCTGTGTGAGAGCCCAGGCCCAGGACTGCCCCTGCACATAGTGGGGATCTATACTGTTGCTCCCTTCCTGTATCTATCTTATACAATGCATCCATCCCTGCAGTTCTTCCCATGTAGTAGCCTCTACCTTGGGTCAACAGACAGGGCCTGGAAGCAGGGACCAACCAAAGGGCTTCATCTCTGATCAACCATCCCAAAGCCATTGTAAGTCCCACTCTTTTAGCCTCATCTCTGAAAATGTTTGCATACATCTTGGGACACTCCTAGTTCCATTTGAATTATCTCTACTATCACTCACCATCTTTAGTGTCCATCTGGGGACACCTACTTAGAACTGGAAGTGAATTCCAAGGAGAGATACAGGTAATCTGTAGTGTCACTACAAGATTATAGGATAGAAACTGAAATACCTCAGATCAGCATTGCAAGAAAGGAAAATACATAATCAACATGAAAAAACAAGGGAAGAAAGTGCCCCAAATAAACCAAGATACTACAATAATAGAATCCACTGACAGTTGATGAAATGTCAGAAAAGAATTCATAAAGTACATAATTAAAATGATCTGCAAATTAAAGAATGACTTAAGTGAGCAAATACAGGCAAAAATTGATCACTCCAACAAAGAGATAAGAAAGCAAATAAAGGCAACCATCAATCACACCAATAAAGAGATAAGGGAGCAAATACAGGTAGCAAAAGAAAGAGCTAGAGATTGTGGGGGGAAAAAATTAGAAATTCTTGAAATGAAGGAAACAAGAAACCAAATAAAATACTCGGTAGAAAATATCACCAGGAGCCTAGATCATTTGGAAGATAGAACCTCAGATAATGAAGACAAAATACACAATCTTGAAAATAAAGTTGATCATACAGTGAAGATGGTAACAAACCATGAATAGAACATACAATAATTATGGGATAGCATCAAAAGACCAAATATAAGATTTATCAGAATAGAAGAAGGCACAGAATTTCAAAGCAAAGGCATGCAAAATCTCTTCAATAAAATAATATCAGAAAATTTCCCAAACATGAAAAATGAATTGAAAAATCAAATACAAGAGGCTTACAGGACACCAAGTGTACAAAATTACAACAGATCTACACCAAGGCACATTATGTTGAAAATGACCAGCATACGGAATAAGGATAGATTTTTAAAGGCCACAAGAGAGAGGAATCAGATCACATATAGGGGAAGACCAATTCAAATCTTAGCAGATTTTTCAAATCAGACCCTAAATGCCAAGAGAATATGGAACAACATATAGCAAGCTATGAAAGAAAATGGAAGCCAATCAAGAATCTTGTATACAGCAAAACTGAGCTTCAGATTTGATGAAGTAATGATAACCTTCCATGATAAACAATAGCTAAAAGAATTTACACCAAGAAAGTCTGCACTCCACAGCATCCTTGACAAAATAATTCCATGAGGAGGAAATGATAACCAACAATGAAAATATGCAAAGAGAGGAACTACACTAAAGTAAAGGCCAATCAAAAGAGAAACCAAGTCAAAGTAAAAACATAACCAAAATGACTGGGATTACAAATCATATTTCAATAATAACCCTGAATGTGAATGGCCTAAACTCATCAACTAAAAGATATAGACTGACAGATTGGATTTTTTAAAAACCCAACAATATGCTGTCTTCAAGTAACTAATCTCACAGAAAAAGACATCCACAGACTGAAAGTAAAAGGGTGGGAAAAAATGTATCACTCATATGGACCGTGTAAATGAGCAGGAGTTTCCATCCTCATAGCAGATAAGTTTACTTCAAACCAAAGTGAGTAAAATGGGATAAGGAAGGTCATTTCATACTTCTTAAGAAATCATACATCAACAAGACATAACAATCATAAATATCTATGCCACAAACAATGGGGCATCTATGTATATTAAACAACCCCTTCTTAACAACAAGCATCAAATAGATCATAACACAATAATACTTGGTGACTTTTACACATCTCTCTCATCCCTGGATAGATCTTCCAAACAAAAACTAAACAAAAGAACTCAATAAAACAATCAATAATACAGACTTACCAGATATAGAGTATTTCATCCATCAATGAGTAAATACACTTTTTTCTTGGCAACACATGTATCCTTCTCCAAAATAGATCATATGTTATGTCACAAAGCAAGTTTTGGCAAATACAAAAAAAAAAAAAAATAGAGATACTACCCTGCATCCTATCAGACCATAATGGAATACATTTAGAAATCAATGAGAGATTAAAAAAAATAGAAACTACTCCAACACCTGGAAACTAAATAATATGCTATTGAATGATGCATGGATAACAGAAGACATCAGGGAGGAGATAAAAAAATTCTTAGAGGTAAATGAAAATGCTGATTGAACATATTAAAATCCCTGGGCAACCATGAAGGCAGTACTAAGAGCAAAGTTCATTGAATTAAGCTCATTCATTAAAAGAAGAAAAAGTTAAAAAATAAATGACTTGACACTACATCTTAAAGCCCTAGAAAAAGAACAAACTAACACCAAAAGAAGTAGAAGAGAGGAAATAATTAGAATCAGGGCTGAAATCAACAAAATTGAAACAAAAGAAACAATTCAAAAAAATCAACAAAAAAAGCTGGTTCTTTGAAAAAATAAACAAAATTGACAAACCCTTAGCCACCCTAATGAAAAGAAGGAGAGAGAAAACCCAAATTACTAACATTTGTGATAAAAAAGGAAATATCACGACAGACACTACTGAAATACAGAGGATAATTAGAAATTATTTTGAAAATTTATAGTCCAGTAAAATAGAAAACCCTGAAGACACTGACAAATTTCTAGAGGCATATAACCTACCCAAACTGAACCAGGAGGTCATGCACAACTTAAACAGATCAATTTCAAGCAAGGAAATAGAAGATGCCATCAAAAGCCTACCAACCAAGAGAAGTCCGGGACCAGATGGATTCTCAGCTGATTTCTACAATACCTTCAAAGAAGAATTAATACCAATACTTCTCAAATTATTCCATGAAATAGAAAAGGAGGGAACCCCCCCAACTCATTCTATGAGGTGAGTATAACCCTGATACCAAAACTAAACAGAGACACATCAACGAAAAGAAAATTTCAGACCAATATCCCTGATGAACATAGATGCAAAAATTCTCAATGAAATTTTGACAAATAGTATCTAAAAACGTATTTAAAAAATAGTGCACCATGATCAAGTGGGGTTCATTCCAGTGATGTAAGGTTGGTTCAACTTAGAAAAATCAGTTAATGTAATCTATCACATCAATAGACTTAAAGACAAGAATCATACAATTTTATTGATTGATGCAGAGAAAGTATTTGACAAAATACAGCACCCTTTTGTGTTCAAGACACTAGAAAAACTAGGGATAATATGAACATATTTCAGCTTTGTAAAAACTTTCTATGCTAAACCCAAGGCCAACATGATCCTAAATGGAGAAAAATTGGAAGCATTCCCTCTAAAAATGGGAACAAGACAGGGATGACCTCTTTCATCACTGCTATTCAACGTAGACCTTGAAACTCTAGCCAGAGCAATTAGACAGATGAGAGAAATTAAAGGGATACAAATGGGAAAAGAAGAACTCAACCTATCGTTATTTGGCAACAATATGATTCTTTACTTACAGGATCCCAAAAATTCCACCAGAAAACTTCTAGAATCAATAAATGAATTCAGCAAAGTTGCAGCATATAAAATCAACACCCATAAATCAATTGCATTTCTATACATCAGTGATGAATCTTCTGAAAGAGAAATTAGGTAAACTACTCCATTCACAATAGCCTCAAAAACAAACAAACAAACAAGCAAAAAACCTTGGGAATCAATTTAAAAAAAGAGGTCAAAGACCTCTACAAGAAAAACTATAGGACACTAAAGAAAGAAATTGAACAAGACCTTACAAGATGGAAAAATCTCCAATGCCCTTGGATAGGCAGAATTGATATTGTCAAAATGGCCATACTACCCAAAGCGCTATATAGATTCAATGTGATTCCAATTAAAATCCCAACATCATTCCTTATAGAAATAGAAAAGGCAATCATGAAATTCATTTGGAAGAATAAGAGACCCATAATAGCCAAAGCAATCTTTACCAAGAAGAGTAAAGCAAGAGGCATCAAAATAACAGAGCTTAAACTATACTACAAAGCTATAGCAACAAAAAAGACATGGTACTGGAACCAAAATAGACATGTAGACCAATCGTACAGAATAGAAGACACAAAGGCAAACCCACTTAAATACTGTTACCTTATACTAGACAAAGGTGCCAAACACGTACATTGGAGAAAAGATAGTCTCTTCAACAAATGGTGCTGGGAAAACTGTAAATCCATATGCAGCAAAATAAAACTAAACACTTATCCTCACCATGCAAAAAATTCAACTCAAAGTGGATCAAGGACCTAGAAATTAGACCAGAGACCCCATGCCTAATAGAAGAAAAAGTAGGCCCAAATCTTCATCCTGTCGGATTAGGATCTTACTTCCTTAATAAGACTCCTATAGTGCAAGAAGTAAAATTAAGAATCAATACATGAGGTGGATTCAGATTGAAGAGCTTCTTCTCAGGAAAATAAACAATCAATGAAGTGAACAGAGAGTCTACATTGTGGGAACAAATTTTTGCCACATGCACATCTGATAGAGCACTAATCTCCAGGATATATAAAGAACTCAAAAAACAAGAGAAAAAAAAAAAAAACAACCTAATCAATAAATGGGCTAAAAAGCTGAACAGACACTTCTCAGAAGGTATGCAATCAATCAGTAGACATATGAGAAAATGTTCAACATCTCTAGCAGTTAGAGAAATGCAAATCAAAACTACTCTAAGATTTCATCTCATCTCAATCAGAATGGCAATTGTCAAGAATACAAACAACAATAAGTGTTGGTGAGGATGTGGGGGGAAAGGCATGCTCATACATTGCTGGTGAGACTGCAAATTGGTACAACTAATCTGGAAAGCAGTATGGAGATTCCTTAGAAAACTTGGAATGGAACCACCATTTGACCCAGCTATGCCACTCCTCAGTCTATACCCAAAGGACTTTAAAACAGCATGCTACAGTAATGCAGCCCATTCAATTTTTATAGCAGCTCAATTCACAATAGCTAAACTGTGGAACCAACCTAGAAGCCCTTCAATAGATTAATGGGTAAATAAACTGTGGTATATATACACAATGGAATATTACTCAGTGATAAAAGAGAATAAAATTATGGCATTTGCAGGTAAATGGATAGAGTTGGAGAATATCATGCTAATGAAGTAAGCCAATCCCAAAAAACCAAATGCTGCATGATTTCTCTTATAAGTGGATACTGATCAATAATGGGGGAGAGGACATGGGAAGAATGAAGGAATTTTGGTCAAAGGAGAGGGAGGTGGGAGGGGGCATGGGGACACTAAAGATGGTGGAATGAGATGGACATCATAGCCCTAGCTTCATATATGACTGCATATATGATGTAATTCTGGATCACATCTATCTGGGTCTCGCTCCAGGGATTAGTTCTTCTGACCAGCGGGAAAGGGCAATCCCTTGGCACCCCCAACGAGGTTGAGCCGAGAAAAGTAAAGTCGACCAGTGTGAAACCACCACACTCCGGAGGTAGCTGTCTCAAGCAGTAACTCTGTTTATTTTAAGGAAGTTACATTCTTATATAGGGGCAGGGATCCAATAGCATGTCAGTTTTCCAATAGCGTGGAAGCGGGCTGTCCACGCATAGCAGTATAGAAGGTTTAGGTTGGGGATCAGGCATTGTCCATGAGCATGGAAATAGAGGTCATCCAATAAGGGTGAGGTGATGTGGCTCTCTCAGGGTGGCATGATCTGCCCTGGGCCGGCTGCTCAGCGCCATCTTATGGCATGCCCCCACAACATCCAACCAGAGAAATAAAAAGTTGTGCACCATCTGTGTACAATGAATGAAAATGTATTCTGCTATCATCTATACCTAAGTAGAATAAATAAATTTTAAAAATATAAAATTAAAAAACAAACAAACAATGATACTGAAAGTAAAGGAGAAGTACCTGGAATAGAGAGGCTTCTGTGGATGCAATGGAGAATCATGAACATCAGACCCCTCAGAGATGACAATCTGGGTACCCTGCAAGGCAAGAAACAGGGGTGGCAACTGATGTTAAGTCAGGAATGTCTGGAGTAGGTGGCAGAGGAGGGAGATGGTAAATATCACTTGCATTCTCAGGACCAAAAGAGAATTTTTTTGTAGCTTGTTCTATGAAATTTCTTAATGTAAATATATTTTTTTAGAGAATGTCACCAGAAGCGCCTTGAAAAATCAGTAAGATAGAATGAACTTAATGTAGGCTGTGAATATAATCGGATAGTTCAAAGATTCTACCTGTATTCCATTTACCTGCTCTTGACACATCATTTCTATGCACATCAGCCCAATCTCTAATTGCCAGCAAATACATCTTTTGCATCTTTGTCAAAGAGAACATCAGTCAGGATGCAACCAAAAAATATGTATATATGCATTCATGTACATGTATACATACGTATTGCTATGTTTGTATATGTATATGGAATTGGCATTGACATGGTTTACACAGCTGCAGGATTTGGCTAGGGAACTCTGAAATCCATAGGGCAGGCAGATGTAAAAAGAGAACATGGCAGGCTGGAACATATGAAAGGACTCAAAGCTCTTGTTCATGGGCAAAATATTTTCATTGTCAGGGAAGGCTCAGGCCCACATGCTAAGCCTTCCAACAGATTGAGTCAGGATTAGTCAGATAATCCGGGATAATCATTACTTAAAGTCAACTAAGAGTTGTACAAATTTCATCTGCAAAATCCCTTAATATCTGCACCTACATGAATGTTAGTCTGAATAACTGGGGACTGAAGTCTAATCATGATGAGATATCAAAGAGTCATCTTACAGGGCTTACCTGTATGTGGGTCAAGCTGCAAGAGCTAGGGGAATAACTGTTCCCTCTCAAATAGCCCTCAACAAAGAATGAATGGGTGTCGAGATCATAGGTGTAATTTAAAAAGATGTTACAGGCTAAGCAGGATATTTTTAATGAAAGTTTCACATGTACATATTTACATGACCAATTTAATTTATTAAGTGCTGTCATATTTATTTACATATTTTTCTATCTGCAAAATTAAATTAAGGAGGAGAGTAAAAGGAGGAGTGCAAAGAGATGAATGATTTCACTGGCTAATTTATAGAAATTAGTTTGGTTTTGTAGTAATAAGTAAGAAATTTCTCTAAGAAACTTGCAAATAACTGTTCTCATTTTTGCTCTTTTAATACATTTTAATCTTTAATGTGGATTTAATGTCAAATGCTTAAGTGCACTTCTTCTAAAAGTATCTTAAAATTGCTGAAGAGATTCTTTGCATTATAAAGACATTTTTGTTTCTTTAAACTTTGAATCTAGTCTACGTTTTCTCAAAATTGCTCTCAACCTCAATCTACTGCTTTGGTAAAATGGAATTTATTGCTATGTATAAATTGAAGATTATAGAAAAATTCAAGACATTTTCTTAATTATACTCTCATTATTGTGTCTGCTAAGGTAACACTAAGCCAGTATGACTACAAGTTAGGATATTAAAATGGTGCATGTTCAAGATTATTAAAGTATTTGCAGTAAAATGTAGCAATTTCCCTGCATTTACCTCAGTAAATTATGGGTTGTTTAATGAATTGTTTCGGAGCAGGAAATGAAACTATTTCTTGAAGCAATTTGATTTGTTCAATAGATTATTATTCTTCATGATATTATATTTAGAAAGAAAGCATGTAACAAAGTTAGAGAAAAGGTGCCACAAGCCACCGTCATAGGTTTCTAGACTTTTAAAAAGCAATTTTATAGCCTTTGCAATCCAATGCAACTCTTTGTATGTCTACATATTTTTATTAAAACAACATCTGCTTTGCGAAAATAATAACCTACACTTGAAAATAATTCAATATACACTGTGTCTGAGAGTTTTAAAGACAAGTGTGAAATTGTTTTATCTTCATTTTCAAAGTACTCTGGACAGCTGATAGAGACAGGACAGAGAGCATCTGCTGCAGGAGTAACTCATGGGATACGTGTCAAATTGATTGTACTCAGAAATCACTGAGGCACAAAAAGAAAGATATTTTCTAATCACATTGCATTCAGAATGTTGTTCAAGCCTAGAAACTATGTAATTTAGAACTCAATAACTTTATTGGATATTTCAGAATTTTTTAATTAACAGATTATTCTATTAAATCATATATTTCCCTCCAGCTGACTTAAATGGATTTCCACCTGGGCTCCATTTCCATATGTCAAGCAATTTCTGACTAAATAAGCAACACACTGATGTATTAATTCTGATGTTATAAGCAGATTGCCATACCAAGGGCAGGAAAATAAAAATCCTCCTAGTATATTACATTCTCCTTTTAGGAGTTCATAGCAAGCATTTCCTCCCCCCCATACCATTGCACTACTTTCAGTGACAAAAAGTCAGGGATGCCTTATTTCATGATTGATGTTTTCAGTGAATGGTACAAATGATTAAAGAACTATAAAATTATTGATTAATGCAAGCAGATTCAAGCATATGTATGTTTTATAAACGTATACCATTGTTATTGTTATTATTTTCTTCTATTAATTAAACTTATTTTTTCACATAAATGTTTCAAAATAAAGGTCCATAAACTATTAGTAGAAATCTAAACTGCTAGGTTGAAAATGATATTTTTATTGGTTTGCTGTTGACTAAATGAAAAGTAAAAGAGGTCGATGTAAAAAATTGTAATAAATTTAAAAGATAACTAACAGGTATGATTAGCAATCCCCATTGGAACACAATAAATAGAAGTGCAAAATATACCAGATTAGTGACAGGTATATTACGCTCAACTCACAGAAGTGTGATCAGGACTTCTTTCCCTCTGTTTTTACTTTACCTAGTGCAAGTTGGTACTCCACTGACATAAAGATACAATGGAAGGACCTAATATATACCACCATAGTGTGAAAATTATTTCAAACTAAAGACATTTCAGAATCAACAGATTATAAAAGATATTGTCTGCCCCTGCTTCTTGCCCTACCCTAAAATCTGCCTAAAAGCAAAGCCTTTTGGGGAAAGAAAGTCAACTGCCATCAATTCAGTTCCTAGGGAGGCCCGGTCACTGGTGCTCCAGGATGAAAAGTAGAATATATAAAGATGATCACACAAGTATCTTACATCTTGTCTTACACACTAAAGACTCATTTTTCTGTCTTAAAATAATTTGTTGTTCTGCAATTCTTTTCCTTTTCCCCTTTCCCTATGAAGAAGTTGTATAGACTCAATTCTAGCTATTTTGGGGGGCTACTTTCTCTATGAGGCCCCACAAATGTGAATAAACTGTGTCATTTGTTCTGATAACCCACTTTTTGCCAATTCAGTTCACAAGTTTCCATCACATAGCCCAGGTGAGTAGAGGGATAATTTTTAATCCACTTAGTTAGAGGAATAATTTTTCCCCTATCTGACAATAACAATGAAATAATTAGAACTCTAGGTTCTATATAAAACTCAGACGTCCATTTATTCACCTTTTTTCCATTTTATTCTCCTTCAACTTTTCCAATTTAAAAGGTTTAAAGACCAAGGTGGTTTATTTGTCTCTTTTGTTTTGTTTGCTTTCTTTATACTTCATTTGCTTTCTCTTTATTCTAAAATCTGTCATAGCAATGTATAAAGTATTGTAAATTGGAAATTTTGTATTTTTGTAAATCTGATATAAACTTGCTTTTTTATATATATCACCTGCAGTGAAATAAACTTCTGTGTAGGAGTGTGTTCCAGAGATTGCCAAGGCAGCAAGATCAGTAGCTCAGCCTGCCAATGATGAGAACAAAGGACCAAAGCAATGAAGTTCACACATATGAACTTTAGGACACATATGTGTCCTAAATTGCTATTTTTCATTGTCCATTAGTTCATATGTGCCCTTTAGGACACATTCTCATCTTGCCACAGAAATGAAAGACTTGAAAACATTTTATGAACACTCGAATTCGCATACATAGTTTGTATATACACATCCAGGGTGGTATATTCTATATTAAGATGAGAACTGAATCCAATGGTTTCTCAAATACTATTGAAAATTCCCAAATAGACTCAATATATAAAATAGTATCCTATGCATCTTGGTTTCAGCAATAAGCATATGCTTTCTTAAATATTCTTAAGCATTAACACAAATATTATGAGAAATATACTTTCATATTTACATTAAAATATTTCATATTCATTTTTAAAATAATGTTTTCATTTCTGGCTAACTAATCTCTACTTAAAGTGTATCTGCAAGAATCATTGCCACGGTATTGGTGTTACAATTCAGAATACGATAGCATACAATTAGTTCAAATTTCCCTTGCAAATGAATGCCTCATTTGTTCTCATTAAATAAAAATAGGATTTATTGCTAATATGTTATGGGTTTTCTGATTATTGCTGAACAACGATACTTTCCATGAGTTTTGTAACTTTTTTTGCTGCCAGGTGCAAAAGGAACTAATCGGTCTATTTTGAGGGAAAAACCTTTTTAAAAATTTGACAAAATGTTTATGAAGGACAGGGCAAATGTGTGGTCTATTCCATTTGCACCATGTGTCTGTAACATTTTTTTAGACAAATCTGTTCAAGTTCAATTTAAATTTGTCTTATGTTGAGAAATTACCTAAATCACAATAAATTTCTATTTTTCATTGTCCATGGATCTGTGAAAGTAAGCAGTTATATTACCAGCTAATATGTTAAGTACTTAAGATTCAGTTAATATAATGTTAAATAGTATTGAGAAAAAAACTCTCATTTGAGAATAAACAGTGAAACAAGATTCAAATTTTGATGCAAATATTCTTAACTGTACTAGTAAATGTAAAATATGGAAAAATATTTCTTGTTGTATGAAAAATGAGTCAAACAGTTAAGACATTTGAATAACCTTTCTATTTTATAGTTTGGTATATCAGAATCACTTGGAAGATCTCCTTTAAAAGTTGTCATATCTGGGATTGGCAAATGGCACAGGGCAATGGTTCCCAGGCTTTCATGGGCACAAGACACATACTCAGAGGAAGTTAAAATATAGATCTTGGAATCCACTTACAGAAACATTGATGCAGCAAGTCCACTCCAGGGGCTCACAAATTGGCATTTTCAACCAGTTTCCAAGAGATGCTAAAGTGGCTGGAGTCAACCATTTGAGAATTCTTGACACTGAGAAAAAAATAGGGTCACAGATGTTTCTCATTTGATTAACACTCCAATAGATGAGGTTAACTTACATTTATAGAAAGCAGTAAGGAATGAGACAGTTATATCTATCTTTGTATCTGTCTATCTATTCATTTGGATCTATATTCAGTTTGAAGTAATACAACCCTGGAAACTGAAGATTCTTATTATGTATGAAATCATTTGAAGAGGTATGAGTATAATTAGCTTATAATATAATTTCTCTTATATAAGCTTAGACTTCATACTGGTTATAAAAATATTACTGAATGACTTCATAATGGTCAAGTTGATTTTGAAATGTGAAATGTCATATTTCATTTGCATATTTTCTATTTGCAATAGAAAGGTGACAATATCTACCTGATTATGATTCTGCCATAGCAATAATATTGACAAGCCTTCAACAAAGATAATGAGCTGATTATATTATAGAAATTGTTGTGTAAGGAAAAACATATTTGTATGTTTAATTAATCCTGACTGAATGAAACTAAAAGAAAACTACTACAGTTAAAATTTTACAAATACTTAAATCATAAAAACTACTGAATTCTATACTTTCTTAGTAATTAGTTAGCTACAATAACCATGCTCTCCCTTAGGTGAATATTTGTAAACAAAATTAAGAACCAAATAAAAATGTTTTGATGTTATAAACATGTAACAATACTACAGGCTACTTTTTCATCTTTTCTTATTATTATTCTGGAATCATTAAATGGGACTTCTTACTAGTCAACATAGAGGTTTAAAATAGGTTATCAACATGCTGATAGATATATTGTTTCCCCTGTAGCAACAAAATCTTCTAATTATTTCAAAAAATAGAAATTCAGTGTGGAGATTTGTGTGGTAGACATTTATCCTTGGATCACTTAGGCTAAACAAGAAAATAGTAAGCTTCAGCAACAAGTGAATTTAAAAAGATCATAAAAGTGACAAAATCTTTAATGCCAAAATATCTCTGGTTTACAATATGTGGTTCTTTTTAAAAAGTTATTACTTTTACTTCATTTATTTTGTGTTTGGATTTATTTTGCTTTTATTATTTAGATAGATGTCCCGTATTTAAGGACACACCCATGCTCTTGCTATCTGACACTTTATGCAATGTGAATAATTGTATGAACATTTAGAATCTATTTTAACAAAAACATCCTCCAAATCATGTATTTCTTTGCCCCAAACTAGAAGGTATCAATTTCTTCAGAATCTGCAGATACAAACAAGTGGAAAGAACTTCAGCCATTGAAAAGGCTTAAAATCTGTTTCAAAAATGTTACTCCTGGTATGATACAAACTGCCAAAACATAAATCCATTTTGTTTCCACTTAACATAACAGCATTCATGCGAGGCATCCAAGAGAGTATGTATGAGCATTAAGTATGTACATTTGAATGAAACTTGTGGCCAAGAATTCTGAGGTTTTCTTTTTGAAAAAGAAAACTTCATTGTCAGTGAATTTTTCAAATCAGGAGCAATAATGAAGTGAACAACATTCTTCAAAATAAACCACATAATATAGAAACTTTGAATCTCATATTTACATGAACATACTTTTTATTTAAAAAGACATTTTAACACTTTGATACAAAAACTTCTTTTTTTTTAAATATTTATTTTTTAGTTGTAGGTGGACACAATATCTTTATTTTATTTTTTTATGTGGTGCTGAGGATCGAACCCAGTGCCTCCCACGTGCTAGGTGAGCACGCTGCCACTGCGCCACAATCCCAGCCCCCAAAAACTTCTTTAAAATGAATTTTTTCATTAAAAACAAAATTAAAAAGCAAACTGAATAACATCTCATATGTGTCATATTGGAGTTACAGGACAATTTTCAAAGAAAATGTAACAATGTGGGGTTTTGTTGTCTAGACATGATATTTGTAAAGTATGAATTTTATTTATAAAAACAACAGAGAACATACATTACATAGATTTTTTTAATGAAAATACATATAACCTTATTGAACATTTTCGAACTAGCTTGAAAGTGGAAGTTTCCAACTACTACATTTTATAAATGAGGAAATTTGAAACTCACAATTACTAAGAAAATTTCTCAAAATCGTTGTGAATTAGTGCAATCCCAAGGCTAACACTTGAAAAGGACTTCCAAAGTAATAGGATTCCACTTTTGTTTGAATTATTAAAAAGTACTTCATTGACCTATAATTTTGATGTTTCTGCAGACATGCAGTGTTAAACTGATCCATTTTCAAATGAAGAAATTAAAAACATGTACAAGTTAAGAAACACAATTTCTCAATGAATTAAGAGAGATGGCCATAGATCTAGAATGTCTTGGATCATATTCCACCTCTGTCATGTGGTAACTTTGTAATTTTCAGCAATTTGTTTCTATATGCTTCCATTTCCTTATCTATTCAATGAAATTTTTGATGCAATTGCTGTATAAAGTTATTAAAACATTAAAGGAATAAAAATATAAATATAAAGCATTAAAAGCATATACTGCAGTGCTTAGAATGAGTGAAAGTTTACTACATATTGTTTATTATTATCACTCACCATTGGGTGAATTTAGAACTTTTATTCCCATTTCATAGATTTGAAGGTATTTACCCAAGATCACACAAATAATAATTGCCAGAGCTACGATGTGAACTATGAAAAATGTAAATGCAAAAAGTCATACTATACTGTGTGCACTGTCAATTACATTATTGTACTTCTGCCAGTCCCCCTTAGATTGTTTGCCACCCATCAAGTCCTAATTTACAAGTCATTCTTAGTGTTAGCCTAGCTCATATTCCAGATTGCGCTGGATGCAGGGACTCAAGACCAGAAGCTACACAAAACCTTTATGAAATTGTACTGCTTTTGTTTCCTGTTGTAAAATCCATTTAGTTGTCTACTCAATACCTAGATTAACATAAAATTGATAGTCTAGTATGCAAGTATATAAAAGTAGAAAACTATCCAAAAAGCCTGTGAGAATTACTAACCTTCTATGCTTTCACAACCACAAATTTAGAGCAATTAGGGCTGTTAAAGATTTGTATTTCCTAAACAGGTATTTCTACAACTACATAGAATATTGTAGAAACATATTAAGTTATAATAATTTCTGGCTAAATAGATATATAACTCAATTTATATAAAGCATACTCCTGAACTCATTAAAAACTACAAGACATGTTTTAGTAAAAATGTGTTTTAGAGATGGATTTGATTAATATGATCGCAAAATATAGAAAAATTTTGTTGTAATTTTATCTGTATTAGCAATATTTTGGTGCCACTTTCCTACCAAGAACTGGATGGACAAAGAAATTCATTATAGCTATCGATATTAATAAAAATAAATGCCTTAAAGCAAAATGTATCACTAAAAATGTCATATAAAAAGAATATTGAATAAAGAATTAATTTTATTACCATTCAAAGTTCTAAAATACTAAACATACTATGAATTTTATGGATACATAAATGTAAAAATTATAAATAAATGATATGTGATGAATGCTACGTAACAAATTTCAAAATACTGTTTTTCAAAATACTGTTTGTTTGATTTTTTGTTTTGTAGTACTGGGGATTGAACCCAGAAATGATCTACCACTGAGCTACATCCCTATTCCTTTATTTTTATTTTTATTTCTTTATTTTGAGACAGGATCTTGCTAAATTTGTGAGGCTGGACTTGAACTTGAGATACTTCTGCTTGAGCCTCCTGAGTGGCTAGGATTACAGGTGTGCACCACTACACCAGCTTAAAACAGTGGTAAACTTTGAGAGAGGGAAATGAAATAGGATGCAGGCTGAATAACTTGAGAAATGGATTGTTAGTAATATTGTAGACGTTAATGTAAACTAATATGAAGAAAACATGACAAGATGTACGTGTGAAACACATCTAAATGATCCATAAATGTATAGAATTGCCTTGTTTTCTATACTTTAACATTTTTATTACTTCAAATACAATACAAAAAATATTATTTACAACCGAGGTAATGCATACCTCACTAACATATTTTAATAAATACATTGGATGCTATTTTATTTCAGCAATTTTTTAAAACTTGCCTCATAAGTTTCCTTCTAAACTTTCCCTGATTTTCTGTCTCTGAAAAACATAAGAATTTTGTATGAATCTTCTGAAGAACTGTATTTTCTTAGGTAGCCAGAATTTCTTTTAGTTTGAATTCCCCAGGTAATTTCCCCTGCATTTGATTTTGTGTTTCCTGTGTACCAGTCATTTTTATAGCACCAGTATTCATTATGTTGATCTCTGACCATGTTATAGCAGATTTTTTTTTATATTAAAAAGCAGTTTGTATTGGCATGCAGGCAAACAACAGAAAAAAAAATTCCCTTGGGCACTTCTCTGTATTCCCTTACAGCACAAGAAAATAAAAATTTTGACTCTTTAATAAATACTTTTATTAGAATCATGTGGAAGAGAGATTAGATTGTTTTCTTTACTCCAAAGGACAGAATTAGGGCCAATGGCTATAACTTCCAGCAAAACATATTTTTGTTCATTAAAACCAAAAACTTTTTGCAATTTGATAACTGAAGATTATAATTGGTTTTCATTTGTTGTGTTAAAGTTTCTTTTAAGAAAGAGATAGAACGGCAACACACTCCCTCAATCTACCTCCCACCCCCAAACACACATGTATAGTCAAAGACACACTCCTGGGATGCTGTAGAAGTAACGTACATTGTGTTAGGAACTGGGCACAATGATGTCTAAAGTACCTCTAAATATGTAATCTATTCTGCAGATACAAATATTATATTAGATACCAGTGCAATAGTTAATTTGAAGAAATGGAAGGGAAACCTACTAATAAATAAGGACTTTGTCACATGTTATCATGAATTTATTATAAAAAATCATTTTTGCATATGACTTATTTTTAATTTTGTGGTTTCTACCATATGTATTATTACTACTTCTGGTTGTGAAAAAATTACCAATGATATCTTTTATAGTAATTGGTTTAAATTGGTTAATATTCTTCATATTAATCACCATTAACCCATTTTATTTTGTTATTTATTATTTTTATTTGTTCTTTTTAGATATACCTGAGAGTAGGATGTATTTTAACATATTATAAATACATGGAGCATAACTTTCCATTCTAGTGGTTATACATGATGTCGAGTTTCACTATCAGATATTCATATATTAACCTAGGAAAGTTATGTCCAATTCATTCTACAGTCTTTTATATTCCCATCTCCTCTCCCTTCCCTTCATTCCCCTTTGTCTAATACAATGAACTGATATTCATTCTTCTCTCCCTTTACCTCCTTATTAAATGTTAGCACCCACATATCAGAGAGAACATTTGGCCTTTGGTTTGGGGGTATTTGCTTATTTCACTTAGCATGATAATCTGTTCCATCCATTAACCAATTTTAAGTCAAATTGCTAATGACAACTTGGAAGGAAAAGTATCATGGGAGTTTCTTTTCTTTCCTCCTCTCTCATATCATTTGGCAGTCTCATTTATCCTGAATAAGCCTTAATACCTTCTTATAATGTGTTTATTTCTAGTCCACTTTTGAGTATTGAATAGTATATCATATAGTATTATTACTTGTGGGCATTTAGATATATAAATACGTATATGAAGTAAACCTCTCCTTTTCAGATACAAAGCTCTGATGTTTTCCTTATAAATATTGCATTGAAGATTACTATACAGTTTTTTTGTTTTGTTTTGTTTTGTTTTGTTTTTTTGGTACTGGGGATTGAACTCAGGGGTACTCGACCACTGAGCCACATCCCCAGCCCTATTTTGTGTTTTATGTAGAGACAGGGTCTCACTGAGTTGCTTAGCGCCTTGCAGTTGCTGAGGCTGGCTTTGAACTAGCGATTCTCCTGTCTCAGCCTCCCTAAGTGCTGGGATTCCAGGCTTGAGCCACCGTGCCCGGCTACTATACAGTTTTTAACTCCTCACAATTTGTATTTCTTTGCTTGCCATTAAACATTAATTAGTGAAATTCACTGTGTGAGGATCTAGCACAAAAACAGCCAGAGAGTAGGCTTGCATTATTACCACAACAGAAATTTATGTTATGAAACTTATTTCACTGTATTAAATGTATATAGTTGACTGTGTACCTCGATATTAAGATTTACTTTTAGGCTTGATCATAATGACCCAGAGTCCCAGTACAGTGATGTCCTGTAAACAAATCTTTTAGTAAGTCATGAAGTATGATATAGGTGCTCTCTAATGCCATTGGAATTAGCCATCCCTTCCTGGCCCAAAGCTCATAATCTTCTCTAGCTAATCCAAGTCATATATATATATATATATATATATATATATATATGTTACTCATTTAACATTGAGTTTAACAATGACCTTATATGTTCTTGGTTCTTTATCATCAAGCATATTTCAGATTCAAAAGTCACTAATAATACAATTGCATAGATACTCATGCTAGAGATGCCTTTAAAAATAAAC
This sequence comes from Geosciurus inauris, assembly GCA_004024805.1. Taxonomy (NCBI): domain Eukaryota; kingdom Metazoa; phylum Chordata; class Mammalia; order Rodentia; family Sciuridae; genus Geosciurus; species Geosciurus inauris. Next base: position 41,133 of record PVHX01000186.1, on the reverse strand, counting down.
ATTCACCTAAAAGCCTTTACAAATTTGTTTCTCTATGAAACTCCCAAGAAGCTTCTTTTTATATATATATTTAAGTGGTGGAAATTCTTACGTATCTCAATAATTTACTTCCTTGGCTAAACCTTGACCCTTAGGTCCCAGTTTTTACTATGTCCTGCAGAGTGTTCATGATAGTGAGTCAGTTCCAACTCATTCATGTTGAGCCTTTAATCTCATCAACACGTTTTTGAACTAAAATCCTCTTGATCTCTGGATCTCTCCTTTCCCTTTACTTTAGATTATTTCTCCTCTTAGCACATGTTCTCAATGTCACCTCATATAGTGTGAAATAAATGCCTGTGTAATGAATTACCTGGGTAGAGTTTCATGGTATAAAAATATCAGTCCCTGTCTGTCCAGTGTTCTTTTGTGTGGATGATTGCAGAGAATCAATTTAGTTCAAATAATTATGCCCTAAGCTAAAATAATTTTAATATACTTTATTTATATGTGAAGGCATGTTACATGCAAACATGGTTACTTGTTTATTTGCCACCTATTGGTTGAAACACTAAAAATCTTGTTAATTTTGTAGGAATTCATTACTCTCTTACCTTTTCACTCTTGTAGGCCACAAAGAAAAATTTTCTTTAGACCAGAACTGTATATATGCTCTAAAATTGCAAATGGTGATCTGTGATATGTATCACACAAGTTTACTAATCCTAACTTATTTTCTAATGCTTGTGTTTTGAAAATATTTGCATAAATTTATCCATTGAAAATAAATACTGAAACTTTGCTAGTTTCTATCTTCTGAGTTAAAAATACATAAGTAAACCTCACACAAAATTTGATCTTCACAATATTTCAATAACTAGTTTTATTTTTATTGTAAATAAATGCAGACATTAGAAGAGACCTTTATTAATTGCCTCAATTTTAAAAAGTGAATTCTAGAAGAGGCTTTTATTAATTGCGTCAATTTTAAAAAACGAATTATTTTGATTCTTGTCACCAATTTAAAAATAGAGTTTTCTAATCTATTATGTAATGTTTTAAAGGTGTTTATCATGGTAAGCAATCACTTTACTAGTACTGTAGGTATGAATTGTATATATGCACTATTTGGGGAAAATACGGGTATTTAACTGCCATAATTTCAGAATATAGAATATGAATGTTTGTGATGATAGTAATGATGATAATTTTAGTAATAATCATCAAGATCATTAATGATTTCCTAAAAACTGAAGTATTTATTCACTGTTTCACAGCCATGAAATTAAAATGAAGCATGGAGTGAAAAAAATCTATAAAACCTTAAATCAAATATTGTAAATAATACAAATGGAGACAAATTGATTAGGAATATTCATTGCCTTTGTTTTAAAAATAGCCTTCCTGAAAATTTACATGTTGTTCATTTTTAACAAATTATTGTAACTTTAGAAAGAATATATAGTTGTTTCTTTATTCTAGTTCCAATCATTTATTTTAGAACTTGTATCCAAGAAGAAAAAAAAGGTAATTACTTAGAAAGAACCAAATTATTGTAGAAATATGAGTTTGGAGATGGAAATGATAAATGTATAGTCTAAATTAAGCAATTTAATATTTCTGAGCTTCACACTCTGATTTTTAATAATCATGTTTTCCTAATTTAAAAAAATCACGTTCCATACTAAATAAACCAGCAGAATAGAAAAGTTTGAAAGGGAAAGAAATCCCCAAAATTTTTATTCAATGATATCGACTGGTTTTTCATGTTTTTTCTAAGACTACTCACATTTTCCAGGCAAATTATATAACATTAAAAATATTGTTTAATAATGACATTATTACCCTATGTACATACAGGTATGACTGCACATATGGAGCAGTGCTACATTGTGCACAACCAGAGAAATGAAAAATTTATGCTGTCATATATACCTAATTAGAATAAATTAATTAATTAGTATAAAAATATTGTTTCAGAAATACTCTTGAAAACATTACTAATATATCACAAAACATAACCCAAATTTGGTAACAAATGTATAGTATAGTATATATGGTATATAGTAGTTAATTCACATCCCTTGAGCTGTCTTTATATTTCTATATTATCTTTATTTGAAACAAAACACTAGTGAAAATTCTTTTTAAAAATATTTTTAGTTGTAGATAGACATAATACCTTTATTTTATTTTATTTTTATTTTTATGTGGTGCTGAGGATCGAACCCAGTGCCTCACACATGCTAGGCAAGAGCTCTACCACTGAGCTACAACCCCAGCCCCCATTAGTGGAAATTCTTTACCCAAACTTTATTCACCTTTGTGTACCTTTGTGTACATTGATGTCCTAAAAATAAATTTCTGGATTTTTAAATGCTGGATGAGAAATATTTTGTATGAGTTTACCATACTTTTTTTTTCTTTTTTACTTCTCACTCTCAATACTAACCTTTCTTCCTTTACCTTCCCTCTTTTTCCTGTCTTGTTTCTTTTCTTCCTTCCTTCTCTTTTTCTCTCTTGCACTCTATCCCTCCCTTCTTAACTTCTTCAATTTTGTCATTTTTAGTCTTTCACACACAAACACTTCTCAGGTACTGTTCTCATGATAGATGGTATAAATACAAAATTAAAATACACTCACTTTTAAGATCTTCCTCCCAACTAAGGAGATGGACAAATGATCAGTAAAATATAATGCTTGCTATAGATGCTATTTAAGCGTATTGGAACTGTCTGATAACTTATCTATGGGAAGGAGAAATGGGAAATGTGTCTGTGATGAGGCTCAAGACTTACTCTGAAAATATATTAAAAATCAAGGAAAAGTACTCCAGATCAAGGAACAACATGTACAAAGTCCTCAAAGAAGGGGTCAAATATGTTTCCTAGATATGATTTTATCAATGGATTGATGGTTGCATATTCAGTTTTCAAGATCCCTATACAACAAATGGCTAATATATTAGAACAGATAGCACTTCTATCATCATAGAAAATCCTTCTGGAAATTTTGCCTCTAAGTTTGTCATTGAAAAATCTGTGTAATTTCAATTACCTACCAGGTCTCAGTGGGTTAATACTGTATTATCTAGTGATCCTTCTACTTGATGGGGACCTATAATACATTAATCTGCTCAACTTTTTACAATCCTTCACTTCCCTCAAGATCACTTTTTTTCTTTTCTGATCTAAATATAGTCTATTATAACCCCATCTCGAATATGTACTTAATTTCCTCATATCCATTTATTTTTTCTTTACTTCTCATATTTGCTTGAAAAAATCAAAATTATGACTAGCTCTATGCCTCAAAAGAATTTTCCACATTTACACTTTTCAACTGTTCTTCCATTTTCTCCTAAATCCACTGTAAGTACCTATAGATGCAATGCTGCTGAAACTGTTCTTAACATTATCAAAAACCTATACGTTGCTAAATCCAAGTCAATTATCAGTGTTCTAGTTAGTAAATCTTATCAACAGAATTTGACACAATCAATTAGCCTGCCTCTCTCTCTCTCTCTCTCTCTGTCTCTCTCTCTTTGAAACCTTTTTTCTTTACCTTTAGACAGAAATAAAGCCTTTATTGTCTTCTCTTTTGCATAATTGCTCCTCAATTTTATTTAATGCTTATTCTTCATCTCTTAAACATTCAAACTCTGTAATATTTTCTCAAGAAATCATTAGACTACTTCTCTTCCCCCCTTCCCCACTGTTCTAATGATCTCATTCAATTTCTTGGATTTAAATAGCAACTATACACTGACAGCTTCCAAATCTGTATTCTAGCAAAGAACCATCCAACTTTTCACTTGACATGTCCACTTGAATGTCTAATAGGTATTTTAACATAGATATCAAAAGCTGAGCCCTTGTTCCCTTCTAGAATATGCTCTTTCTTTGAAATCTTAGATCTCATACTCTATTTTTCCTCTTCACTTATTGTTTTCTATCTGATTGGACTTGTTACTCCTTTAATATGACCATTGCGATTTTACCCTCTGTCTGGAATACCCTTTGTTGTTGTTGTAATTTTCTGTTTTGGGCTCATGTTGTTGAGAGAGCTTATATTTTCTGCCTTCGCAACATCTCTAAATTTTTGTTATAGATCAAGGATATGAAAACTGCAAGTACTATGCAAATAGTAGTGCCCTATGAACCTAGATGAATGTTAAGATTAAAAACTTAAAAAGATTTTTAAAAAATAAGAGGAAACTCAAATGAACCTTTCATCAATAATTTAAGAAAAAATGTCTCTTAAAGATGGAGAGAGATGGTATTATTTATTTATTTATTTATTTATTTATTTATTTATTTATTTATTTATTTAATGTTACCAGGGATTGAACCCTGGGGTACTCAACCACTGAGCCACATCCCCAGCCCAATTTTGTGTTTTATCTAGAGATAGGGTCTCACTGGGTTGCTGAGTGCCTTGCTGTTGCTGAGGCTGGCTTTGAACTCTCAATCCTCTTGTCTCAGCCTCCCAAAGTGCTGGGATTACTGGTATGCATCACCATGCCCTGCTGGCACTTTTTTTTTTTTTAACAAAAAGATTATGAGGGAAGTATAAACAAAAAACAAGAAGAGAAAATCTACAGATTAATAAAGTCTTAAGAGATGAACCAATACGTTAAAAATCGCACCCTTTTTTGAATTGACTGAAAACGGTTTTGATTCATGCAATAAAATTTGAAGTTATATTTGTAAACTAGGACTCCTTTTGTCTTAGAGATACTTATAGAAGTATTTACTCAAAAAATAAAAGGACAAGATATCTGTAATTTGCATTAAAATAACTCAGAAGAGAGAAATAGCATATAAGTAAAACAAGAGTGACCATAAAGTGGTAATTTTTGAAACTGGCTAAAAATAATTATACTATTATATTTTTACATATGATGGACATTTTTCATAATAAAAGTTTGAAAATATGGAGAAGATGGTAATGAAACTTGAACTGAAATGTATTCAAGGACATGGAAAGGTATCCATTGCATTTCATGTAATTTTATTGTAGTTATGTAATGGGGAAATGGTTGTACTAAAGGTAATACCAAGTGAGTGGCAAATAAAAAAAAATGCAGAAACTAGTAGATAAATGGAGTAACATAACACCTCAAAAATGTGCCTCAAAGTGTTTTTATTCCTGCAACCAATATCCTTGCAGAACATAAAGCATATGTTCAGTTGAGTTGAGATACAGAGTCATTAAAGACAAAAAAAAAAAAAAAAAATTTGCTAGCATGTTGACTATTGAGATATGGAGTTAATTGTTAATGAATTGGTTGACAGGTAGGAAGTACTTTATGTCTGTGTGAGCCAGAAGAATGGATTTCGTTTTCAAGTCTAGTCCTTATTTTCTAGCTAGAGAGAACAGAACACAATTTTGGAATCAAATGAGCAGTTTTATTTTTTCCACACACCTACTTTGTAATATTTAGTATAACTAGAGTAAAAGACACCCTACCACCATTACCATGGGAACCATTATGTGAACATCACATCAATATATTTAGGGACAATAGAGATGCTGGCATGGTGAACTTAGACCTAAGAGGTCCCTGGTGCCAGGATAGCAAGTTAAAAGATTCTTAGGGTTTAATGGGCTCAAAAAGATCTTACAGATCAAAAGGTCATGCCATAGCGTAGCCTATTGAGGATATGGAGTGTTATATATATCTATGAGATGATCTGAACAAGAAGACCACATGGATCTCTTTTTTTTAGTACTGGGAATTGAGTTTAGGGGCACTCGACCACTAAACCACATTTCCATCGCTATTTTGTATTTTATTTAGAGACAGGGTCTCAATGAGTTGCTTAGTGCCTCACTTTTGCTGAGGCTGGCTTTGAACTCATGATCCCCCTGCCTCAGCTTCCCAAGGGATTACAGGCATGCGCCACAGAGCCCCACTTACATGGAACTCTTATTCCACAGTCTCCAGACTGCTTCAGAGCCTTTTCTGTTTTTGAATAGGAAGACATCCACAGTAGACTAGAGCAAATAAAATGGGTAAAATATTTCCCAGACACTATGCTAGTGTTAGCACTAGGTACATGACTTTCTTTCCCACTCATTTCCCTCATTTCTGAAAATAAAGCCTGAGATCTGAGGTACAGAATAAAAATGGAAAGTTTTAACTAGACTGTGACTAATTTATACATCTCAAATTGATTCATTAATCACTGGTTTGGACTAAATTTAACTGAAAGCAGTGACTTTATCTGTCATTAGACAGACTTGGGAATCCAAGTCAGAAATTAGAAGCCCATTCTAAAAATAAAGAATAGCCTGCCTTCTAAATTTGAATTAGTGATTGAGCAAGTTACACCTCTTTGAGTCAATTATGGAAAAAACATTTTGAGTAGAATACAAGAAATAAAGTGATATCCATAAGGCAAGGCTAGGACTTATATCAAGATAAATATTTTACTTATTAAGGAAAGAACTAACCATGATTAAGAGCTACTAGGAAAGATCTAATTGAGAAAGAGATATTGAATATTCAGAAGGAATAAGAAAAGTTTGTTAAAGTGAAGTTTCTGACACCCGTGAGAAAAAAAATATAGGAAGCAATCATAAAGTTACTGTTTTCAGAGGAGATGGCAGGGGGCGTTTACATATGGACAGTTTTGCAGTATTAGTAAGCAAATATTATATTTCAAATCTTGGAAAAATATTTGACTTTGTGGTGTTCAGGAAATACAGAAGTCACCCAAATTCATCTTAGGATACTGAGACTATTTTAATAATACTTTCTCTAAAACAATTTGCAGTTAATTCTCATTAGAATATTTTCTAGTGTAAAACGTCGGTTGAGTGACTGAATAGTGAAAAATATTAAGTAATGTACAAGGAATATTTTTCAGGGTGCATTTATTTTTCATGTATTACTATGTATCACATATAAACAAAGTGCATAAAATAGAGGCATTTTGGAAATTCTGCAAATATAAAGGCACATTATTCATTCTTTACTTGATTATACAGATGTATTACATTTGTAAATTTAATAAGCAAGGTACTTATAATTGCCCATTTAAAAATGTGTATTATATGTTAATACAACATTTAAAAATCAAAACTAACTTCACAATTCAGATAAATCACAATTGTTATTTAGACTTCCACTGAGTATATTTTTATTGTACAAATAATTTTTATCAGAGGTTGGAAATTATGTAGAATGGGGCTAAAACCAGTCACTGTTCCTATTGGAACACTTCCATATTTATTTGTCTGTATATTTTTGGCTGATTTTATCGTACAACAGAAGAGTAAAGTACTTGGGAAAGATAACTGCATGGTCCACAGAGCAAGATCATAGTTATTATCTGGCCTTTACAGAAAAATCTTGCCAATCCATGTTCTACCAATTTATGCATTATGACCAGCAAAATAGGGACCTAAGTAATTTTAGCCTCAGTTTTATTATCTTCTCTTTTTAAGCTGTTGTGTTTTCCAAAATGTGATGTTTATATTTAGCTCTTTGAAAGCTTTCTGTATTCAATTCTATTCTGCTGATACTAGACTATTACTCAATCTGATATTAGAAGAAACATAACTGAATAACATTTTATCTGATATTATACTTAACTACAATAAGATATTAGAAGTAGAACTTGATGTCTTATTTCATTTTTTGTTTATATTTATTGCATTACTCTGCTGTTGCTTTAATTTCAGAATTTATTTTCAAAATACCATATTGAATTTTAATTTTATATAAACTAAATACCTCTATTTGTAATAGACAAATTTAACTCATTCAAATTCATTCTGGTTATTGATATTTTTTAATTTAATATTGATGGTTTGGATCCTTTATTACAAATACTTTTAACTGAATTGATCTTGCTTTGTCTACATATTGCTGTTTTCTTTCAAATGGTTAAACATACTGTGTGTGTACTATTTCTACTTTTAACAGTTGTTTTTAATGCATTAAGATGTGCTTTTTTTTTTTTTTTTTGAGGTTTTAGTACTGGGGATTGAACTCAGGGGTACTCGATCACTGAGCCACATCCCTAGCCCTATTTTGTGTTTTATTTAGAGACAGGGTCTCACTGAGTTGCTTAGTGCCTTGTTGTTGCTGAGGCTGGCTTTGAACTCTCAATCCTCTTGTCTCAGCCTCCCAAAGTGCTGGGATTACAGGCGTGTGCCACTGCTCCTGGCTAGGATGTGCATTTTATTTTTTTGGTACTGGAGATTGAACTCAGGGGCACTCGACCACTGAGCCACATCCTCAGCCCTATTTTGTGTTTTATATAGTGACAGGGTCTCACTGAGTTGCTTAGCACCTCGCCATTGGTGAGGTAGGATGTGCATTTTAAACTTACATTTCTTTATCAATTTCTAGAGTTTGTTTGTATCCTTGATACATAAAATTCTAGTCATGAACAATATCAATATTTTCCCCTTTGCCCTTTACATTCCCACTTTGAGGTCATCTGGCATTTTATTTTCAAATTATTACTTTAAAAATAATCAACAATTGGACTGAATTAGTTTTATGTTCTTTTCAATATTATTTCTCATATTTCTCAAAAAAATTTCTCATAAATTTTTCTAAATAGTTTCTTCAATCATATTAGAATATGATAAATGTATTATGACATAAAATTATTTTTAAAATACAAAAATTAACATATGATTGTTTCTAATCTGACAAAGCTAATGATACTTCAGGTTTGATTATAAGAAGAGTATAAGTGTTTGTTCACATATGTGTTTGTTTGCCATATTTATTAATATTTTAAAATAATAAATGCACAATGGCCATATATTTAAAATGTTAAAATAATATTTGCCCTCAAAACATTTGTCAAAAAATGTTTACAGTTAAGTCTTAGACTAAAGACAGTGACATGTAATGAATGATTTTTTCTTCATTGTTCAAAATTCTCAAAGTTCTTCCAAATAAATGTGAAGGGTTTTCTTTCACTTGATGCATTTGAGTACCATCATACATACTGTATATTTATTTCAAAAAATCTATTTATTATTCCAGTTTATAAAAGATGATATAAGTTTTTGGAAAATCTGTAAACATAATCAATATTGATGGCTTAATTTGAATATGTAGCCACATTTATTATTATCTTTAACATGAAATCACAGTAGGTCAAACATTGTACTATTGAAAGTACTCAAGAAATATAATAAAATATCTCTATCAAGGAAGATATTTTAAATGTTTTATTTTAATTTATATTTTAAATAAAAATATGAGCACATTAAAAAAGAAATTTAAACAGTTTATATTAAATTCTCTATTTGTCTGTTGAAAGTTAAAACATGAAATTTTCACAAAGTCAGAAGCTCTCTCTTTACATTATTGTGAGGTCTAATAGTGCAAAGGGAATATAATTTTTCTACACACTTGTATATTTCTGACCAGGTAAAGTGTAAGGTAATTTCAATTAAGGAAATAACCTAAGTAAGAGATTAGTGACAAACAGTAGAATTTTCATAGTACTCTTTTAGTAGTAGAATCATTAAACATAATCATGTGTTGTATATTATTAGATAATCCTCATTATGAACAAAAATTATCTTTATAAATTACTACATTAGATCATTAGAAAATTTCAACATATATAATATGAGAGTAGTAGGGGATGTTTATGAAATCTATATAACTTTTGCAAAGGATGTCATAATGAAAGAAATTTCCGTCAGTAACCATTCTCACCCTCTAAAATATGCGTGAGATCTTTCTCCTGTACATGTTGATACCAATGAAAGTAGAGGGGAAATGAACTTCCATGAATTAGAAATTAATAGGCATTGCAACTAATGCATGCTCTTATATAATAAACTAGTGAATGAACACCCACGAGTATATATAAAACCTAGGAATTCTTTTTACTCAGAGGAAAGGATCCCCTATTGTATAATTGAGAACACCACATATCTATGTTCAGAACTTTAAGAACTTTGGTCCATTAACATCCTTACCATCCAATGACATTTTTGCCAGAGGAATTTTCAAATAATTAGAACAAGTATATAAGCAGACAGAATTACTTTTAATGGTAGTGGCACTTTCTTGGTGTTCATGTGATAAATAAAAGCTTATGACACCATATTTAGTACCTAAATAGCACAGGCACAGTACATTTGATATTTAACAGCTATTGAGAATTTAATTATCTAAACAATATGGAATCGGTTTAGAGATTTCAAATAAATTCTAAATCATTTCCTCAGAAAACACATTTAAACCAGAAGATGCTGATTATACACTGGCGGTAATCAATCTTTTTTGTGTTCTTGACAAAATTGTGTATACAAGAATTTGAGTGGCATAATTGAAGGAATTAAAAGACTCAAAATGCGACACAAAAGAAGTCAGCATTAATTATAGTAAAATAACTACCAAAGTATAGAAATGTCTTTTCCTGTCTATCAAACCATCTAAGTTAATGTACTATTATGTGCTTGGTTGCCCTTCAACAATTTTATGTCACTGTTTGAATTAAGCCATTAAGTTACCTAACTTCCTTAACATGAAACTGGAATTCACATTGAGAAAGTTTGTTTCCTGATTAAGTAGGATTTCTAAATGACAGTGAACAAAGAAAAATAATAACCCTAAACTAGTTGCTTTATTTTTTTCAAACATTCTTCTAAGAATTAATATGAATGTCAGTGTTGGCAGCAGTACCTGTCTGAATAAAGTGATCTGACATGCAATGACACATCTGCCCCCAAACATGTCTCATCCTTGGTTTTCTGATATATATACTTTTTTAGATATACTTCTCAAGATGAGAGAAAACTATAATAAAGTAAATCTAAAAGATTAGAGGAGAAAAAATCCTTGAGAGGAAGTAGAAGTTGACTTTTTATTGAATCCATATTAAAGGAAAACAAGCCTGCTGGAATAGATGAGATCAAAGAGGGCTTGTCATATGGTCTTAGGAGGAGTGGAGATGGCTGCTACAGGTAGAAAGATAAGCATGCACTCCCCAGTACGGGATTACGTATCATAGAATACATACTGTGTACAAAGATCCTCCATCTCAGACTGAGTATTTTAAGTATGAGAGTCTTCTGACACATAAACTCTGACTAATCTTTACTTTATTTCATTTAAAATATAATACTGATGTATTTCAGTAAAATATTTTAAAATACAATTTCTGTGTAAAAACACAGAACCACAAACATCTTCAGAAATAAAAATTTCAAGCCCCATCATCAAGAAGTGATTTCATTTAAATTTCTTTCAGTTTTATATTTAAATATGTTTTATGGTTTAAGATTATAATAAAACAAGTAGATAATTAAAACAAAAATCTCACCTCTACCCTCATCGACCATCACACTTTTATTTCTTCTGTGTCTTTTGTAAAAGATTTAATCATACATAATTTTTCATAGCTTATGTATAAGTAGTGGCATAATATACACACTGGTCTTTACTTATGTTTTATAAATCAAAACTATATTTTAGCTTAAATATTTTTGTTTCTACATGTGCATTATTTCTTCTATTTATTTTTTCCAAATAGGAGCAAGTTATTCCTTAAAATTTATTTAACCAGTCCAATGTATATGATTATTTTGAAAAAAAATTAATGGGAAAAATCAGTAAGAATCATCAATTGAATATTACAAGACAAAGTGAACTAAGTGAAGGGTTTGGGAATGGACTCTATGAAATACTGTTTTCCTGGTGTTTGATGTATTAAGCCATGTAAGTGTTTTGCATTCACTTGCTGGCTCCTCACTGCATAAAATGTTAACATACTAGTATGTGAACCACTGTGACTTCTGCATTATTCTGATGTTTTTCTAATATAAATTGAGTATGAGGAATTTAATGTCAGTTGGCATCGTATCAGAATTGACTATATGATTTAGTTCTAGGAATTAGTCAGGATCAAGAGGCATAAGTGTTTATAATTCTGATACATAATGTCAAAGTCTGTCTGTTTGTACCAATTTTCACTCTCCAGAAAAATATGAGAACGTTATTTTTTAATCTTTAACTGGAATATAGTACCAAGCTCTCATGCCTTTAAAATCGCTTTTGCTGGATGTAACACACAAAATCCTCAAGTTTGTCTTTTTTCTGTTAATAATCCAATGGATGTTGCTTCACTAAGTTGTGAAGGTGGATACTCCCTAAAAGAAAACAAAAATAAGACTGTTTCCCTTGGTAAGAGACTCCATGTTTATAATTTTATGGTTCTCCCAGAAATCCATTTTTCTAAATCTCTCAGTTTTGAATGTTCTGGGTATCTTTTCACAGGAAAAAAAAAATGCCATTTCAATATGCAAATTCAAACCTTTAATTTCAGAAAATATTCCAAAAGTTATGTTCTTAAAAAAATTTTTTCTTTTACCAGAAAGTATAATTAATGCATTTTTAGAGTTTCTTTTAGGTCTTTTTCTTGTCTATTATTTTTTTGAAAAAATTTTACACTTTTTAAAAATATATATGTATATACACATATGTTGAAGATCATTTGGTTTCCAATTTTTTGAAATAACATATAAAGCTGCTGTATTTGTATAGGTCTTTTGACCTATATCACCAGTACACAGTGTTAACTCCATTATGGTCCACACTTATACTTTTACCATGACTATTGACAACTACTCCAAAGTGTTTTTGAGAAATTATTTCTTCCCAAAGGGCTTTTTCATTCTTCTGCTCATTTTCCTAATATGTTACACTTTCTTACTGATTTCAGGAATTTGTTTATCTACTGTGCACAATTTCATCCACCCACAGATGTTTCACCACAGGCACTGGGTAGTGTAGGAACCTGGAGGACTTGATTATGACTTGGAGTTCAAAAGCACAGCAGCCTACACTGTGAGAAAGTCATTCAGGCCTGCCTGAATCCCTCTTTCTACTCACCTCATCTCTCTGTGGAAGAACATCCTTCAACCACCAGGGAAATGGTAGGAAAATTAGTTCCTGTCAGGGAACAGGTAAAGTCTCATTGCAGCTGATGAGAAAACATATGACAGGCAGACAGACATCATACAAACAAAAAGAACCTTCTACCCCTATGAGAGATACAGGAAAAAGTTCTGACTCCAGTCATTAGAGATTGTCTACCATGCAGCAGGAAAGCTGGGATTCCTGAGAACCCTTCTATCCTGAAACCTGGAGACATTTCAGCTTTCAAAAACAGACAACCAGTGCAGCGCCCCAGCTAGCAAGCTCTGAGTGGTAGCTACAGAAGCACAAATAGTGGGGGAAAGAGGGAAAGAGTAGTAAAATGATTTTCGTTTTTTTCAGACACAATCACAAAGGGAAGATCTACAGCTGAAGGTGGAACAAATATTGAGAAAACCGCCCCAGCAACTCATCCTCCACCATAAAGCAGCACAAGGTAGCAGGAGAGGAATTTGAAGCCTGCAAAACACTGAAAGTAACCATGGCAACAGCAGAGAAAAAAATCTGCTTGATTCCTTGTAAAATTGACTCAAGCCCCATATTAAATTTCTAGAAAAAGAAGAAATTTGACAATTTCCAGTGGTAACTTTTGTTCTGTTTTGTTTTGTTTTTGTTTTTTACCTCAGCCTCTATAATTTATACAAAATGCCTTACTTTCAATCAAATATAACAAGATCCATAAAGAAAGAAAGAAACTCCATAATATCAATATATAAAGCAAACAACTTTATCATCAATGTTTAATATATCCTTATGAACAAGAGAATTCAGATCAGATTCATATGCTAAAGGTCAAGAGGCAGAGATGTACAACATGTATAAACATAAGAGTAGTATAAAAATAACTAATAGAAATGCTAGAAATGAAACTTTCAGTAACATATTATCTTCAGACAGCACTTAAGCAAAAAATAGTTAATAAAGGAGCAGTGAACATGAATATAGTTGATATAACTTGATAAAATATAGAGAAAATACTGAAAAAAATAAAACCCAGAACATCTAAAAGCTGAACTACCATATGAAGTTATCTAGCGTATATATAACTGGAATTCCACAGTAAAAAGAGAGATGATGGGACAGCAGATATATTTAGAGATAATGGCTGATAATATTTAAAAATTAAAGAGATTGAACCATTTGTACATATTGGAAATGGAGAAATAATTTAGTGCCTGTATTCATAGTTTGTGTATTCATGTAGAAAATTCCAAAGTATTTACAAAAAAGCTGCTTGAAATAATAAAGAGATTTAAGTAAGGTGGCAAGATATAAGATTAATATATAAAATTGAGTCATAATTCTATTTACTAGCAATACACAATTGGAAATTGAAATAGCAACGCAACATACAACAGAATAAAAATCTGAAATATGAAGGCTGAACTAATTTAACTTCCTTAGTGAGGAAACTAGACTTCACATTGAGCAGATTTGTCTAACTTCCCTAATATAGTAATAGGCTTCACAATGAGAATATTTTACCTCCTTGCCCAGAAGAAAATTCTAAAGTGTTATGAAAAAGGAGAAATTAAATCAAAAGCCAGTTGCTGTATTTTCGCATATTACATATTCTGGGGTACTCTTTTGAACATAGCTCTACCAAATGAGCTCTGTTTGCAGCTCTTTGAACTGTTGAGAATAAAGACAATCAACAATGCAGTCCACAATGCCAGTCCAAAGAGCATGATGGGATGATGTCAGCTGAAGATGCCTGGAAAATAACCTACCTAGCTACATGTCTCGACCTTGACTTTCTCAGAGTCCCTCTACTGATCAGTCATCCCAGTTTGACAATGAATGTCTCTGTTAAATGAGAATGTGTAAGTTAGAAAGTAAATTGTGATAAAATAGCTACAAACTGAATAAAATAAAAAAAAACTGAGAGGAAACAGGACTTGGTGATTTTCAGCAACATGAAATTGAAAAATTCTAACACATTAAACATTATGCAATGTATAAATGTATCCAAACATCTTAGGACACCCTGTTAATGTGTACTATTCTTATGTATCAGTTAGAAATAAATTTAATTTTAAATAATAAATAAAATGACTTAAACTAATTTTTTTAAAATTCCATGAATTTATAATAGAAAGAAAAAAAGAAGCAAAAAGGTCAATAGGGTGAGATAACATTAGGTATTATAAAAGAGATATATGGGAAGGGAGTTTGATGACACTAAGATGTGTTCATAGTTGTCACCAAGCCAGTCTTTTTTTCAACTGTCTTACTGCTCTAACTACTCTGTTTTCTGTTAACCTTTATGCTTCATACTTAAGCACACTCAGGGGAGGCAAAGAAAGCTGTCAAAAGGTGCATCACATTTCAATGTCATTCTTTCTGTTAATAAAGTTGGTTTCTCCATATCTGACTTTCTTACTTATTTAAATGTTTTCAAATAGGCAGGGTTTTGGTTTCATATTGTTTTTGCTTTTTATAATTCATTTACAGCTATTGCTATTGTAATTTATCAAGTTTTCTATAGTCATTTTTGTAGTTGGCTTAGTCTATTACCTGCAAACATAGATGGAAACCATTCCATTGACCATTTTGAATTCAAGAAAAATATTGGATCATAGTACTTATCTCTTAGTTGGTAAGTATTCCTCATTGATTCATAGTATTTGATGTTCAATTCACTTTTTAATGTTTGTATTAGTTCATTGTAATTATACATACTATTGTGGTTCATTTTGACATAATCATACATTCATGCAATATAATTTGTTCCATTACAATTCACTTTTTCTTGTTGATTTCCTGATACTATACTACTTCCTTTTATCATTACTCTTAAGAAAAATAGTTGGATTTTTCTGAATAACTTTTGCAATAATATTCCAGTTTAGAAGCAAGGTAGGTAGGGTAATGAAACATTGTCTTAGGATGATTCATTTTCAGAATGTCAAAGTTACCTAGAGCCACATATTTTAGTGCTTTCTTCAAGCATAGTGTTTGTCTATGTTCTTCAATGACCTTGTTTCCTATAATAATCTGAAGCCTAACAAGTCTGTTGAGTACTGATATTAGCTCTGTATGCCCCACTCACAAAATCAACTGTGGCATGTATCTTTCCACTTTAGATAATACACATTTTCTGAAATCTGCCACCGAACATTTCCATAAGGAAGATAAAATAAGGCTGTTTTTTTGTTGTTGTTGATGCATTTTTTCTTTCCTGACCTTGCTTCTCTTAGGGAGGACTTGCATGCCCTCTGCAATCCAAGGTTACATCTTTTCCTAGATTTGTTGCAAAGTATGTCAAGAATGTTTGTTAATCTCATGCCCCTTTTAGTGTGTTGTGATTATCTGAGGAGGTGGGCCTGTGGATTGTGTAGCATTGACATTATAGGACCCAATATGTTACCTTTTTATTTTCTTTGTTTGTTTTACATATTTTTAGACCATATATAGAATTTAACGCTTTCACCTCTACTTTTTAACATGAAAAGGTTTGAGTTATTTTCTTGTTTTCAAAATTTTATTATTATAAAATGAACCATTCTGCAAAACTCTTCTTTATCAATGAAATTTCTTAAGTCTTAAGGACATAAAAATATTAAACTAAACATTTAGATTTAGAGGAGAAACAGCTTACCTAGGAACATTAAGATGCAAATTAATTTCACTTACTCTATGAAAAATACTTTGACACAACTATACAATTTTTAGTGTGTGTGATTTAACTTCATATATTGAAAGAAATCTCTCAAGCAACCTTGCATAGTTGAAAAATTCAGCAAGACACTTCAAGAATAAAAGATATTATGGTCAAATATTTATGGAGAATGTTGGAGATTCTGATCTCACCTTACATACATAAGATGCTATGTAAACTAAATCTCTTTAAACTGATTAAAATATTATTTTCTTATTTCCTAAATTCAAAAGAAAAATATGTGTTGTTGCCACTACTATTTGGAAAATAATAAGTTCAGTATATTTGGAACTGGTTTCAGGAAGTGTCTGATAGGACCATAGTAAATATCCATAGTATAGCATGTGAATATCATGATTCTAAATGACTACACTTGATATTTAATATGAGTAAATTGAGATCACTGATATGTGTAAATGATATATTTATATTTTGGTTATGATTGAAAGTTTTTATAATTTAAAAGAAAAGAAGTGGCAATATAATAATTGTGAATAATGAAGGGAAAAAGTCAAAGATATTTTCAGAATGTTTGGTTTTGCACCTAAAATTTTTATTTGTTTCACTCACATTAAATAACTCTTTGGAAATCACCAATCCTAACAATTAATTTTAATATCACATTTTTGCTAAGTATTTGAACTTTCTAATAATCTAAAAATCTTTCTATAATCTTTCTAATTATAACTGAATAATAATCTCTATTATACATTATTTTAATATGTCACTTATCAATCTCCTCTTGTTATATCTCTTTCACCTATTGACTTCTTTTTACTTCTTCATTTTAATACATGTACTGTTTTACAAATGGGACATTAAACATCTAAAGCATAAAAATCTATGTTCATCATTTTGTTTTTTCACAGCATGATGTAGGAACATCTGTAAATCATTAACCAGTAAGCCCTGTATCTTTATATTTGCAGTTCTATTTGGAGTAAAGAGTTCCAGTCACACTCATATTGGCAGTTTGACTCCTTGGAGGAGCTTGTATACTGAGATTCCTTAAATGAAATCTCTATTTATATTGTATACTGTAGGATTATTCTAAAGCTGTAAGTTTATATTAATAACCTTGCCACATGACTGCAAAACTTACTATTTTTAAATCCTTAGTATTTGGTTACTAATAGTAAAATACAACTTTTTCTAGTTATAATCTATTTTTCAAGTAATTAAAAATAAACTTATTTCTAAGTTTATGATCATTAAGATTCATTATATATCAAAATTAGTATTACTAAAAAAGAATCTAACTTAATGTTTTGCATTCATGAAGAATAGATAATAACAAAAGCAGTATTCATTGAAGTTATGATGAATATTTTTTTCCTTAAGTCAGTAAACCTAATTGTTTTAGTGGCATGGTCAGCTTTGGCCTGTTAGTATAAAATGCTGGACTAGACTTATGCTTTATGTTTAATGTATTACCTTTTGAGACAAAATGTTGCCTTTTTGTTTGGAACAAGAAACCTAACTCTTAATTTTTCATTAAAATGGTTCTTTTTAGAATCACTCCTTATGGGAATGGAAAAAATTGTATTAGAACATAGTCCAATAAATAGTGGATTAGGGATGACACATCTTAAGAAGAAACTGACAGACATTTGATTTTTTATGTCTGAAAATCCTGTCAACACTGGCATTTTTGGCCTATACATGGTCTCTGAGCTGCAGTCAGAGC
The DNA here is from genome assembly GCA_004024805.1 of Geosciurus inauris. Taxonomy (NCBI): domain Eukaryota; kingdom Metazoa; phylum Chordata; class Mammalia; order Rodentia; family Sciuridae; genus Geosciurus; species Geosciurus inauris. Next base: position 22,877 of record PVHX01000186.1, on the reverse strand, counting down.
CATCTGTCTGAGTGGCAAACTGCCTATTCATAAATTAGTTGGACCATTTCATCAGGGCTGAAATGCCAAGAAATAATAACTACAAAAGAGAAGATTACATGTTTCACCAAATGTTGTTACATCTATAGGTAACTTACATTCATTGTAAGAGTGTTGTCAGAGATTAAAATGCCACCTAGCCCACCTGAAGTTGGGCCCAAACGAGGGGCATGGAGGGGACATTGTTGGATTATGCAAAATATTTTTAGACATACTAATCTTGAACTGAAAGGAATAGACGGGTATGATTTGTGAAGCATACAAATTAGCAAGTTCAAGACACATTAAAAATAAGTTTACATATATAAAACAATTTTAAAGTAATGCTCATAGTCTTTATACAATGATAATGTTTTCCCACATGGAGAAAATCCAAGAATTATTGTACTTGTTTTGAAAGTGATAAGAAGAAAAAAGAACTCTGTGTGTTTGTGTGTGTGCAGGCACATCTGTTCTGGAAATCAGTGTGTTTGTGTTTTCATATCAATAACAGACCAACAGTAGATCACTTCGCTAAGCTTTGGTAAAATAATGTTATATAATCTGAGGTAATGTACTATAGTTTTTGTTCACTTTTCATTCTTCTAAATATTGCCTAACTTAATTTACATAAAAGTTTATTTCTCTTTCATGTGTCTTCATATTAAATAAGAATTAGTTGATCTTTTATTTCAAGCAGTACGCATGCCAATCTTCTAATAAGTTCATTCATTTTATTTACAAAGAATGCATTTAATTTCACAAACAAAATATTTTGAGAAGTTCTACAAGTTAATTGACTACTTGAATATTTTCATTATTTTATAATGAGTTTTATGTTATGCTGAAAACATTGAGAATGGCACATTTTTTCTGTCAATTTTTACATAGAGAGCATATCTAGTGTTTTTCAAACACTCACACTATCTTGACATACAGAGAATGCACCTGATATTGTATAATAATGTAGACTATAAAGTTGATTGTGAAAGATATATAAGCAGATTTTTACATCTTCCAAAAATTTATCACTAAAAACAAAAAATTAAATTATATTTATCATGACCAATGGAACAGCATGTGAATACTAATGGAAAGGAACAAAGAAAGTAGACATAATTTGTAATACAGCATGTGATATTTTGGCATCAGTTCATAATGAAAGTGCTCAACTCTTACAATTATGGGAACTCCAATGTCCCTCCAACATCAGTCCAATTTCTACATTATATTATCTTTTTGTTGTTGTTGAAAAGAGTGTCCTATGAAGAAATAAAATATGTTAATGTTGCACAGTCAGCCAAACCATGTGAGGCTATATCTTTTAAAAGATTGGATCCTTACCCTGCATTGAGTGACCCAGAAGTTTTAATTTAATGAAATAATTAGCCTGAAATATGAAGCCAGTTTCTTACAAAGGAAATTTATGGCTCAATCTTCAGTCTCCTCTCCATCTAATAATTTTATTCTTATTATATATAAGCATATTCATTTTAGAAAGAGTATTTTAAGCTATCAAATAATAGTACTGAGCTCTACATGCAAATCCCCTAGATATGCTTCACACAATTGGTTATTTAAAAGATGACTTCATTCTTTGGGCATTTATTGGTAATTCATTGTGTTCACCTATTTTAGGAATTTTATGTTATGCAGGACAATGTTATAAGGTCTTAAAAAATCAATATTTCATATAAAAGATAGAACTTACCAATAGTAATCACAAAATAAAATGTGATACTCACAAATAATACCATAAATTAAGTTCTATGAGATCCAGAAGAGGGATAGTAGATATCCAGTTGAGGTGATAAAAAGAACTTCTTAATAGGGAGGAATTTTTTTTATTTTATTTGAATCTTGAATAACCATTTGTAAATGGAAACATGGATTGCCTGAAAAAGAGGTTGGAAATGTATAACAGAAAAAAATGGCTATGTCTCTCCAATAGCTCATCAAGAACAGTCACATAGGATGGCATTCTCCTGCTTAGGTCAGGGTTAGAAGGATGGTCCAAGGATCACTCTGGGACATAGGTGACAACCCTGAGGGTGGAGAAGGAATGCTACTTTTCAAAAAGTCATTTTAGCATCTTTAGCTACAGAAGTAACTCAAAAGAATTTTATATAAGTGTCATTTTGAAAGGACTCATAACAGCAAAACCCAGGAGTCCAGTTCAACTCTGGACTAGATTTAATATATCCTCACAAAATCCATCAAGCAGGAAAAAGCATGCTTTTTTCCAGGCGTGAATACCTGAGAACAGTTTCTGCTGTTCTCTGTCCAGAACTCAATGTCCAGCATTCAATATAAATTTACAAAAACTCAAAAGAGCAAACAATTTCAACTTTTTTCAGGATATACAGAAAATGATGAAACGAGACTCATAGATCCACAAATTTTGATACAATAAAACAGAGAATTTTAAATAACTATTATTGATATGTTAAATACTTTACTAGAAAAGACAAAAAATATTCATAGGTTTATTGGAATTTTAGAGAGAGATAGGCATAAGGAAGGTCAAATAGAAATGCCAGAAAATTAAAATGATAGTAACAAAGATGAGGAATTATTTTCAAAGATTCATAAGAGTGCTCATCATAGTTTAAAAAACTATGGAACTTGAAGATAGTTCATTATAAACTATCCGTATTTAAATACTTATAGAAGAAATGAAGAAAAACAGAAGAGGCATTCAAAAGCTTTGGGATAATAAAAAAGAAGAAGAAACATTTTAAAAAGTATGTGAGTGGGATCCTAAAAAGGAAGAGGTGAAAAATTGGCATGAAAAAGATTTAAAGTTACAATGACTGAGAATTTTATAGAAACAATGAAAAACCGCCGGGCATGGTGGCGCAAGCCTGTAATCCCAGCACTTAGGGAGGCTGAGACAGGAGAATTTCGAGTTCAAAGCCAGCCTCAGCAAATGGCGAGGCACTAAGCAACTCAGTGAGACCCTGTCTCTACATAAAACACAAAATAGGGTTGGGAAGGTGGCTTAGTGGTCGAGTACCCCTCAGTTCAATCCCCAGTACCAAAAGAAAAAAGAAAAACCCATCAAACTCAAGATCTTGGAATCACAGTGAACCTCACCGGGTGCTGTGGCACATGCCTATGATCCCAACAGCTCAGGAGGCTGAGGCAAGAACATTGCTAGTTGAAAGCCAACCTCAACAACTTAGTGAGGCCCTAGGCAACTTAGCAAAACCCTGTCTCAAAATAAGAAATACAAAAGTGCTGGGGATATGGCTCAGTGGTTGAGTGTCTCTGAGTTCAATCAATCCCTGGTACTAAAACATAAAAATAAAAAAATAAATTATCATAGTGAATCCAAAATAAGACACACACACACACACACACACACACAGTGAAAGAGAGAGAGAGTGCTCTATACCAGCTAGACATTTCTCATTTAAATTAGTTAAAATCAAAAGCATGGAGAAGTATGAAAAACATTCAGATAGAAATGAAAAATTACATATAGAAAATCACCAGAGATATTGTGCCAGCTCTGAACAGACTCAACCCTACTTTATAGGAATGGTTGCTTGTTTGTTTATTTAATAACTTGGCTAGACTGTATTTGTGAAATATACTTCCCCCAGTATGTACCCTGTAATGGCCCTAAGTGCAGTCTTGGGCTGCCCAAAGTCTCCCTGACCACCATAATGTGACTGTGACTGTAGTCTGGGTCTTTTCAGTTGTGCTTTCCCTTATCTCCCAGTTAAACTTAATTACTCTTCTGTCTCTGTTGTTTCATATTCTGCAGTTAATCTCCTCTAATAGCTAGCAGATGCCTTCTTATTTCTGACAACATCATGGATCATAAATTGCTCTACAGTGGGATCCAGTAAAATTTGGGCCCTTTTTCAGGGACAAAGTGTTGAAACAAGTTTCATTTTAGCTCCACCAATTTTTTTGTTTTGCATTTCTACCTAATCTATCATTTGCCTGGTATTTGTATCATAGAGCTACCAGCCTCCTCTTAGTTTCCATTAGTGATGACTTCTAAATCTATGTTGTAAATAAAGGCCGTGTCCTTCAGCAGCCTGCAGTTCACCTATCTAACCACACTGGAGATGAGGTGAACATTCTTACTCCCTGAGCAGGGCACTGTAAAAATAAGGGCTCCTTTGTGTATGAAATTGAGAATCACATATCTATCTCTGTAAATGTTACTGATCTATACTTCCATCTGGGTGGGAGTAGGAAAGAATGATTGGTAAGAGCAAAGTAACTAGCAATGAAGTGGTAGAGAGGATTATTTAGGAGTGACGAGTGAGAAATGCAAAAGGAACATAGCTATCTATGCACTACATACATACAAATATGTGTAAAACTATATTAGGTATTCATCTATCCATCAATTCTTAGGTTTTGTGTATATGTACAACAGTAGATATAGAAATAAATGGGTAAGTTTACATTTGTTGAAACTGAATTGCTGTCAAATATGTGAGCATTTTAACTTTGTGAACTATTAACAAATTGCCATAAAAAGAAGTTAACTGTTGCTTCTTAGAAATGTGAAGAGTACATCTCACATCCACCCTGCCTCCCCTTCCCCCTCCCTAGGCCAAAATGATTGGCTCTGGCTAATCTCATCACCATCAGCCAATCCCATTCCAATTCACACAGGACTGCTGAATGGCTTTCTTCAAAGAGCAATGAAGAAGGTAACTTCGCACCCAGTGGGAAAACCCCATTGCTGACCCTGTTTCAAAAATTGAGGACTGCTTACAACTGATTCCATGAAAGATCATTTTAGGTGAAATATAAATTCATATTTTTATTTTCAGAGCCATGTTTTAACTTTCACATGTATATGAAGCAATTATAATAAAACAAAATCATGGATATTAAGTCTAAATATTAAAAACATTTAAAGGGAAATCAATTTGATGAAGATCTAATTGTAGTTTCTTTTTTTTTAAGATAAGATATTGGTAGACCTTTATTTTATTAATTTGTTTATATGCAGCACTTTACACATGCTAGTCAGGCGCTCTACCACTAAGCAACAACTCCAGCCCCCTAATCATGGTTTTGGTGTATAGATATGGAAAAAAAAGATGAAGAATGTACAGGTTGACCTCCCCAAGTCTGAAAATCCAAAAATCAAAGTGCTCCAAAATCCAAAAACTTTTAAGCCCTGATATGATGCCAAAAATGGAAATTCCATACCTCACCTCATGTGCCAAGTACAGTCAAAAGACAGGGACATTAAAAATATTGCATTAATTTATTAACTTCAGGTTATATGTATAAAGTATTTTTGAAGCATGATTAAATTTCATATTAAGTTCAATATCCAAATATCTCATTATGTATTGCTCATTATTCCAAAATACAAAAAAAATTCCAAATATGAAACACTTGTGGCCTCTAGCATTTCTGAAAAGGAATATTCAGCTTCTACGAGAACAATGATAGATTGGAACATACTGGCCTTCAGAATTATGTTTCAATTCCTTAACTTGACATTCAAGACCCTCCCTGATCCAGATAAATTCTACCTTTCCAACCACAACAGTATTACTATTGTAGCAATGAGGGAGCAGTTGAGCAATTCAGAGACCCAGAAATGAAATGATATAGGAAGATGATGATATTTGTGTGCATTGACTATAACTGACAAAGCCCATCAAATAAATAGCCCCATCAAGTAAATCTATTATCTCACAGATTCAGTTCCCAAAACAACCTCTTCTGGTAGCAGGGCAGCTATTTTATTCACTGTTAGTTGTGGCAACCATAGAGTAAAAGATGCTGAGAGATTTTCCCTAGTCTGCATAGCTCCAGGAAGCTATCCTAAGACCTGAACCCAGGGCTTCCATGAGCTTGTAATATTAACAATAGTAATTATAGAAAATTTTAATTGTAGAAATCAAGAAAATACATGGGAAATTCAGATAAGCATGAAAGTTTTGGTATATTTTCCACTTTTTCAACACACAGCTTTTACAAAATTAAGGTAATTGTTCATATACATTTCTATATTCTAGAAATTTTTCAGAAATGCATTTATTCTTAAAAACCAGGGAAGCATGAAAACTTTAAAGAAAAAAGAAGTCTGGTGCAGTCTCAAGTCATATATGTCAAATTGAAGCTATCATGAGCAGTTAAAATTATGGGACTAGAATAGAGACATGGCAACTGGGGAGCATCCTCACCAAAGAACTGTCTTGTGACAGGTCAGATTTGTTTTATTTCACTAGTTTGAACTAATAGCCTATAATGAATACATAGAAAATGTTAAATTTAAATGTTAGATTTAAATAATAATAATAATAAAAATATGTGAAAAGAGATGTTGAATTTAAGAAAATAAGTCATTGGACTTAAGCATGCTACTTAACATATTGACTTTTTCACAATTCAAAATATTTATACTGCATGTTTAAAATGCACACATTTAGACTGAGCATAGTGACACACACCTGTAATCTTGGTGACTCGGGAGGCTAAGGCAGGAAGATTGCAAGTTCGAGGCTAGGCTAGCTAGCCTCAGCCACTTAGCGAGGCCCTAAGCAATGTAGAGAGACCCTGTCTCAAAAATGAAAAAAAATAAAAAAAGCTAAGGATGTGACTCAATGGTAAAGCACCTATGGGTTAAATTCCTGGTACCAAAAAAATTTTAAAAAATACAAAAATAAATTAAAAAATGCACACAATGGGCTTTTTATTACTAACCCTCATGCCCCTTATCAATTTGCATTCAGGAATGAAGATTATGTATGGTTTTCTCAATATTAAAATTGTGTTATTAAAAATTAAGCATTTTATTTCATTTGAACCTTCTAAAGATATGCATTAACTTATTTAAACAATAGTTCTGGCTTCAGCAGTGGTTTGGAAAAATATAGTCATTCAGGGTGTATCAAGATCAAATATGAAATAACTGTGAAGAAGTAAATTTATGAAGAATTCAGTAAATTAGCATCAAATTAACATCAGTATTTGCTCTGCTATCATTTTGTCCACAACATTTTACAATTCGCATTTTGGAGGATAATCCCAATTTGTTGATTTTACTGAGTATCTTCAGCTACTTGTAAGAGAACAGATGAATCATTTCTGTGCCAGAATGAAATTCTTTAAATAATTTATATATGAACATACAAAAAGTCAGTGAGTGGGCGAAAACTGATATCTCTACCACTTTGCTATATGTTTCCCTCTCCTGCAAATTCGCAGAAAAAGGCAAAAGTAAAATTGTGATTGAGGAAAATTTAATACTTAGTATTCTTTTAATAGAGAAAATTCTATAATTTTTGTGACATTTTCCAGAAGCCAAGAAAACAGTAAAAGGGAAGTAGAGAACTTAACTACAAGCTCTAAGCTTCAATAAAATTTACTGCAAACTAGGTAAGAAAAATATTTTAAAAAGTAGTAATTTGGAAAATATCAATTTGTGGGAGTATATTCACAAATGAATGAAATCATTTAGAAGTTTCATAAGGAAACCTAGCTCATTCTGATCCATTCTCTGTTAGTGATTTATGTTAGCAATTTAATTCTAGTAAGATGATTTGACTTAATGGTTTAAAATTGACTTATTTCCTTGAAATTATGGCTGTATATGGAAACAAATCATTTGGTTATCTTCATACTACAATGGTTTTTGTGATAAAAAACATGCCCCTTTTCCAACTTTCTGTTCTTCTCACCATCTGCTGAAGAATTTTGATCACCACATAATGTTGAAAAGATGAACAAGAATTAATTAATAATGTCATATATTACCAGCATGCACGAACATGTGATTAAATTAATGTATGGATTATCTAAAATGTTCCTATGTAATCCTGTTTAGTTTCTATGACTGAATTTTCTTCTTAACCTCTATTGAAGCATCTGAAAATTTTGTAAACATTTCTATTGTCTTGATCAAATCTTTAGGAGAATTTGTCAAGGAAATTTTTCCTACACAGCTGCCTAATACATCATTTTTATCCTTAATCTTGTAAACATTTATAAAACTGTATCCTCTTTGCCAGCTCTCTTCTTGATATTTCTACTTAGATATTTGTTTGACATCAGTAGCTCAAGTCCTAGTTTTTTATATGCAGGTCATTTCCTGATTCTGGAGTAAGTTCTCCATGGACTAGAATTATCCAGGGACTGGGGAGTACACATATGATTTCTTTAATTTCATTATTCCAATTTTACTTCTATTAGATTTGAATTATCTTGTAAAATTATTTGCTTATATTTTCAGAAGAAAACTGTAGGAGATAGACTTTTTCTTCATTGATATTTTGCACTATATTTTTATACAAAATAAAAAATCAATAAATTTTATGTTAACTGATTTTCCATGTTTCTAACCTCTTATAATTTATCTACTAATTTTTAAAGAAAATTTTTTTTCCTTCCAGAAAATCACAGAAGGAAAAAGATAATCTTACTGACAAACACAAAAGCATAGTTCATGCAATTGTACCATCTATGATTTATTCGCATTCTACATTCTCTGGAGAACTTCTATACTTCTGTCACTCCACTTAGAATTAAAGTTTCTCTGTGACTCGAGGGTATAAGACCTGCATGTATCATCAAATTACAATGTAGGTATCTATCAAGAGATAAGTCTTTAGTTAAAACAGAGCTTTTGTTTTGTTAGTTTTTTTCCTTGTTCTCATCTTTGGATTTATTCTTTCTTTTGTGATTTGTTCCACATATCTGGTAAAATGAGAACAGACATCTCCTTTCACAGTAAGAAAATATGTTAGTTGGCTTAGGCTGCATGAGTCAACACCACAGACTGCTTGACTTTATTAAAGGCTACATGTTTATTTTCTTACAGTTATGGAAACTAAAATTCCAAAATTAACATGCTCCACAGTTGGATTTGAGGTCTTGTGATACCTTGCAGATGACCACCTTCCTCTGTGACTTCATATGATCTATCCACTTCATGTGAGAAGACAAAGTTGGCCCTGGTATCTCTTCCTCTTTTTTAAGTTCAGTAGTCTTATCAGACTAAGATCCCTCTTGTATGGCATCATTGAATTATTATTAACTGCAGATACTTTCTCTAAGTATAGTCATGTTGCAGATTATGGTTTCAATATGTGAACTTTTAAAAATTTTTCTTTAGTTGTAGATAGACACAATGCCTTTATTTTGTTTATTTATTTATATGTGGGTGCTGAGGATTGAACCCAGTGTTTCACACATGCTTGGCAAGTGCTGTACCACTGAGCCACAAACCCAGTCCCAATATGTCAACTTTTTGTTAAAGACACAATAAAAAAATATTTAAAAGGTCTACCACCAATGCATAAGTGATTCAGTTTTTGCCTCTCTCTTCTCATTTGGTGAATCATTCTTTTTATTTTTAATATTCTTATAGATTATACAATAGTATTTAACTTAATTTGTATTCAATTTTGACTCATTTAATGACTAATGATGTCAAATATTCTTTTGAGTTCTTATTTGTTTAGTGTATGTCCTCTTTGGTGGAATGTATCACATTCATTTTCTAACTAGATAGTTTTAAATCCTGAGTTTTAAGAATTCTCCTTATATTTTATATACAAGTTCTTTTTCAAATATATGATTCTCAAAGATTTTTTCCCGATGTATAATTTGTCCTTTCATTCTCTGTTTAACAGAGTCTTTTGCAGAGGAAAAATTTTTACCTTTAATAAGGCCTAGTTTCTCATATTTTCTTTTTTATTTAATCATTATTTTAAGTTTTTGCCTAGTCCTAGGTTTCCAAAATTTTCAATTTCTTTTAGTAGTTTTACATGAGTTCAGTCATTCTGGAGAACAATTTTACTGTGCCATTTTAGACTAAATGTAGACTTTCCATGTGACCCAGTAATTGCATTCTTGCATGTATGCGGAGAAATTAAGGTCTTTTTTTCATTTAAAAAAATGCATACACAAAAGTTTCTTTTCTTAAAGTTTTATTCTTAATAGCCAAGAATTGGAAACTTCACAAATATCCTCCAATGGGTAAATGATTAAACACACTGTAATGCATCCATACCATGAAATAGCACTAAATATAAAAGGGATGTATTACTTATTAATACAACTTCAATGAATCAAGTTTTAAAGGAGGAAATTATGCTGAGTGAAAAAAATCAATCACATAGTTTAAACTAACATTTGTGAATAATTATAAAGATAGAGAATAAATTCTTGATTCTGGGAGTAACAGTTGGGATCGGAGGTAACCATAGTAATGAAGGGAGAGAACAAGAGAGTCTTTTGATAATGGTGCAGTTAGGAATCTAAGACTTTAAGATCTGATAAACAAATTCAACAAACAGCAGGGTACAAAATCAATATACAAAATCAATGGATTTTCTTTATACAATAACAAAATCTCTTAGAAATCAGGAAAACAATTCCATTCTTCACAATAGCTTAAAAAAAGAAGAAGAAATAAAAACTAGAAATAAAACCTAACTAAGGAAGTGAGAGACCTGTACAAAGAACATTTCCAAAACTGAGGAAGAAAAAGAAGAAGACATTATGAGATGCAAAGCCCTTCCATGTTCATAAACTGAATATATTAACATTGTTAAAATGTCCATGCTTCTGAAAACAATCTACAGGTTCAGTGCAATCCCCATCAAAATACCAATGATAGTCTTCACAGAACTAGAGAAAATAATTCTAAAATTCATACAAACAAACAAACAAAAATGAACAGAAGAGCCAAAATAACCAAAGCAATCCTGAGCAAAAATATAAAAAGAAGAGCAATCCTAGAGGTTCAAAACTTAGCTACATAGCCATAGTAACAAAAGTAATATGCCACTAGCATAAAGACAGGCATACAGACCAATGGAATGAAATAAAGGACATAGAAAAAGTCCACACAGCTAAACCTATCTGATTCTTAAAAATTTACATTGGAGAAAAAGTATACTTTTTAAAAAATAGGGTTGGGAAAACTGGGTATCTTATGCATAAGAATAAAGCCATATTTCTTTTTCTCATTGGGTACCAAAATCAATTCAAAATTGAAAAAACACCTAAGGCCTGAGACATTGAAACTGCTAGAAGAAAACATAGGGAAACATTTCAAAATATAGAAACAGGTAACAACTTCCTGAATACAATTCCTATATCTCAGAAAATAACAGGAATTGACAATTGACAGATAGGACAGCAAGCCTCAAATTAAAAAAACTTTAGCTTACTTTTTCTTCTAGTAAGCTCAGGGTCTCTGGTCTAATGCCTAGGTCCTTGGTCCTTGGTCCACTTTGAGTTATGTGCAGGATGAGAGATACAGGTTAAATTCCATTCTACTACATAAGGATTTCCAGTTTTCCCAGGACCATTTGTTGAAGAGGCTATCTTTTCTCCAATGTATATTTATGACTCCTTTGTGTACTATGAGATAACTGTATTTATGTGGGTTTGGCTCTGTGTCTTCTATTCTGCTCCATTGGTCTTCATATCTGTTTTTATACCAATATCATGCCAGTTTTCTGTCTGCCATGTCAGCTGAGGAACCTACTTCATCAATATGACTGCTAAAGCAAAAGAAGTAAAATCAAGAATCAATAAATGGGATGGTATCAAACTAAAAAGCTTCTTCAATGCAAAGGAAAACAATGAAGAATGTGAATGTGGAATAAAATTTTTACCACCTGCCTCTCAGAGCACTAATATCCAGGATATACAAAGAACTAAAAAAACTTAACACCAAAAAACAAAACAAACAAACAAACAAAAAAGTAACTCAATCAATAAATGGGAAAAGGAATGAACAGGCACTTCACAGAAGAAATACAAATGGTTAACAAATAAATGAAAAAATGCTCAACATCTCTAGCAATTAGAGAAATGCAAATTAAAAATACACTGAGATTCCCTTATCACTCTAATCAGAATGGCAATTATAAAGAATACAAGTAACAATAAACATTGGTGAGAATATGGGGAGAAAGCTACTCTCATACATTGCTGGTGGGAATGCAAATTGGTGCAACCAGTATAGAAAACAGTCTGGAAATTTCTTAGAAAACTTAAAATGGAACAACCATTTGATCAAGTTATCCCACCCATTTGAGTATATTGGCTATACTCAAAGGACTTAAAATGATCATATTTCAGTGATGTAGCCACATCAGTGTTCATTGTAGCTCAATTCACAGTAGCTAAGCTATGCTAACCCACAAAACGGGAGGGTAAGAGAGGAAGACTAAAAGTCCACTGGATTAGAGAAAGAGGAATGGGGGAAAGGAGGGGGAGGGAATAGGAAGGATAGAATTAATCAGACATAACTTTCCTATCCTTGTATTTGTATACACAACCAGGGTAACTCTGCATCATGTACAATCACAAGAATAGAATACCAATTGAAATAAGTTATACTTCAGATATATATGATATGCCAAAATATGTTCTACTGTCATGCTTATCTAAAAGAAACAAATAAAAAATTTCAAAAAACCTTTATCATGGCAAAGAAACCAATTAACAGAGTGAAGAGACATTCTTCAGAATTTGAGTAAAATCTTTGCCAACTTCTCTTTGAACAGAGGATTAACATTCAGAATATGTAAAGAACTCAAAAACACTAAAAAAAAACCCCAAAATTACACAATCAATAAATGGTCAAATGAACTGAACAGATACTTCTCAAAAGAAATATAAATGACCAATAATGTTGTGAAAAAAATGTTCAACATCATCAGGGAAATGCAAATCAAAACTCCATTGAGATTTCATCTCATCACAGAATGGCATCATCAAAAATAGAAATAACAAATACTGGCATGTGTGCAGAGAAAAGGAACTCTCACACACTACTAGTATGACTGTCAATACTATGGAAATCAGTATTGAGGTTCCTCTAAAAACTAAAAGTGGAACTACTGTATGATCCAGCTATGCCCCTTTTCAGTATATATTCAAAATTTTAAGTCAACATAGAATAGAGGTATTTGCATACCATTTTTACTGTGTCATAATTTGCAATAGCTAAGTTATGCAATCAACCTGGGTGCCTATTATCAAATGAATGGATGAAAAAATATATATATACACAGTGGGGTATTATTTAGCTATAAAGAGGAACAGAATCATGTCATTTGCAGGAAAATGGATAGAACTAGAGATCATCTTGTTAAGCAGAATAAGCCATATTCAGAAAGATAAGTACATCTTTTCTCTCATGTGAAAGCTAGGGCAATGTAGAGAGGAATTGTAGAAAGAGACAGTGAAGAGGAAGAGGTTCAGGGGGAGGGAGGAGGTTAATGGTGTATAGTAGGGAGTATAAATGGTAAAACATGTTTTATATGCATATACAAATATGACAAAAAGATATACACTATTCTACATAAATGAATATGCACTAATAAAAATGAATCTTTTGTAGTGGTCCTATGAAACCATAAATATGACAAAATGCTAAAATCATATAGTACTACAGACTCAGGGACCCATATACAAAAACAAGTTCATGTAAAAGTCTTGAAATCTGAATAATCTCTGGGGTTTTTACCAGTCTAGATTTGTCTTTAATAGTATAGTTATACAAAATGATAACATTTAAGGGGAGGATAGGATAGGTAAATGAGACCTATCTGCAGATTTCTTTGCAACTCTTGTGAACTCATACTTATTTCAAAATAAAAATGTAAAATAAAAGGTATTAATTAATGGATGTTACATCTAAATAAGTAACAATAGACTTTGATAGACTGGTACTTAATTCTGCCTTTGTAATCTTTCAGGATTAATCAGCCTTGAATATCAAAAGCAGGGTATTTTGTGGTTGTTATTGCTATTGTTTTTCCATGCATAGTCGATAATAAATAAAATCTGAATGCAGCAGCTTTCAGCTGTGACAAGGAATCTTCTAACATACTTCTTCATTTTCACTGCTTTCCTCTACCTCAGTGTCACACTTGCTCCAGCTTGTCAGAACAATTAATGTTCTATTTGAACTTTTTCTCTAAGTCTATTATGTAATTTATTATATATACAACTACCTTCTCGTGTTAGTACCAAAGAATGAACCCAGAGATGCTTAATCACCTAGCTGCATCTCCAGCCCTTTTTTTTATTTTAAGACAGGGTCTTGCTGAGTTTCTTAGGGTCTCCCTAAATTGCTGAGGTTGACTTTGAACTTGCGATTCTCTGGCCTCAGCCTCCCAAACCACTGGGATTACAGGCATGCACCATAGCACCCAATGAGGTGATTCCAAGATCTTGTGTTTGATGGGACTTTCATTGTTTTTATCTTATTCTTATTGTTTTTTATCTGATTCATTCCAAAAATTTACAAATAATAAAGGAAAGATATTAGATACTGTTCTACTTTGAATGCAGATGCTAATTGAAAGTATTCTACTATGCTGTGTGTTTGTGGAGCCAACTCCCATATATTTCATACCATACAAACACACACACACACACAATTCATTAGATGTTCTATTCAAAATTATTCTCGAAATGTGGACTAAATATCTTAATTATAACTTTTAATATACCTATCCTCAAAGTGAAATAGATACAGTAGTGTATAGAAATTCTTCATATCTAAACAAAACCTCATATTACAGGATGAGATGATCACCCTTCCAAATTTAGTAAAATTTCTGTATATATTGGTGCTAAAGGAAAGGATTATAGAAATTCAAAACAAATAAAAGGTGAATAGAAGAAGTGCTGTTGCGTGGGAAGTTAATAATGAGAGCAGGTGACCAATTATAGTATTAGTTAGACTAGTCAATTTGGGTTCTATAACTAAGGTAATGTTTGGGACACTTGGATTGGGCAAATATATAAAAAAGACTAAAATTGATAAGTAATTTAACCCAACTCAATAACCAGGAATAGGAACTCAATATAATGAATATTTCACAGAGACAACAGACAATCCCAGAATTATAAAATCAGTGATTCTGTTTTCTTCCTGTTTCTTTATACACATTTTGTTTATTGTTTGTTAGTTCAGTTGGGCAAAAATAATGGCACTACTTGCCATATCCAGGTCCAAGTGGTGGCTTGCTTCTTTGAGGCATTTCAGGACTTAGCAGTCACTAACCATACCTAATCAGTTTATAAAATCCCTCTCTAAGAAAAAGAGAGAAAGTAAAATTGTTGTTAATATTTTCTTTTTAACTGAGACAATATATTTTTTAAAACAAATTGATTCCACAAAATCCATGCATATTTTATCCTGAATATTTCAATATTTTTGCTATGTATATCTAGTTTAGTGGATATGAGAAAGTATATGGGGCAGCCAGCACCCCGCTAGGGTAGTTTGCTGTTCAGAAGGTGATAAGCCACCTGAGAAAATGAAAGTGAAATATTTAGTAAAGAAATAAGAAACAGAGCCAGAAATTAGATTTAAAGGAAGAGGAGCACCTGATAGACCAAGTTCACATAGGAGCTGGAACTGAACAACTTGAAAATGGTTCCAGTTCTTTATTTAAGGGAGAGTATATCAAAGGCAGGGATAAGGTTTCAGCGGAGGGAGTCTTGCTTCATAGTGGCTTGCAGTCAACAAGTTGCTTGTCATCTTGGCAAGCCACACCCATCTCTGAGAGGCTGTGTGGTAGGTGGCTCCATCAGGTCACTCTGTCTCTGGTGCTATGTGGAACCTGTGGCAGAGCTGAATAGAAAGTCACATGTACTGTTTCAGTTTTACATGTACCAGTTTCAAACCTGGAAGAGTGCCACTGGGAGTTTCCAGATACCAGACTTTCCTACACAATTGCTTCCAGGCCAATTGGATTCACACACATTTCACGGGTGGCTTCCGGCAATAAAGGAATTCAGAAACTAAATTTTGAAAAAAGTAGAGGACTAAGATTAAAGTGCAGATTTTAAGAATTTAGTGTAATATAGCTGTTCATCATCAATTGGGAAGTCAGGAGGTCATTTTGTTATAAAAGCCTATGGTATGGAAGGAAGTATAAATTAGGGAACCATCAACATAGAGATGCTACTTAAAGCTAGGTGATTGAATGTGTTTCTAAAGAATTAATAATAAAAAAGTGAATACTAAAGAACTAAAAAAAGAACAAAGTTAAAGAACTTCAAAATTAAACATTCTCTCTCTTACACACACACACACACACACACACACACACACAGAAATAAAGAAGAGCTATAAATGAAGAAGAAACACTAAAAATGTGTATAGACCTAGAATCTAAGTTTAAACTGACAATAGATATCATCATTTTTCTCTAAAGAGACATATCTGACTACATTATGCATAACTACTGGGCTAAGATCAATTGTATGTGGTAGAATTATCCCAGTAGCCAAATCTAATTGGGCAAGAATAGTCACTATTTGTTGTATCCAGGTCCAAATGATGATTTGGATTCCTTGAGGCATTTCAAATACTAAAACTAGACTTAATTAGCTATTAATAACATACTTCAACAGGTTATAGAATCCTTCAATAGATCCCTGAGGCAGGGTTTGTACCACATCTCTAACTACAGTTGATAAGTAATTTAAACCCAAGTCAATAACCTGGAATTGGGACTCAATGTGATGAGAATTTTTCGGACACCACTGCAATCACAAAATTTCAAAATCAACTATTTTGTTTTCTTCATATTGTTTGATAGAAACCTGATCGATGCTTCAGATTTGATTTGTATTTTTCTGTTGTTGTTGTTGTAGATGGACACAATATCTTTATTTTTATGTGGTGCTGAGGATAAAACCCAGTGCTTCACACATGCTAGGCTAGCACTATACCACTGGGCCACAACCCCAGCCCCTCAGATTTGATTCTTAATCACAGAAAAAGATAAGATGAAGATGAATCCAATAAGCACAAAATTAGTCCATGTCTATTTCTCTATAAGAAGAAGCCCCTACAACATTTATTTAAATTGAGGGTTCCTGAAGAAGTGAGAAAAGTAAAACAAAAATCATTCTTGGAAACAAAATCCCTGATCTGATTCAGACATTTGAGAGTTGGTCTTGATGCTGATGATTGAACTTGAAGATGGTTCTGATCAGTTTGATCAGGCTAGAGAGCAAAGGCTTTTTGCTTTAGACTTTTCATTTCTAACTGGTAGGGTAGTTGAAGGTGGTACAATTTGTGTTGCATTATATTAACTAGTTTTTCAAAATCTCAGTTATTATTTTTTTCTTAAAAGTTGTTATTGCAAAACTATTTGATAATAAAGTAGAAATAGAAGAGCAGGCATGTTTATCAGAGTAAAACAAATCTAGCAGGCCAGAGATCCCCACCCAGAAGACCCTCACCATAATTGTTCTTGTTAACAAAATATCAGCAAAGATTTTTGCAAAACAGCTCAGTGTGTTTAGAACTTTCTATTTCATTCTGTTTTGTCTTGAAAGACCTAAGTTTAACCATAGACTTACTGATATTAGTCCTGTGTCTGTGGTAAATCATGTGAAACTTCTGATTATTCAAAAATATAGACAAAAAACACTTCCTGAGAACTCAAGGAAAAAATTTACTTTTATGTAGACTTCTACAAAAATGTAAATCTCCAAACCCCATCCCTCAACTGGGTATAAAGTCCAAAGAATTTCTAGACTCTTGGTCCAGAGAATTTCAGACATGAGCCACACTCTAGACTAGCAGGCTGCAGCCAATAAACCTGCTTCTTGAAAATTCCTCCAGTGTCCAGCCTCCTCTGTCCTGTATCACAAGGACATAGTCATTTGCAGTCTCCTTCTTTAATCAAATTAAGGATTAACTATTAAATTAAAAAACAGCCTTTAATGACATGTTAAATGATTGATGAACCTTAAAATAAATGAATGTCTCTTAAGCGCTATTATTAAATAAGTGACAGAGAACAATTACAACCTAAAGAAAATCTAAACATTAGCCGAAATCTAATGGTTCTAAAAGGGCAAATAAGGACAAAGAGACTGAGGGATAATCAAAGGATCTCTTTAAGCTCATTAGAGTTTCACATTTGGGCAGAGAGGAACATCAAGTCTTTAGAGAATCCATTTTAGTAGCATCCACCACCAAAACAGCACAATCCAAACTCTAAAGTCAGCAAGAATACAAATCAGGTGAGCGGAGTGTTATCTGCCATTTCTACTCCTTATACTGCTACTATTGCTACTACTGACAGTATCATAATATTTTCTTCAAATGAAAACATAGTAAAAAATAAAAAATATAAAAAAGCAGTTTGGCTCAATTTAAATTTGGAGATTTTGGAAGTAGGGTATTATATTTGTGCTTGCTCAGGCCCCACCCTGCCCCACACTTCAGGAAAACTATTAAGCTTAGGGACTTACACAGTGCAATTTGGAAGCTCTATATGATGTTAGTGCCAAAAAAGATGTTATAAGACAACAATGCAAATGTTTCAGAATAGGAGGAATATTGAACTACTAATTTTGTTTGGCTGTATTATCAGAGAAAGTGTTACCTCATATTGACATAAAGTAACTGTTGGATAAATGGACATGGAAGAAAGAAATTAAGATGGAAACAAATTGCTGAAAAAAAACAAGCCAACAAACAAATCTCAGCCTCAGACAGGGTAACTGCCTGGAGAGTCACAGCAAAGATAAACCATTAGTTAAGGAAAATTGCCTCTATCTGCTCAGGCTAATGTGGTGGTTTAATCACAAGAGCTTTTATAACTCATCTAGGTTGTAGAAATGTGTGGTTCCTAGACTCCCAGATCTACTACTTACTAGATATGTAAAGGTGAACAAGATACTTAAACCTGGATGCTCCTGCAATTGTAATAGTAACAATATCTCCCTTTTCCAATCATCAGTTCATTTATTCAACAATGTGTATGGCCAAATGCTATGTGACAGTCATATTGTTGTGGTTTTCCCAAGAACAAGATAAACATGTCAAGAGGACCTTTAACATGCAGCTACACATTAAGTGGAAGAAATAGAAAGTAAGCATATGCATTCAAACATGTGCATTCTAAATAAATAAGAGGAAAGAGAAACAAGGTCTCATGGTAGAATAAAATAGGATTACAGTGAGGATGAATATGGGAGCACAGACAATGACCACAGCACAATGCCTGCCAGAGCATATCATTGCTTGTATTTTGGAGATAAGTAGGATGCTGTCAAGTTGGATAAAGTTTGAGTGATTCCAAATTGGACAAAATCACAGGTTACTAGTTTTTCTGATTCATAAGGGGAAAGTTGTAAAGAGTAAAATAAAGTGCTGATTATTCATATTTGGTTTGAGACAATGATAAAACATCTTATAAAATGAGAAATGTAAAAATCAGAGATAGAAATGTATGACTTTTCAAGATGGATATATATCATAGTAATATATGTATCACAGAAGAATTATAATATTAGTAGACAAATTTAAAATAACCATAAAATATCAATACAAACAAAGGAGTATAACAGGAAGAAAATGAGTTCAGGGTAATATAGAAGGCTAGAAATTCTAGGATCTTTTAAAGTGGTTGAACATTTCTGTTTAGGAGTGCTGCTAGATTTTGTCATTGTTGCAAAGCAAAGATTAAAAAGGATATAAGTTTGGTAATGTTCATTTGCTTATATAACAAAGAGTGTTTTCTATGGCTCACTTAAGTTATCAAAGTAGGTTACTTTTGGCAAGTTTTGTCTAAATGCAAGGGAGTGTCAGAATGTGAAAATAGAATAATACCTGGTTAACTTTATTTATTTTTTTAATCTGGGGGTTGAACCCAGGAGCACTTAACCAGTGAGTCACATCTAGGTCCTTCTTATTTTTTTATTTTGAAATAGGGTCTCACTAAGTTGCTCAGCACCTCACTAAGTTGCTAAGGCTGGATTTGAATGTGTGATCCTCCTGTCTGAGCCTCTCTAGCCTCTGGGATTACAAGTGTGTGGTTAGATATGTGGTTAGTCAATATTCCTTTTGTTATCTATTTTATTCATACTGTAATGACAATTATTTTTTTCTTTTATTTGTTGATTTGTTGGGTGATTTTGACTGATTTTTAAAGTTCTACTAGTTATTTATCTTTTTACAACTACATCTGGTATGGAAATAAAAGAATGTATGCAAGCAAAATATGCAAAAAACTTATTGTATACATATTTTTATTTTATCTATCATGTATTTGGCCTACACATTACTACTTTTACCAAAGCATATTTAAGAAATAGAAACCATTTTTAAATGGTTTGTAATTAGATAGCAAAAGCACAAGTTATTTAAGCCAACATATATATTATTTAAATCTGCATTCAAAATAAGATAGAATTCTCAAGGTCATAGCTATTCATGCTTTGAACGCTTGACACCCCATTCTCCATATCCCTAGGGCAAAAAGAACAAAAGATCAGTCACAAAACAAATGAATATAAACTATATTTTGCTATGGAGAATCAATGATGTAAGAAGTTAAGATGTCTTATATTCTATAAAACTAAAATGACTGTAATCATTTGAACTGTATGTTTATTATTTCCTTCTTTTCACACATGGAAACATGACTTAGACAGGATCTGGATTCCCTACAGGCAAGAAGTCATCATGGGGTGAAGAATCAATATGCAAAATGTCTCAGAATGGTTTGGCACATCTCTCAAGCCTTCTGCATTTTTGTCCTCACACAGTTTCTTTTTAAACATCTGATCTATTCCTTTATGGAGTAGAGGAATCTTCTGATTAATATGCACTGGGGCACCACATGGTTGCCCATCTGTGTGGGTCAGTTTCGAATCACTGATCAGGGCTGAAATTGAGTTGATATTTAGCCAAATAGCCAGCAACAATGACCTTCAAACCTGTAGTGGCTGGCTGATGGGCAGCTCTAGAGATTTTAATATGCTTTGCAGCTTGTATCTCACATTCAGGTCTGATTTCTAAAATGAATTTATTTTTCTTATTGATTTTTGTTTTTCTGATATTTGAGTTTTTAGAATGACTTCTTGTAGATTTCCAATAATAAATTTATTTAGATAATATTCTCTGAAAAAAGTTTCTTCAGGACATTAATCAATCAATCAAATACTTTACATATTTATGTATTTTTTAGAAAGGATAAATACTGCCTTTTTTTTCTTTCTCAGGGAAAGGAAATTATTCTACGTTTTCTTCCCTCTGAAAGCAGCTGACACACACCAATTAACAGCTAGGTACTTTATATTATCTAGATAGACAAAAACAAATAAAGAAAGTGAACCTATTTAAGAAGCAGGATAGCTGACCTTTTAAAAATAAATTAAATTTGGTAAAATATGTACATTTTGTAAGTAATCTAAGAGCTAACATTTTCATAGTCATTTATTTGATTTCTAATCTTCTGTATTTGAGAAATAGATCTACAAAATACCCTAAGGCATAACAAAGTTAATTGTCTTTTCATGTTCCTGTAAGGAACGTTTTTATTTTTTGTGAAATTGAAAGGAATACATTCATATCTCTAGAATTGCATGCAACCAGAATGTTGTGTATTGTCAAGTTAAGTATCAGATTATCTGCATAAAAGGAGAGACAAATTCTGACACTTTCTTACATAGAAAGGTCATTAGAATCACCAATATTTTCTGCTTTCCCTACCTCACTTTTCTTTCCTCAACTGGATATCTACAATGTGTTACTAACTCATAGGAGTCAGTTGATTAAAGAGGAGACATCAGAGGTAAGATAGATGCTAGCTAAACTAGCCTAACAAGGTTATTGCTAAAGACAGCAATGTGATCAGACATTTCCTTTGGAATGGTGGAAGATGGGGAACCTGAGCAGATATTGAGGATAATAATGTATCAGATATTGAGGACGGAGGTTTTTGCTAAAGTGACTAAGCAAGTTTCTTTGCTAAAACTGGGCTTTATACAGAAATACACAGATGGGTTTAGAAGATTCAGAAGACTGACTACAGTTTGGTCAACGAAGGAACATTTGTCATAGGCAACATTATTAACAATAAGAGGAGACAAAATGTGTAATTACTTTCAAAGTTTATGCTTGCATGTGGCAAATGTAATGTCCATTTATATTGCATTAGTCAAATAGTCAAGCTCAAAATTCAAGAGGAGGGGGAAGTATAGTCTCCCTATATGTGACATGGCTATGGATAGGGAAAAAAATAGTTGAGGTCTAATAAAAATACCATAGACATTTGTCCAGATTACGTATATTCTCTTCCCTTTTATAAAACTAAAGTTAGATTGAAAATTCTTAAATTCTAGGAACAAAATGGCATTTTGCCTTTCTTTCCAGAGATGAAGTTGATAATAATGCATGTCTATTTTCAGACCCTTACCTTAAGAATTTACAAACTACCTCTGTATATATATGATTGCCTGCATTTTACTGGGCATGATTACGCTAATTCTAGTGAAAGCCCTTGTCTTTCCTAGAAGATTGTCATGACTTTTTCTCAGATCAACTAGACTTTCCCCTTTATCTTAGTACCTATTCTCAACACACTAGCCAAAATTATCCTGTTACAATTAATTGGATTATTACATCCTTGTGATCAAAATGCTCCAATTACTGCTGTCCGTTTAATGACATTAACATTTTAATATAAAGTACAAGTAATTTATACAATCTCTTTAAGAGATTCCTTTAAATTTTTAACAAACTTTTTCTAATGAAACACATTTGTCAGTTTATGAATACTTTGCACATTAATATGTTTTCATCATTTTTGTATCACCTTTAACCTCACAAATACCCAGTTTTGACAGAAGACTATGCTGTGGAAATGGGATTTTCAGACTCTGCTCTTCTGGAGTTGCAGCAGACCCCACCTGCCTGCCGGGGCCTTCTTTTTGTATTCTAATCTCATGTATTCAAAGAATGAAACTCACAGTTGAGGAAGAGTGAATGTAAAAGGGTAGGATTTATTCAAGTAAGAAGAAAAGAGATAGAGCTCCCACAGGGCAAGAGAGGATCCAGTAGGGGCTGCTACTTAAGT